>JANEYF010000473.1:805000-869506 GCA_029963845.1 Rhamnusium bicolor
ATTTTAATACTGCAATGGAATCACTCTCGAGATCTCAAGCATTTTATCATAATTCTTTTAATATAAAATTATAGAGGTATACATTACTAGATACATTTTGAAGTAAACTTCAATAAAAAAGCAATAAAAAAAAAGTGCCTCATAAATATATTTGCCATCCACGAAAATCCTATTGGTTTTTTGTGTTTATTTATATAGGGCAACTGGAAATGAGTTCCTGTTGTTGTTAGTACATAACCATAAGTAAATATAGGTCAAATAGTTTACAATAATGAAAATGCGCCGGAGATGAGCATTTACATATAAAGGAGCTGGATCTAAGCAATATTTATATAAATTACAAACAAATATTTCAAAAAAACACGTTAATAATTATATATATGTATATAAAATACCGACGGAATGATACACACAGCCGCATCCACATAACATCTCAATTTCTTTATGGAGCTGCATCACAGTTGTTTAATATGTGGCTGCATATCAATCAAACATTTCTGTTCATAGGAATAACCCAATAACGTATGGAATGAAATATGTATAAGAAATAATTTCTTACCTCGATTGTTAATTGCACAAAGATAGTTAATAACTTTCAATTTGCACTAATACACTCAAATTTATCTAATTTATTCTTCACCTTACTCCGCTCGAGCTTGACTTTTCTAGAGAACTGTCATAAAAATCAGACAGAATGAGTCATTCATTGTACAGAACATGCGTTTTTTGTTTCTGCTTCTGCGTAATATTTTTAGTGCGTTTTGTTGACAAATTTTCAAGGTATGTAACTTGAAAATTCGAAGTTTTACTGCAATCTTTGAGTGCGTTCCTTTTTGCTGAACGTGTGTATAATTAATTATTTCAATTTAATCGATATTACAATATTATTGAACTGAGTAGTCTTCCAAATCTCGAACTTTCGTTTTTCCTGCAGAGGCAAATCCAAGCCTTGGAAATTTAAAACATGTACCTTATTCTGATTGGTTTCTCTTCGGCCTTGTTCACACGACACAATTTTAAGAGTGATACACGAAATAATTTGTAATAAAACCTTAGACAAGGTAATTTCTCTAATCTAAGAATAAAACACATTTATTTAATTTGTATTTTCCCATTGCATACACTTTTTTATATTTCTTTCGGTTTGGCAGGATTTTTTCTTCAAATAATTTTCATAGCAATTTTAATAATTGAAATTATAAACTTATCATAGACTGTCAGTTATCTGTTCTGTGCTGATAGCAGGACACACTTGCAGGAATAACATTGCAAGATTTCTTTTCCACATTATGAACAATAAAATGATTGAAATTTGTTCAAAATATTGTGAAATACATCAAAGACGAAAAATTGTACGGTATGTATATTGTATAAAGATGATGTTAACTATGATATTTAGGGTGTATCATTTGCACATATCCAAATATATATTTTTAATGTTAATAAAATTAACTTTTGACGTAATAGATTATTAAAGAAATAATCTCTGTTTTATTTCCTCCACCTTACACAACTGTAAATAATCTAAAATCTTCTGTATACAATTTTCCATACTTAAAGCTTGTCTGGCAAAAAGCAGCCAGCAGCAGAGAGTTGTCTCTGATATCTGATGATAGCAGTGACTGCTAACTTATATTATAAGTAAGCCTGGCCAAGGTCATTAGTCCTACAGAGACGTACTGGGTATGCATCATATCATAATACTTGAATAAGTACAATAATAAAAACAAAAATATTTCATATATTGTGATGTATGTTTTTGTACTATTTCGTTCGTTTTAAATTATTTTTTATGTATTTCCTTATATTTTGTAAGCTTAGTGCTGCACATTATTATTAAACTGTTAAATGACGTTCACACATGTACATTGTATATCTAAGTGATAACTAATAATAAATAAATAAATAAATAAAATAAATGGAAATAAATTTTATTAATACTGGTACACTTTATTAAAATATGTACAAAACTCACCTTCTTAATCAGATTTATGAAGTAGTTTGGTTGTCGTTATCACAAACTGGAGCACTTCTATAATAACTGTGTAGCATCAGATATGTTTCTACAGTTGTCTCAGTAACCGATGTTCGCTGTGGTGAAAAAATATGTTTGTATTTTGAAAAAGACCGTTCGACATCTACGGAAGTAATACAGGCATAAGTAAAATACTCTGTGAACTCACTTAACGCAGCTGTAGATGCACTATCACAAATTATTCTTAATTTGGTAAAATCAGGATCTTTCCATAATACACTCTCGAATTTTTCAATAATGGGCTTATTTTTTGCGTCATTTATAGTCTGTAGCTGTGTATTTACGTCGTCCACTATTTGCAGCGATTCCACTAACGACAACAAAGTATTTTGCAATTTTTCTATTGCGTCGTGTAGTCCTCTATAATTGTTATAAATAGTTTTTAAATCTGTTTCAAGGGAAACATTTTGAAAGCTTGTCTGGCTTTCCTTGGTAGCTGCAGCCTCGTTAGGGTTGAACTGTAGTATCACAGCTTTTATTTGTTGAAAATATTCAGCATAATAAAAAGCTGCCTTCAACCACGTTCCCCAACGTGTAAGAATAGGATCTGGTGGTTCCGGAATACCAGGACACAGTGTGTGAAATGCTCGAAGCCATTTAGGAGATTTGAGAAATACTTTTTTTGTATTTGCTATTAATGCATCTTCCTCTGGAAAACATTTTCGAATCGTGTCTGCTACAAAATGGAACGCATGCACTTTACACGTAACATGTAAAAACCTACAATCGTCTCTTTGAAGTAAACGACCCACCAAACGCATTGTCGCAGCGTCGTCGGTCACAAACATCAACACTTGACTTGTTGACAGTTCAAATTTTTTTAAAGTCTCCAACACCACCCGCGTAATTGTTTCGCCAGTACACGCAGTTAGTCTTTTGCTAGCTAGTAAAAGTGGAAATGTTGGTTTAACGGGGTCGAGTACACGTGCTATAACATTGAAAATAGAATTTTTTTACAATCTGGCGTCTCGTCAGCACATAACCACAGCCGTGTATTTTTTAATGCACATTTAATCCTATTTACAATGTCTTCACGAACACTTGGTACATATCTACGTTACAATGAACGACTTGGTAAATTCACCTGGGGATTGTATTTATTCCAGAACTCCCGAAATGATGGTTTATCCAATATGCGCAGGGGAACATCACAGGCAATCAGCATTAACAGTAAATCAAACATAAAGTGAGGTTCCAAAGAGGACACGCCATTTTTTTAATTTTTATGCCGGTTACTATTAACATGAATTTTGCAGCCGCATTTATTCCAGCCAGCACATTAAGTCTTGATCACAAACTTTACAAACTATTTTACATCCATCATAGAATAAATCCGGAAATTCACCGATAAATTTATTCACTTTATCAGAGCGTACGGTCGTTTTCTACTCTTTACGCTCAACATTATTTATTATTTATTAGTATTCTATGCATCGACCGACAGATAACAACTGAAGTGTGTCGTGTCATCGTCATCGAAAACAAGCGCGCTGGCATTGGTATTGCGCCCGACCCTGAATCTACCATCGCTTGGCCAGGCTTGCTTATAAGTAATCATGAAATAAAGAAGATGTATAAAATTAAAAATTGTTTATAACATTTCTATCTTACCTGAAAACTTTGTATACCTATGTACATATATTTGCTAATTTATTAACAAAAAGTTCTCATTTCAGGAAAATTAATAATTAATTACTTAAAGTATCAAAATAGTCCTAACAAGACTAACATAGGCGTTAGTCGTGGTCAGTTCATTAACCTATTAAAAAAATATGTTGTAAGTAATATTTTTTGCAACAGTTTTTAACGATATTATAATACAATATGTGACAAAAACATTGTTAAATGTGATTTAATAATGTTACCGTCAGATCTATTATCTCCACTTACATAAACCCAACGCCAACCATACTCTTTTGGGGCTACAAATATATAGAGTACCTACTCATACTTAAGCCCAGGTACTCTTTTTTGTTTAACAACAATAAACAAGTCAATATGAAATAAACGTACTCATAAAATTGTTTTCACGAAAGGAAGGATTCAACACCATATGTGAGATAATTAGTAAGTTACATCAAGTTTATTCAGACTGTACTTCATACTTCACATATACGGTACCTACTTCACATATGAGCAGGTCTAATAAGTATATAATGTAAATTCTAGTGTTATTAGAAAAGTCCATATTAACACTAGAATTTAGTCGTCGCAAACGCAAATTTCCCGATGAGTTGGAAAAAAGATGTATCCTATTTCAAAGAAAAAAACAAAATAGAGCATGAAGCTCTTGAATTTTGTAACATAGTGGTGTCTTCATCTTCAGCCCACTGATTTTTTCCCTTTTAGTTGATGGAATTTTTATTTAAGTTTATAGTAAAAGTAAAAAAAAAAAGGTCTTTTCATAATGCTTTTCTGTGACCTAAGTTGGTAACCCTTCTTACAAAAAAAGCTATTGTCATGCCTTTAAGCATATTGTATGTATGAATTTCAAGTACCTAATAATGAGGATGATATATTATTTAAAATGCTATTACAATACACAAAATATGTTTCAAGCATTGTGATTATAATCAATATTTTTACAGATGCATAAAAAAACGTCTTTTATTATTTTTTTTCTGTTAATAGGCTCATTGCTTTTTGAAATTTAGTTCATAATATTTTGAATATCTAATTTTTTTATTTTTAAAATAAAATCTACTTTTAGAACAGACATTAAATTAGGCGCCACTTTATACAACTGTAGACATCTAGCGAATTAATATAAAATTTGCTGCGGATATCTACTTTACATCCTGCTGCTTTTTCTTAAATTTAGCTATGTGAAACTGGGTTTGCCCTTGCAGAAAAAACGGACCATACGCAAGTTTGTTTTCTACATGTAAAGGTTTTTACTAGGGATGGTGAAAATCAGTATTTTTTCGGTAACAGGTATGTTCTGTTCCTGTTACTAAGACATACCTATTACAAATACCTGTTACAAAAATACCTGTTACTAGTGTTCTGCCTGAGTTTCAGCAAGCCACTTATTAAACTAATTGTTGATTTGAGTATCGAGTTGCACGTTCATTCTACTAGGTACCTACTTCCCACACTTCACTTCTGTTATGGTCGCTGTCTCGTCGGCCTTATTTTATAAGATTACGTTGTTTTTGTTTTATTTAAAATAGGTATACCTCATAGCATTTTAATAAATATAATTTTACTGTGACTATTATTATTATTATTATTTCATATTCATGCAAATAATAGACTGCTAAATAAATATACCGATAACACATCGCATCGTGCCGATCAAAGATTTTAAAACGTTCACATCTTGATAGTACGAAATACTAGGTATTTAGTAATTAACCATTATCAGTATTTTCTCATTTACCTAGTATTTCATATTTGCAAGTCGGGTCAGTCGCAATGCACGTACGTAAGATTTCCCACTCCTAATCCGCTGACTGTTGCCGATCCAAATCGGCCGCAGCCATGAGCAGAGTAAACACCGCAATAACCAGTACAAATACTAACAGGTATATCTTAAACGTGATACCTGTTACGGGCCGTTCCGCACTGATACTGTTACAAAATACCTGTGACAGGTATTTTGTACCATCCCTAGTTTTTACATTTACTGTAATAAATACCACCTTTGACTAGAAAGGGCCTTAGAGGCGTTCAGGCATAATCCCACGGATGGTAGCTTCGCACCACCGCCCGCTCGAGCGCGTGAACCAAATGTCCGAACCTGCGGTTCCTCTCGTACTGAGCAGGATTACTATCGCAACGACGAGTCATCAGTAGGGTAAAACTAACCTGTCTGACGATGGTCTAAACCCAGCTCACGTTCCCTATAAGCGGGTGATACGTGATAATACTCTTTTTCTGTTCTGTGTATAATACATGCAGAGACAATCTCTGCTACATGTAGAAAACATATGTACAAAACATTAGTAAACACCTGGAATCACTGGACCCACAGGACAGGAGCATCTGGAACACCCAGCGTGCTCTGCGGATCAGGCCGAAACCAATGTCTCCAATCCACGGAGAGAATGGGATTGTCTACACTTGCCAGGAAAAAGCCGAAGCATTCGCGGACAGCTTGGAACTGCAGTGTAGGGAAAACCAACTCGATGATGAGGACGAGGACTGGGTTGATGACGTGGAACGCAGAGTGCGTCGGATGCTCCGCCTGCCAGACGATGATCACATCCGTCCGACCACTCTAGAGGAGGTCAAGGAGATTCTAAGGAGCTTAAAGCCGAGGAAAGCTCCTGGATGTGACAAGATCGGAAACATCGCCCTCAAGAAGCTACCCAGTAAAGGGGTGGCAGCCCTGGTGAATATCATCAACGGGATCTCGAGGCTCAGATACTTTCCGGACAGGTGGAAGAAGGCCGACGTCATAGTCATCCCGAAGCCAGGTAAGGAACTACTCTTTCCCTCCTCTTACAGGCCCATCAGCCTACTCTCAGCTGTGAGCAAGGTAGCCGAGCGCGTCATCTTGAGAAGAATAGAAGAAGAAACCGAAGAGCTCCAAATCATCCCTGATGAACAGTTCGCGTACAGGACAGGACATAGTACGGAACTCCAAGTGCTCAGGATCACCGAAGAAGTCACCAAAGGTTTCAACCAAAGACAGGTCACGGCGGCACTACTCCTGGACGTTGCGAAGGCTTTCGACAAGGTCTGGCACGATGGGCTACTAGCTAAAATGATGAGTATGGGTTATCCCATTGCACTCGTCAAACTAGTTAGATCATACCTGCACGGGAGACAGATGCGAGTGAAGATCAGGGACTGTGTGTCCACGTATCGACCGATGGAAGCCGGAGTCCCCCAAGGCTCTGTGCTGTCACCCCATCTATTCGCTGTCTTCACCTCTGATCTCCCAAGGGCCGAAGGCACCGCAATGGCACTCTACGCGGACGACACGGCCGTCACGGCCAGATCCTGGAGAGCGAGAACAGCCACCAGAAGACTCCAAGAGGCAGCCTCTCTTCTGAAAGAATGGTGTATCAAGTGGAAAGTCGCAGTCAACGCGGAGAAAACCAGACGATTCTCTTCAGAAAAGGACGCAAGGAAACCCCCACAGGACACGTCTCCATGTTCGGCGAGGACATCCAATGGCACGATTCCGTCAAGTACCTTGGCGTAATCATGGATAAAGGCCTGACATGGAGACAGAACACCGAAGCCATCGTGGTAAAGGCCAAGCGGACGAGAGCTCTCATCTACCTGATGGTAGGGAACCAGAGCAGGCTCATTCTGAGGAACAAGCTTCTGCTAGTCAAAGCACTCATCAGACCACAGCTGACCTACGCCTCCGTAGCATGGGGATACCAAGTGAAGACCTATCTGAAGAAGATCCAAGCCGTGGAAAACGTGGCCATCAGGACAGCGGTGGGCGCACCATGGTACGTTAGAAACGCTGACATCTTCAGGGACCTGGAGTACACACCAGTCACCGAAATCATCCGGGATAGAGCGAAGAAACTGTACACCTTAGCTGAGGAGCACAGGAACCCGCTGATCAGGGAGGTCACCTCCTATGATCCGGCCGACGCACCGAGGCACAAGAGGCCGAAGGTACAGTTACTGGATAACGGGTAAGTATAACTAATCCTTTCCTTACAAATGGACCAAACCCACTGAAAAGACATGACACGACCAACCACCCTCCCACAAACGCGGGCGCCGGTCAGTAAACCGACCAGTGCCCGTTGTCCCCCTGGCTCCGTGAAGGACGAAAGTGCTAAGAAAGCACTTAGGCCTTCACCTCCTAGAGCTACACAGTTCATCCTCACCTTGTCCGATGATCCAGATGACAATGTGTCAATTGACACTTTGTGTACTGGCAGTCAATCCCAAGTCACAGAATATCCACACAGTCCCTGACAGACAGATGACTACCCCCGGGGGTGACAAGCTGGCGAAGAAAGAAGACGAAGACAGAAGAGCGCCAGAAGAGGCCCTAGCCAGCAAAGTTTATCAGCCAGGACCCAGGGAGGTCGACCGAAATCTTCGGCACCGCTCACATTTGTGAGTGGGGCCGTTCGTAAAGTAAGTTAACCCGCCCTGCACGAGGCCGGTCCAGGTCTACAGCGATGACTAGGGTAAAAAGGCAATAGTCCTGCCTGGCCCTAGCATCCCAGACCGTCATCATGCCAAATGGATATTGGCGTCAGTTATGTCAATCAGCAATGTCATTTTCGTCTAATTATAGGTTAGAAGGTTGCAGAGCTCAAAGGTGATTATTTTATTATTATTAAAAAATTGTAATTTGTTATCATTAGAATAACCATGCATGAATCATGGGCATCATGGCTGACCAAAAATCAAAGGTCTGCGCAACACGATTTCTTGCTAAAAAGCAAGTTTGAGCAACAAAACAGTGCGTTCATAAAAAATCTGTAATTGTAAACTTTGCGACGTTCCTTGTAGCGATACCCTGGTCGTCGATGAGCACGGCTAGCTTTTTAGTCGGGAGCGGGCGTGGCTAAATGGGTATCTTTAACATGACGTTTTATAATATAGAAATATGGAGTGTAGAGAAGGAGGAACGTCTCTTATGGACGGTACGTTCAAAATGTGGTCTGAATTCTGTAAGGTATGAGATGTGGCGCTGATCGTATTATGGGATTGAGTCTGAAGTTAAACACTTACTATATCTCTGAACTAGCTTCAGATTCTATAAACTAACGAAAACATAATATTATGTAGGTGTTGAAAAGAATTATACAGCGTAAAAAAAATAATAAAAATAGTAAAAACAAAATCACATAGAATACCTCCTCTAAATCAGCGCCACCTATTCTTCCATCGAAAATCCGATCACATTTTTTAACACGGAGACGTTTCTCCTTCTCTACACTCCATATATAGAAATTAAGGCTGCAATAATCTAAATTGACCCGGGGCGCCAGCCAGTCATTAAAAACTACTAGTAACTAATAATAATTGACAAAATAGAGGGAGGCAAAATAATGTGTTATAAAAATAAAGAAACAAGTTGTTAACTGTTAACTAATTTACTTCACTAAATTTTAAATTAGTACACCTAAATAGACAATAGCAATGGACTAGTCCACTGTGTAAAACACAAATATAATAACCACTATGATGCATAAAAAATATAAACTATATAAGTATAGAGTATAACTTAGAGATTAGAACATTAATAAATGTATCAGAAGTGTAAACAACATTATATGTACAATATTTAAACGAGGAACATTAAAAGCACATGTAAGGTATGTAGTACGTAAATTCGATAGGATGTTATTATTACATGACAAACGTTATACAAAAAAATGTTAAAACGCAGAACTTTCACCAATTTAATAATCTCTAATAGTACGTCCCTGTACTATTTGACAGCGACACGATAGGACCTAACCCTAAATTTATGTTTCAAAATATCAGAAAATTATGTAACTTGTTTGTGCCCCCATGAATTTAATAAATGGACAAAACTTAAAGGCACCGAATATTCAGAGTGTAATATAGATATGGTATACCTTCATATGCAGCTGGATACGAGGTAAGTACTTATCACAGTTAATTTATATAATTAATCTTATTGTAATATACGTGTACTTATTTTATTATTTGTTTAATAGCTATCCTGAAAACGTTACTTCTTTCTCAAAATGAAACTCTTGCCTCTACCACAATATCCTCCTAGACATGAACGGAAAAAAACGCAAAGCGTACTTACAAATCGGGCGAAAGTACTAACGGGTTCGACTAAAGCCCTGGATAATTATTATGCTAGAGGTCTTATCTCTGTCAAATCCTGTACTGGTTGATGATCCAATGTAAAACCAAATAAATTGCTGGTAAAATTCTCGATAAGCTCCCAAATGCCAATATCAAATTTCCTTATCCAGTAGTTAATAAGTAGCAATTTAGATTATAATATAAGTTTTCATCAAAGCACAAACGATTACAGTATCTAAAGATTACTGTTCCAAAAGAGTACGGCGAAAGAGCCTGAAATAATAGGTTCGTCTAAGTTTCGTAACGTAATACCTATGCATGTTCTTTATATCAAAATATATACAGGGAATATTAAATTGAATATTTACCTTAGTTGTTCTGAGGCTCTCTCATAAAAATACAGCAAAATTACTAAATAAAGTTTTAACAACTACCAATTTCCCTCATGGCTGCTTTAGTTCCCCTAAAAACTCCTTTCCTTTTTTTTATACAAAATAAAACTCAAGACTGCCGATTTAATTCCACTAAATAAAATAAGTACAATTTGTTTCAGGAAGAATAATATCAGCATTTTATGGATGAGACATAAAATTAATTTAGTAAATGTAATTTAAGGATATCAAATATTTACTACATCACTTATACCTTATTTCTTTAACCTAAGGACAAGAGGATGAAAGAAAGTCAGCTAGCCCCTCTCTATGGTAACCACAACTAATTTATTAGCTAGGAGAAAATAATAAATTACTGGACACAATGTAAATCAATTATTTCTTTTTTTTTTTATAATAAAATGTTATTGTCATTTATTTAATTATTAATAAATAGTAATTTAGAACTTCTATGTATTATTGCCACCAGACGTACAAAGCGAAAGTATTTTGGGTTGCATACCCTAGATTTCTAATTGAAATAATCATGTTTATATTGGGTGAGCCAGAAAACAAAAGTTATAGGGTGGCCCGATAGAAGTGACGGTTACAACTTTACTGAGAAAATGGCAATGTTAAAGTAACTAAAAATGTAAACAATGAGGGCTACCGTTTTTAGGGTCACCAGTTGACGCCACTGGCGAATAAGGTCGCTGTCAAAAGTTATTGTTAGGCACGAAACAAGTTTATAGGGTTTTATTATAATTATTCCGTATACCAGTAAATAAAAAAACTTGTTAATTATGCCTCAGTGTTGTGCAATTCCATTTTATTCGGAAACAAAAGGCGGACGTATGCTTCAGAGAGACAAAACTCGCCTAAAACAGTGGTTGGTAGCGATTCGCAGGGATAACTTTATTCCTTCGAAACATTCGTGTGTTTGACGATTATGCGTTACCAAAGGAGTCTACTACAGAAAATCGTAAGTAATAATCATGCATATTCGTTGTTTTCATCATGCTCATGCTTGATATAACCTAACTTTAATGACATAAGACACCTCTGATTGGTACAATAATTTCTTCACTGAGCAAATAAATTACTACTTTCCTCTTCTGTCATCATTGTGTTAAATGTTTCTGTTGTGTTAAAAAGCCATAGTAAGCATTAACGTTCAGTGACATGGTCCTTACCCTACACTAGCGCCTCTCGTGGTGAATTCAAGCGCGGTAGCCCTCAGTGACAGTATTGTCCCGTCCCATTTATTTTCAGAACGACTTACAGAGTTCTGCGATACCTTTATAACCTAATACCTACCAGTGTTGATTAGTTTTCGCTCCTAGTTTTCTTTTACAGATTATGTATATTTTGATTCACAAGCAGTGGATGATTTTATTACATTTTCCTTGCTGTTAGCCTCTAAATATTTATTTGAAAAAATGAAAGTTTTTTTTGATCGCACGTTACTAACACGCATGCTCGGTAATTATTACTCTAGTCTAAAGCACGATAACAAAAGGACACTTTCTGCTATTTACAGAGTCGATTTTGAACGATCGACTGTAACTATCTGTAAACTGTAAACTTTTTTCATTTCTGAACGAATCTTACATTACAGAGGTGTATGTATATAAATTTGCACTCTAATACTTTATCAACGCGCTCCAAATTACTGTAAAAAAAATAAGCCAGTAGCTGTGTGTAAAATTTGCTCAAAAACTACAAAATACCTTCTTCCAAATTTTGGCTTGTTCAACATTCACTTGATATTTATTTGATATCTAATTGGCGGTTATTTTCTATTTAATCCAAGTTACAGTTAGTTTTTGGGATTAGTATTAAATAAAAATAAAACGCTTTATTAATAACTTTTTGAGCCTGTAATACATAAATAAACAAAATGAGTTTTCTGTATTTCATTTAGAGAACTTAAGACATTTTCTACATGTAGAGGGTTTCTACAGTTTTTTTTTCCAAAGTAAAATACCTTACCTACCCATCCCCGTATAATGCTTGTCAAAAAATACTGACAGTTAAAATCTGTGCAAAAAGCTTCTAATATATATTTTTTGACTTATACAGTTTTTAACTTATAATTCATTGACAAATATTTATGACAGATTTTATTTGTTATTTTGTTTATTTTGTTTGTTTATAGTTCAACTAACTTATGCACTCTCTACCCGCAAAGTTCCCCCCGTGTGTCTGAAGTGCCCTAAGTGGGTCAGAAAAGTGTGTCGTTATTTCCTGCCAATGAGGGCTACCGTTTTTAGGCTCACCAGTTGGCGCCACTGGCGAGTAAGGTTGATATTAAAAGTTGTTGTTAGGCGCGGAACAAGTTTATGGAGTTTTGTTATAATTATTTCGTACACCAGTAAATAAAAAGAACTTGTTAATTATGGCTCAGTATTACGCAGTTCTATTTTGTTCGGAAACAAAACACAGACATATGTTTCCGAGAGACAAAACTCGCCTATGACAGTGGTTGGGAGCGATTCGCAGGGATAACTTTACTCCTTGAAAACATTCGTGTGTTTGTAAAAAACATTTTGATCCTGACGATTATGCTTTACCAAAAGAGCCTACTACAGAAAATCCTAAGTATTAAAATAATCATGCACATTCGTTGTTTTCATCATGCTCATGCTTGACATAACCTAACTTTAATTACATAAAATACTTCTGATAGGTACAATAATTTCCCTACTGAGCAAGTAAGTTAATACTTTCCCCTTCTGTCATCATTGTGTTAAGTGTTTTTTCAGCATATCTTTATAAAAATCACTAAAAACCCGCGTTAAAATGCCATAAAACATTAACGTTTAGTGACATTTACCTTTCCTTACACTAGCGCCTCTCGTGGTGAATTCAAGCGCGTTATCCCTCATTCACCGATACATTTAAATATTTCCAAATATACAGTTGATACTGAGTTTCTCATCTGTTTTTTAAATTAAATAGGCAAATATTTTTAGTATATTTTTAAACTGTCATCACATCACTATAATACATGATTGTCACTATAGTAATGTGGTCTTTATTTGGGAACTATTCGGTCAATATACGTCACGTCTTTTGGGGCCGATTATTCGACAATTTATGACATGGTCGAAGGGTCTATTCATATGAAATCCGGGATATTTTCACATACTAAAGGCATATCTTTGCGCCTAAAACACGACAAGCTACTTACAGCGATGACATTCGAACGAATAAATCATGACGTCACGATTAAAGACGCTTACAGTGGTATCGCTTGGCCTCGGTAGGACGCCAGAAAATTTGTAAGCGGAACATAGTGGGCATATGACAGACTTTGACAGACTGAATATTGATAAAAATAAATCTTGCAACCACTGTCTCTGCCCAATGAACTATATCTACGAACGATATAGTTCAATGTCTCTGCCTTAATTATAGCTTTCCTTTCAAGTGCAACAAACCCGAAGTCGGTAAAGATTGTACTGTTTTGGAATAGTTCTGCAAAATACTGAAAGGAACACCAAAGTTCAGTGGATCATTTGAGAAGTCTGAATTTTTGGTTATGTTATATGTTTAGTTTTGAACTTTTGAAAGTTGAGTGGTTACTTTTGCGATATAAAGCATGTCAAGTATAGAAGAAGAAATAATAGTTATCAAGGTACCTAATATAATATATTCCTTTAAATATATGTTATATAGAAAATATCTTGGTATCTTTTACTAACTGCAATGAATGGTCACAGCTATGGAGTGTAGAGAAGGAGAAACGTCTCCGTGTTAAAAAATGTGATCGGATTTTCGATGGAAGAATAGGTGGCGCTGGTTTAGAGGAGGTATTCTACGTGATTTTGTTTTTACTATTTTTTATTATTTTTTTACGCTGTATAATTCTTTTCAACACCTACATAATATTATATTTTCGTTAGTTTATAGAATCTGAAGCTAGTTTCAGAGATATAGTAAGTGTTTAACTTCAGACTCAATCCCATAATACGATCAGCGCCACATCTCATACCTTACAGAATTCAGACCACATTTTGAACGTACCGTCCATAAGAGACGTTCCTCCTTCTCTACACTCCATAGTCACAGCTATGGAGTGTAGAGAAGGAGGAACGTCTCTTATGTACGGTACGTTCAAAATGTGGTCTGAATTCTGTAAGGTATGAGATGTGGCGCTGATCGTATTATGGGATTGAGTCTGAATTACTATATCTGAAACTAGCTTCAGATTCTATAAACTAACGAAAACATAATATTATGTAGGTGTTGAAAAGAATTATACAGCGTAAAAAAATAATAAAAATAGTAAAAACAAAATCACGTAGAATACCTCCTCTAAATCAGCGCCACCTATTCTTCCATCGAAAATCCGATCACATTTTTTAACACGGAGACGTTTCTCCTTCTCTACACTCCATAGTCACAGCACTCACAGCAGTATCATGATACAAAATTTGTATCATGCAGCAGTATCATATTACAAAGATAACGACTTCTCGGTATAATTGTTTATCGCTAGGATAGTATTACATTTATGCTTATTTAGCAACCTGTTTGAAATCTCTGAAAATCCTCTAAACCGACCATTACTTTATAAATATGATTATTTTTTGGATCTTCTATACCGATTTTATATATTTCATTGCCATCATCCATTTCCACATCCATATTTATTTTAAGTTTTAACAAAATAGCACGGATGGCACGTATGTATTACAATCAAACAAAAAACAAAAACAAACTTCGTACATAACCTAAAAGAACTTGTTGCACCACCAAACGAGGTAGTGTTTGAGGGGAAAGGGGAAATCAGATGGAGTTGCTCTCAGAGCATAATGTACTTTATAAAAGGACCGTGGACAATAAGCACTTGGCTGTTCAGAACAGTTCTGATGGGCGAAAGGAAAGCCTCTTATGTTGCACACATTCTGACATCTATGAATCAAAATGATATTTACTAATTTAGATATATTTACAGTTTTCTATCTTGATTTTTTATCTTATTTTTTTTGACACTACTGACAGTCGTTTACTAAAGTTGGTATTTATTTAGTTATTTTTGATGTTTTATAATTAAGCGTCAAAAATATAAACGAAAATGGCAAAAAAGACATATGATCTGTTATTTAAATTATTATTAATTGGAGATTCAGGAGTAGGTAAAACGTGTATTTTATTCAGATTTTCCGACGATGCATTTACTACTACTTTTATATCAACTATAGGTATGTATTTAATTAATTTATAGTGTGATGGTTTTTTTTTTATTAGATTTAACTTATTTTATGATTTTCCGTGTGATTTATTGTTTATAATATTAGAAAATTATAAATAAAGGGTGAGGTCATAAATAGCGCCAAATTCAAAATATTCTATTTTTAGGTATAGACTTTAAAATAAAGACAGTAGAATTAAGAGGCAAAAAAATTAAACTACAGATATGGGATACGGCTGGGCAGGAGAGGTTTCACACAATTACAACTTCATATTATAGGGGTGCAATGGGAATAATGCTAGTATATGATATAACAAATGAAAAAAGTTTTGAGAACATAGTGAAATGGTTACGAAACATAGATGAGGTATATTGTAAACTACATGTTAAATGATTATATATGTTCAATTAACACTATTTTAATTTAGCATGCAAATGAAGATGTAGAAAAAATGATATTAGGGAATAAATGTGATATGACCGATAAACGAATAGTAAGCAAAGAAAGAGGAGAAACGGTGAGTTGACATGACAAATTTGTATATACGTTAGTGCATAGGATACGTTATTTTGTAGAAAAGCAGAATATTGAATAACTATTATAACCTTAATTCCGAACACTAGATTATACATTGGGTGTGTTCCTTTACTACCAATCTCAGCTAATCTAAGTAGTTTTACGGTTATAGAAGCTACATCAAAAGAAATTATTTTTTAATTTATGCAGTGTAATCGTAAAACAACTTGGATTAGCTGAGATTAATGGTAAAAGGAACACACCTATTGTTTCACAATAACTTTTCAGTGATCTAACTTTGCATCAATGAGCGCTTGAATTCATCACGAGAGGTGCTAGTGTATGGAAAGGTCAATGTCACTAAACGTTAATGTTTACTATGGCATTTTAATGCTAGTTTTTAGTAATTTTTACAAAAATTAACTGAAAAACATTTAACACGATGGCAGAAGGGGAAAGTAGTAATTTACTTGCTCAATAGGAAAATTATTGTACTTATCAGAAGTGTCTTGTCATTAAAGTTAGGTTATAACTAGAATAAGCATGATGAAAACAACGAATGTACATGATTATTACTCACGATTTTCTGTAGTAGACTCCTTTGGTAACGGATAATCGTCAGGATTAAAATGTTTCTTACAAAAATACGAATGTTTCGAAGGAGTAAAGTTATCCCTGCAAATTGCTACCAACCACTGTTTCAGGCGAGTTTTGTCTCTCAGAAGCATATGTCCGCCTTTTGTTTCCGAACAAAATGGAACTGCACAACACTGACGCACAATTAACAAGGTTTTTTATTTGCTGGTGTACGAAATAATTATAATAAAACACTATAAACTTTTCCCGCGTCTAACAATAACTTTTGACACGACCTTACTCAACCAGTGGCGCCAACTGGTGAGCCTGAAAACGTTAGCCCTTATTGGGAACGATCAAACATATGAAAAACAGCATGATTTATCTTGTTTACCAACAAATTCACGTGTGACTTCTATTAGTCGAGCTTCACACGTTGACCTATAAATTTTCTGTCATCAGTGTCATCATTTTCACATATTAATGAATTTGTTGGTATCCAAGGTAAATCATGCTGTTTTTTATGTTTGATCTTTCCCAATAGTAGATCAATACCACTTTCGCAATATCATTAGAGATGGAAGATATTTCACAATAGGTGATTTTTTCACTGTGATTGAACAATCACAGTCACTCACTGTGATCAAACTGCTACCAAAACAGTGACTGTAATTTTTACACTTTCAATTGCAGAACAACTCTTTCAAGGTGCAGTATCGGCCTAGTACACAATACTGTTCAGATTCGCAGCCACAGCCAGTAAGCTAATCACAGATTATACTTGGACACTGGTCACAGACAGTAATCACATTCGCAACAATCAAGGCTCGAGGTTTGGCACATTCTAAAATAATCTGCTACTAGTGCTACTCCGCTGCGAAGTTACACAGGTTACAATCACTGTGATTCTAAAATTACAGTATCAGTTCACAGTGTGATTGAAAAATCACCATTTAGCCCAGACTGCAAAATATCACATAAATGTAGACAGTTGACCAAAGTCTTGACAGTTTATGTTTGAAGTCAAATACTTATAGAGTTTAATATATGAAACAAGTAATTATAAGGTTCAGTTACAAAAAATGATTTAAATTGCTGTATTTATTTACTTTTGTATGACGAAAAAGATTGGATTCTATGGTGAACCATTAGATAGGTTAAATAGTTAAAGTAAAAATTAAAATACGTTGGTATGCTTATTTGTATATCCATATTTTATATATTCTAGTAACTACTACAAATATTGAAGTATTACTAAAGTTAACGGGTGAATTATTGTTAATTTAATTGTTTACATTGTCCTCTTTAAATTGTATAATGGGCATCTTGATATTCTTCAGAGTGTTCCATAATTATTTTAATTATATTATATACAAACAGCTCTACAGCTTTAAAATTTGAAAATGTAGAATATTGTCGCAAACTTTAATGCAAACTGGAATTTTACACAAAATAATACCAAAACTTCGTTTTCTCTTAACTGTCAGTTTTAAATGTTTTTACGATATAGCCAAACATTACTACACATTTCTTACGCTACACATTCAGTTCCGTTACTATAATGAACAGTTGTTAATGAGTTGTCAAAAGCTTGAAAGAATAATTAGAGGTTTATTGAAAAATTTTTGTAATAAAACGTATTGTTCTGTAATGTGAAAGACTTATTTAAGATATGCTGGTTTTATTTTTTAAAATACTACAAATATACACTATTTAAATAGTTGATTGATTCGACCTTTACTTGATGAAAATCCATTTTACAATAAACACAAAATAAACTTCTGTTTGATTTTCACAATTTGTAATAAAGAATTTAGTCTTGTACTCACCATCTGGACGAAGCCACTGTGTGGCGAAACAATTGTCAAAAGTTTATTAAAATTGTGAAAATCAAACAGAAGTTTATTTTGTGTTTATACACTATTTAAAACTTGGTGTCAATTTGATAGATAATTTGTATGCAAATATGTTATGTTTGTTGTTTATTACGCATTCCAACATTACATTATTAAAGTGGTGGTGATTGCTTACATAGTTTATTTTGATTGTTTACATGTCACTTGCGGGGGTTCCACAATACAGGAACTTTGATGCTATAGAGCACTATAGAAATAATAAATGCAAACTACGTATTGTAGATGGTAGCTGATCACTTTGCATTTATGTTTTTATAAAGCGCCATCATGTCAAATTAGCTAGTAAGTTTGTTTGTGGTCTACTTGTAACAGATAAATGTGCATATAAAATTGTTACATTATCGCTTGATACTAAATAAGTTCTAGTACAGTTTAAACTCACATTACCAAACTTCCATGTCAGAACCTTATTGCTAATTGATCCGACATTTACTTCATGAAAATCTATATTATACTGTTTGATTTTCACAAAATTTTGTATTTTAACATGACAATTGAAATGTTAAAATATCAAAGGGTTTAGCCCCTTTGATATTACCAAAAGCTGTTTATCAAGATTTTTAAAACAAACCACTTAAAACACGCTCTGACACACGTCGCGTCATCTAAAATAGGCCCCATGCACAAAATATAATTTTGGCATTTTTGGCATCTTTACTTAATACAGAAAACAGTATGTAAAAGATTTTTTTTTTTTTTTTCTTTTACAAAAGTTATTCAACATTAAAGATTGAATGTACAGTTCGTTATTCCTGCGTGTATGATAGTTGTGAACATTGTTGCATTTTATAAACAGACCCTCATGTTTTTTTTATATTTATTATGAGTAAGAATATGTAAAGGGATGGTAGGGTTAAAACTGATAAAGCTATAAATGCATCTTTACAGTGAGCCTGTGCGGATAGGCCAAACATACACCGTATGATTTTCTTTTGAGCTGTAAACACTTTAGAAATATGTGATGAGTTTCCCCAGAAAATTAGCCCATAGGACAACTTAGACTGGACCAAACCAAAGTAGGCTAATTTTAATACATTAAGTGATACTGAGGATTTTAAATATCTTATAATAAAGCACGACTTACTTAATTTCTTCGATAAATTTTCTGTGTGACTCTCCCATGTCATTTTGTGATCTAGAGTTACTCCCAAGAATTTTACTTCATTTGTTTGGACTATTGATTGACCATCGATTTTAATTAAAGCACTTAAATTATGAACAAGATTCTTTGGCAAGAATGACAAAAACAGTTTTACTACCATTTAGAACTAAACCATTGCTTAAGCACCAGTTGGAAAACTCATTTACTGATAGATTAGCTTTACTAATTGTAGTTTCCAAGGAATTATTACTGACTAAAAAATTCGTATCATCTGCATAAACAATTACTGCGTTTGGTGATATACATGAGGAAAGCATATCATATATGAAAATTAAAAATAGCAAGGGACCGAGAATGGAACCCTGCGGTACCCCAGTTGTAACTTGTCTAAAATTAGATTTACGCTTATCTATAATCACAATCTGCTTTCTATCATTTAAGTAGCAGGTGATCCACTGATGGGCTACACCACGTACTCCTAGTCTAAAAAATTTTTCTAAAAGCAGACCATGATTGACCGTATCAAAAGCTCTACTCAGGTCAAAAAATAAGGATATTGGTTGCTGTTTATCATTTAGTGCATTATAGACATATTCACATAATTTTTGAATAGCTGTTATTGTTGATCTATTCTTTCTAAATCTATTTTGGCATGAAATTAAGAGTTTATGATATTCAAAAAAAATTGTTAATCTATTATTGAATGCAAGTTCAAAACTTTTTGCGAGTTGATTTGGTACACTAATATTTCTATAATTGCATGCCTCCATTCTGGAGCCCTTGTTTTTATAAATTGGAATAGATTTTGAAATTTTCAATAAATCCGGATAATGGCCACCAGTGAAAGATTCATTTATCAGATGTGATAGTGGAGTGCTAATTTCATCCACTACAGCTCTTAGCACCTGACCTCCTACCTCGTCTATTCCTGGTGCTGATTTTTTTGATGTCTTAAGCAACAGTTCTCTAACCTCTGTTGTAGTAGTAAGGAATAAATAAAAATTATTTGCAATATTAGGCTGCAATATCAACTTAGTCATATCGGGTTTAGGACAATGTAAATTCAAGAAAAAATCATTAATTAAAACCATTACAAATGTCTATGGTATCAGTAAATGTTTGGTCATTTATTGTTATTTCTGTAATTATGTATTTTGAATTATTCTTTCCCTCATTAATTATCTTCCAACTCTCTTTCATTATATTCTGCGCTTCATTGATTCGTCTGTTATTATAATTTGCCTTATCAGTTGTAACCTTTTTTCCATATATGTTTTTTAATTTTAGATACCTATTTTGAATAACTGCATTATAAGGATAATCTTTACTTATTTTATGCATATCACATAGAAGATAGTGTAACTGTTTTAAATCACCACTAAACCATTTTTTTCTGTGCATGTTTGGTTTAATTTTCTTGTGAGTTATAGCATGATTAAAGTGAAACACAAAAGACGAATAAAATGCACTAAATTTATCACTAAAATTTGTGGCTTCATACATTTCCTGCCAATTCTCATTTTTCAATAAATTTTGTAAGGTTTTTAAATTATACAGTTTATTGTTTATATTTTTAACTAAGGGATATCTACTGGTTGCAAAATCATTAGCACCTGCTGTTATTATAATGTAGTCATGTAATGTATATTTACTTGCCAATGACTCAATGTTTTCTATAACACCACTGAAACTAGCACCTGGTTTTATAATTGTTTCTATTTGAAACATTTCTTTGTTAAAAATATGTTTTAATAATAAATTTAGATTACATCCATATTCATCACATAATATCAATATTTTTTGAGTCTGCTTAAGATTTGTTGCACTATTATCAGTAGTGTTTTCTGTATCTTTTGTTGATCCTTTATTCCTATCAATCATATCTGGTCTGTTATGATTTATGTTTATATCTTCTTTAAATTTATTTAATTCAGCCATAACATCTATTTTCAATGTTCAATTTTCCAATTTCATCACGCATTTTTTCATTAATTTTTTGTAACTCCTCAATGTCTTTTCCATATGTTTTGTATTTTATGTTGTCATTACTAATAATATAGTAGGTAGTTTACGTATTAACATTTAGTTTACGTATTAACATTTTAAAATCAAATAAAATTAACTTTATCATGGTGTATAAATTTCCGGTTTTCTGTGTGGGAATGTTTCAATAGGTGTTTACCTACAATATAATATTTTGTCTATATAAATATCGTAGACCAGATACTACCAAATAATTTTAGGAAACAAGCACCCATGCTTAATTAATCCAAGAACTACATAGGTACCGTACCGTTCACCACCCGGGGCTGGTGACGTCGCGTAATTTAAACATTTTCTAGGTAGAAATTATTAAAACAGATTTGATAACTGCTAATGTTTAATAAGACTATATTAGAATATGAATTCATTTTAAAAATTCGGCAAGTGCAATGGGCCTATTGAGTAGAAAAATTTTAAAGCAAAGCTTGTGGCACTTGGACCCACTACATGTTGTTTTTGCTTGTACATAGCACCTTTTTACGGAACAAACTCAGTTTCACTAAAAATGGCATTTAGCCCTTTGATATTTCAACGTGTCAATTGTTTCACCACATGGTTGGTGTCTTTGAATGTTAAGTAAAAAACTAAATTACCGAATACAGACCATGGGTATTCAGATAACAAGAAGATACCTACATACAATTTTAAAGACTAATAAAATTTCAAAAAAGGTAAAATATAGGTATCTATAATAATTTAAAAGAACAGAGGTGAATAAGCAGATCAGTGACTATTTAAAATATTATCAGTATTTTTTAGTTTTTTAATTTCTAAAGATTCCAATAATGATAATTTTAAACTTTATTTTTTCCCATATAGAATTGCAAAATTGTCAATTAAATAATTGGCATATGTTCCTGGTTTTTTATCGGTTTCTTCATGTTCTGCAATTCTTTTTTCTAAACGTTCTTCCTGTCTGACCAATATACATAATAAATACCCTCAGACAGGATGAAGCGGATTAAAATTTTGAGTTTGTCATAAATAGCATAGTGTTCTTTATAAATAAGAAATCTTTAAAAAAATATGTTATAGCCTCACTATTCAGCTATACGATACAAATTTTTCGAAAAATTTAGCTTACAACTTTCAGACAATTTTTTTTGTTAAAAGTTGATCCGTCTTACCCCACAAATTGGGGTGAAGCGGATCACTTATTTATTTTGCCTAAAATCTGCTTTACATAATATGCAAATAATGGGTGAAGCGGATCAAAAAAAAAAATGTGTTCTACGACTGCTTTGAAAAGTGTTTAAAAACGCACTACTAACTACGCTTGAAAATTATTGATTTCACATAGCGTGTGAAAATCCTTAACACACGCTACCAACGAGTGAAAATTTTTCACACGCTCCTTATATGCTTGTCTAAACAGTATAATTGTCCATTTCATCTTTTCGGTAATTTGATCGAAATTTATATATTTTGACCTGCTGAATACCGTGATGATGTTAGTTTTGTTCCGAGATGCATAGATAGATAGATATTTATTGGTGCTATACCGGGTGTAACAGGATCATGGCACACCCCCTTTTCTCCCTTAGTTTTAAAGATAATTGATTGAAATTTGGGATATCCTATATACATAATAAGCGGCACTTGTTCACATACAAGTGATTTTTTTTCACTTCCGGTTTCGCCGGAAGTGACACTAACTTTCGATTTTTAAATGGAACACCCTGTATATTATTGCATTTTTTGAATTCTGCATAATTTTCTGAATCCAACGATACCAAATAAGTGACATTTCAAACTTCAATATTTTTTTATAATATAATTTTTAGTTTTTCATTTAAGTGTGCATGACGGTTCCGATTTATTCTAAATGACCCGTGTAATGCTAGAAAAATTGAAATCCTGTCAAAAATACTAAATTACGTGATCTATGAGCAAATAAAGTTCATCAAAATGGTTTTTGGGGCCAAACTCAATTTTTTCAAATGGAACCATATTGGTACCGTGGTACCATTTATTAGTACTATTAATATTCATATGTCGTATTAAAATGTGCAATAAATACAAACAAAATTACAGCTAAAAGAAAATAAGAAAATACAATTTTGTTTAAATTAAATGTTATGAAGTAACTAACTAAGGTGGCTTTGAAAACAATGAAATATTTAGCTTGTCAAACATTTGTGGGTTTACCGGTGTTTTTATTGTGTCTTTAAAAATTGTTTAAAATTCTCGTTAATTGTGGTCAAAATGCCGCAAATTTATACAAGAGATGAAAAAGTGGACATGTTAATTATTTACGGGGAATGTAAAAAAATGCCGTTGCGGCTAGACACCTTTATGCCGAACGATGTCCTGATAGATAAGGTCCAGCGAGAAATTATTTTAATCGTCTTGTAAATCAATTCCGAAGTGAGCCCAACAATGATCCCGAAGAAAATTTCATTCTTGACGAAGGAACGGAATTTAATGTTTTGGCTCGAGTAGAAGTTGATAAGACTGTTTCTTTAAGGCAAATTGGGTTTGAATTGGAAATCAGTCACCAAATAATAAGCCGAACTTTGCACAAATACCACTATAAATCTTTTAAATATCAATTGCACCAGCACTTGTACGAAAATGATTACGAACGTAGGATGGAATATTGCAATTGGATTTTGCAGGAAAACGTGCAGCCAAACAAGGATTTTTTGAGATTGATTTTATTTTCGGACGAGTCTAGGTTTACAAATTTGGGATTATTTAACCGACAAAATACAAAATATTGGTCACAAGAAAATCAAAATTTATTACGGGAGGGTAACTTTCAAGTGCGGTTCGGTTTCAATGTTTGGCTTGGAATAATCGGTAGTAGAATCATTGGTCCAATAATATTTGCCAGATACTTGGGATTTCTGCAAAATGAAATTGAAGACAATTTAGCTGAATTACCTTTCCATTTACGACAGGGAATGTATTTCCAACAAGATGGCGCTCCTCCCCATAATTCAAGAATAGTAATTGATTACCTTCAACGGAGATTCGGAGAAAACGTAATTTCGACGAATGGTCCTATGAGGTGGCCTCCAAGGTCACCTGTTGTAATGTTTTGTGTTCATTTTTTTGTATTCCAAAGCCACCTTGTGTATAACAAGGTAATTAGAACAAAATTGTATTTTCTTATTTTCTTTTATCTGTAATTTTGTTTGTATTTATCGCACATTTTAATACGACATATGAATAAATGCCTTATTAATAGTACTAATAAATGGTACCACGGTACCAATATTTCCCCAAAAACCATTTTGATGAACTTTATTTGCTCATAAATCATGTAATTTAGTATTTTTGACGGGATTTCGATTTTTATAGCATTACACGGGTCATTTAGAATAAATCGGAACCGTCATGGCACACCTAAATGGAAAACTAAAAATTATATTATAAAAAATATTGACGTTTGAAATGTCACGTATTTGGTATCGTTGAATTCAGAAAATTATACAGAATTGAAATATGCAATAGTATACAGGGTGTTCCATTTAAAAATCGAAAGTTAGTGTCATTTCCGGCAAAACCGGAAGTGAAAAAAATCACTTGTATGTCAAAAAGTGCTGCTTATTATGTATATAAGATATCCTAAATTTCAATCAATTATCTTCAAAACTAAAGGAGAAAAGGAGGGTGTACCATGATCCTGTTACACCCAGTATACAAGAAAGTATTTACACAAGTCAAATCAACAATAAAAATAACGAAAAAGGTAAGTTAATATATGAAAACACATAAATAAATAAATACAGCAGTTAACAATAATATAAAATAGTTTCACATAATTCTCTATGCAACATGTCAAGTCTGACAAGTATTCATTAAAATTACAGATATAATGACGAACAAGAATAAATAATGATACATTTCACACAGTTATACATGACACATCGGAATATAAATATTCATTAAAATCATAAAAGGCATTTTAAGTAAATAATTTTTTATCACAGATTTAAAACGATTATAATCTAGATTTTGAATAACATTCGTTAGTACATTAAAAATTTTTATGGCATAATAACCTGTGCCGTTTCTAGTTTTGGATAGGCGTAGAAAATTATGGTTTAATTGTTTATTGTTTCTTGTGATATATGCATGAATTAGGTCACGTTTCACGTATCTGTCCTGATATTCTTTAATATAAAAAAGACAGTGTAAAATGTAGGTGCAAGGCAATGCCATTATCGATAGTTTCTAAAAAATATCCTTGCAGTCGTCTCTATAACCTAATCCTGCTATGACTCTTACAGCTTTTCTATGCATAGAAAAAACATTCTTAGCATGTACGAAATATCCCCAGACTAGAATCACATATGAAAGAGCTAAGCGAATAAGACCATGGTATGCTGTTAAAAATGTTGGCTGAGATACACTGTTAACAAGACGTATTATAAATATCTGGAAATTTTTTTACAAACATAGTTTATATATAATTCCCAAGAGAAATTATGATCTAAATAGACACCTAAAAATTTTTCGTTTTCAGACAAATTAAAGTTCACTGTATGATGTCTTAAACTAAAAACCATTGATTGAGTTTTTTCAATATTTAATACTAGCTGGTTACTTAGAAACCAATCATCAATTGTCGGTTCAGTATTATCAGCAATAGATATAGAGTGTTAAATTCTTGGTTGTTGTAAATTAATATGGTGTCGCCAGCGAAGTGAGTAAATTTAGGCACATATGTACATTTTGGTAAATCATTGATGTAAATAAGGAACATTGGAACTAATACTGAACATTGATGTACATCAATATTTGTACCGATTAAATTTGATTTTAAATTGCGATATTCAACAAATTGGGATCTATCCTCAAGACAAGACTGTACCAAAAGTCTACTATTTGTGGAAAATTTGTAAAAAGATAATTTATTTATCAAAATGTTACGAGACACGCAGTCAAAGGCTTTGCTCAAATCCAGAAACTGTACATACAAAATTCGCTTTCCTCGAATCCTTTGTTTATTATATCTATTAACGTGTTAATGGCTAAAGTTGTGCTGCTTTAAAACCAAATTGACAGTTATTAAACAGATTACAATTTTCAAAATAAAACGTAATTTGTAAATTCAGTATAATTTCAAAAATTTTAGCAAATACCGGAATAATGACGATTGGCCTAGAGTTAGCGGGATCATCAACCGAATTTTTTTTATGTAGAAGAATAAATTTTTGACAATTTAAGAATCTTGGGGAAAAACATTGTTTTCGATATACTGGTTAATTAGTTTTGTTACCGGAATAAGAATAATATAATTAAAAGAATTTAAAATTTTAATATTCATGTCATAAGGTACTTTACTTCGTACATTTTTTAAATTATTAATTACATCTAGAACCTGTGTGTAGGATACTTCTAAAAAAATCGAATTCCCATCTAAGGCACATATAATAGAATTATTTAAATAATGTTCGCTGTTATTTTATAGGGGTGGTAAAGTATTGTTACATGTTTGCTATCCAAACAAACACATATACTCGTAGATTCGTTGATTGAAAGTCCAGGTAACACTTACTCACTACTTTATTTACTAATTAACAATTAACAACAATAGATTAATTACTGTCTTAATTATAATCACAATTGAACACTTATAAGTCTTTTGTATTTCTTCATTACTCGTTCACGTTCAACTTAAGACTGAGTCTCGGCTCACCGTGCGTCTTATTTATACATTCATTCATACGGTTTAGAACATTCCAGAATATTCCCGGCCGTTCTCGTACAATACCAGTCTCATCTAACCAGTCTACAGTCCAGTGGCGTAACACTACCCCCTCCTTAAGCCTGAACGTTCCGATCAGGCAATTCATTGTTCCCCGCATAATTTGCTAGTCTCTATATGCACCACCTTCACTTTGATTTTGAACTTTGCTGAATTCGGTATACAACGTCGATTAGTTTGGCGACGACAGTGTATGGCCCTTCCGAGGGCGCGTGAAGCTTCGGGGACCTGCCTTTCTTTGGTTCTGGGTTGTATAGCCAAACTAACTCTCCCACCCGGTACCCTCCTGAATTAGCCTTAAGTTCAAAACGAGCCTTCATACGGTCACTTGTTATTGCAATTCGCTAGAAAGTAACTTTCCTCCCATAGGGACTTTCCCACGCTCTCTTCAGCAGTCCATCCTGTATTCTAAGGGAGTCCCATTGTGCCCATAAAGCCTTCAGCCCCACTGATTTATTTGAAATGTCCTTCCAATCGGGTCGGGTTCCTCTTTCTTTCCATTTCAAAATAGGATCAGTTTCCGTATCGTTTAACTGCGCTTCCATTATCGACTCTTTTGTCCAATAATCCGGAACATCAATCTTAACGGTATTCATTATTTGTACATTTTGCTGTTTTTCCTCACGGTGCGGTGGCCAGGCTTGCCGTCTTTCTAACACAGTCTTTTGGAAAGGCCATTTGCCATATTCCCCGACGTACCAGCTCGCCAGTTTTCCTGCGGCTTCTCTATTACTGCGACATTTACTCTTTCAGGGCTGCGCTGACGACAGTTACTCTGAATATGGCCCACTCTACCACACTTATAACACCTCCTCCACTCTGTCTCCCACTACTTTGGTGTTGATTTTGTCTCGGCTGGAGTTTCGAGTTTATCAGTAGTTGTATGGTCTTTTGTACTTCTGACATTACATCTTGAATGTTGAGCTCATGACAGTTCCTCTTAATATGGCCCAATTTGCCACACTTGTAACAGCGGATACCTCCATTTGGGCTACCGCTATTTTGTTGTTCTCGTCTCGTTTGGGAGATCAACTTTTGTAACTCGGTTAATACGACTTGCATGGTTTTATCTGCCGGGGTCTCTCCACAGCCACGGCCCGCACTCTGGTTTGTTTGTATGGTATCCTTATAGGCCGCCTCAATCTCAAGGGCATGTACTAAAGTCTCACTACTTCGCTTATGCCTGGCCAACATAAGAATTCGCCTAACTTCCTGTAGTATAGCACTCCTGTAGTATAGCACTCGTAACGCCGCGTTATGTCGGTGGATGTAGGCCGAAATCGCGTATACGGGGTATGCAGATAATATGTACATGAACGATTCCGGCGCCTGACGACAGGTCCTGCACTTGATGTCAAGAACCTCTACACGCCACACGTCTTACTCCATGAATAAATGCCCCAACTGCTAACTGTTGTTGAAATTCCATTGGTGCATCAGGATAGGCTAGATGGGCTAATCTCTTTATCGCAGCCTCGAACTCCTGGAGGATTTCTCCACCTCGTTGTCTGCGTGATTTGAGCTGAGTTTGATATACTTGGGCGAAATGTTGGTCGCCATATCTTAGTTCTGACGCTGCCTCCAGAAAGTTTTGTTGCTGTGCGGCAGGAATTGTTTGGAGCAGGTTTAATGCTTGGCCCCTTAGTGCTAATACCAATGCTGTTGCTTTTTCTTCATCGTTCCAGTTATTTGAACGTGCAGCTGCCTCGAACTGTCTCTTATAAGTTGACCATGAACTTTGATCGTCGAAGGAAGGTGGTTGTAATCTAGTACCAGACGACAGTACCAATTGGCCTCCCTTCTCTCTTAATTGTTGTTTCAACCGGGCTATCTCTCCTTCAACTTCACTGACTTTTCCTTTAACTTCAGTTATTTGTCCCTCGGACTTTCCTCTAACTTCATTGACTTCTCCTTTAACTTCCGTAACTTCAGCCCTTACATCTTCCTTCAATTGTTCAGTGACCGAGAGCATGACTTGATGCTGTCCCTCCATAATTTGTCTTAATTCTTCCTGGCGTTCCCTTTTCTGTTCATCTTTTTCTTCCTGACTTCTTCTCTCGTTCTTTTTTTCTTCCTGACGTCTTCTCTCTTGTTTTTCATTTTCTTCCCTGTCGTCTTCTCTCCTGTTCTTCTTTGTCTTCTTTTCGTATCCTTTCTTGATCGTTCATCCGATCTAACAAGCTGCTAGCAAGTAATGTGTCAGACAACACAACACAAAACCTGATATCTGATCTACACAAGATGATGACCCAACTACTGACAAAATCGATCTCCCAGCAGAGACAAGACCAACAACAAAGTAGTGGGAGGCTGAATGGAGGCATCCGTTGTTATAAGTGTGACAAATTGGGCCATATTAAGATAAACTGTCATGAGCTCAACATTCAAGATCCGAGACAAAACCAGCAGCAAAGTAGTGGGAGACAGAGTAGAGGAGGCATGCGCTGTTATAAGTGTGGCAGAGTAACTGTCGTCAGCGTAGCCCTGCGAGAGTCGTAGTAATGGAGAAGCCGCAGGAAAACTGGCGAGCTGGTACTTCGCGGCATATAGCAGATGGCCTTTCCAAAAAACCGTGTCAGAAAGACTGCAAGCCTTGTCACCGTGAGAAAAACCAGCAAAATGTACAAATAATGAATACCGTTAAGATTGATGTTCCGGATTATTGGACAAAAGAATCGCTAAGGGAAACGCAGTTAAACGATAAGGAAACTGGTCCCATTTTGAAATGGAAAGAAAGAGGAACCCGACCCGATTGGAAGGACATTTCAAATAAATCAGTGGGGTTGAGGCTTTATGGGCACAATGGGACTCCCTTAGAGTAGAGGATGGACTGCTGAAGAGAGCGTGGGAAATTACAGATGGGAAAACAGTTACTTTGAAATTGTTAATCCCCAGGTGTCACGGGGTCACAAATAAGAAATAAGCAATATAACGCCAGGGCTCCTTCAGAGCGAATTGTAATAACCATATGAAGGCTCGTTATGATCTTAAGGTTAATTCAGGAGGGTACCAGGTGGGAGATTTGGTTTGGCTATATAACCCACAACGAAAGAAAGGCAGGTCCCCGAAGCTTCACCCGCCCTGGGAAGGTCCTTACACTGTCCTCACCAGACTAAACGACGTTGTATACCGAATTTAGCAAAGTCCAAAATTAAAGATGAAGGTGGTGCAATATCGAGAGACTAGCCAAGTATGCAGGGAACAATGAATTGCCTGATCGGTGGCAGTGTTACGCACTGGACTGTGTAGACTGATTAGATGAGACTGGAATGGTACGCAAACGGCCGGGAATATTCTCGAATGCCCTAGACCGTGTGAACGGATGTATAAATAAGACACACGATGGGCCGAGCCTCAGTGTGAAGTCGAACGTGAACGAGTAAAGAAGAAATAAGAAAGAGACTTATAAGTGTTCAATTGTGATTACTGATTATAGTTAAGACATTAATTAATCTGTTGTTGTTAATTGCTAATTAGTAAGTGCTAGAAGTATTGAAGAAGTATAGATACATTGATTAGTACTGAAAATTTATTAATTGGTCAAGAAAAATGGTTATAACTAAAACGTTTCAACAAGACGTAGAAGAAATCTTAAAAATGGCATTCTCTAAAACCGAAATTATGGATAATTTCACCAAGGCAATAGCGGAGAATATATGTATGAAATTTGAAGAAAAATTATCTACTTTAAACAAGGAAGTCTCAAAGGTAAACATAAAATATAATTTATTACAAAAAAAAATTTAATTCATTGGAAAATAATTATTTGGAAATTAAAAAACAATATCAACAAAAACTCGATAACATAGAACAGGATAGTAGGCGCAAAAACTTAAGAATTTATGGGTTAGCCAAGACACAAACTGAAAATACAGAAATTATGTTAATAGATTTCATTAAAGAAAACCTGAATATTAATCTAACTTCCTATGATATTGAAAGATGTCGCCGTATCGGCACAAATAAGTCAAAATCTAGGCCAATATTTGTACAACTTACAACTTATAAGAAAAAATGGGAGATATATGGCAATAAAAAAATGCTTAAAAATAAAAAAGGTTGCAATTAAAGAAGATTTAACAAAATACCAATTAACATTATATCAAGAGGCGGCTGAGAAATTTGGATTCAAAAGTACTTGGACAATTGATGGCAAAATTATGGTTATGGCGGACAATAAGAAACAAATTTATAAATAAAGAATGTCAATAATAATAATAATATTCAAATAGCATTTTTTTATGTAATACAAAATATTGATATATTTAGGTGTATGTTATCTCATTTATGAAGTTAATGTTTTATTTTTTTATTTCTATTAATCTGTAATATTAAAAAAAGGATTCTTTTTTTCTAGCGATGCTCTTTGATTCGTTTTTTTTTTCTATTTCTTAGATTATCAGTTAATTCAAAAACTAATACATTGCATTACAGTCAAATTTTGACACAGTTAAATTTTTATTATATTCTTTCTTTAATAGATAGTTGCATTCTATTAACTTAATTTTAATTAACACTTTTTTCAATATGAAAATTGGACACCTAAACATACGCTCACTATTTACAGGATTTAATGAATTTAGATTAATAATGGAGGAAAATAATTTTGATGTTATGATGTTAACTGAAACATGGTTGTCCGGCAATGTAAATTCTGATGTTTTTAATATTCCGGGATATGTGGTTTTTCGCAAAGATAGGCTACAAGGCAGAGGAGGTGGTATAATTGCGTATGTTAAATCGTCAATTTTATGTGAGACTATAAATTTTGATTTTACGATGTGATGATCTTGAATTTCTTTTTATTAAAATAAAGATTAAAACTCTTAATGTTGTGGTAGGTGTTTTTTATAGAACACTAATATTAATAATTATATTGACGATTTTGATAATATTCTTTCTTACATATGCCCATTATTTGATGAAGTGTTATGTGTTGGAGATTTTAATATAAATTTTTTTAATCAAGAAAATCCTGTAAGTTCATGTTTTCAGTCATTTAATTTAGCACAAATTTTGAATGAACCTACGAGAATTACTAGCAGTACCAGCACGCTCTTAGATCCTGTTTTTGTTTCAAATAGTGATTTTGTTAAGTCATTTGGTACAATATCAACTGACAATATTTCGGATCATAGGATGGTGTTTTGTGAGATGACAATTTCTAATTTTAAACCACCACCTAAGTTCATAGAAATTCGCTGCTTTCGTAACTTTAATATACAACTATTTTTAGATGACTTATGCAATTTACCTTGGTATCAACTTATCCGAGAAGATAATATTGATAATAAAATAAATTTATTTAACCACTTTGTTTTATCAACATTTGACAAGCATGCTCCCATAAAGGAAATACGAGTTACAAAACCTTATGTACCTTGGCTTAATCCTAATTTAAAATTACTCATGAGAGAAAGAGATAAGGCGTTACAAAAATATAAGCAAACCAATTCAGATGTTGATGGTTTGTATTACAAACAACTCAGAAGTTACACGCTCTCTATGATCCGAAGAGAAAAAACTTATTTAGATTCAGTTTGTGCTGAAAAAAATTGTCGAAAAATGTGGTCGACACTAAAAAATTTTAACATTCGTTCTAATAAAACATACGCCGTCCCTGAACATTTGTCTGACCCTAATGAAATTAGTGATTATTTCTCTTCTTTTTTTACAAGATGTAACTGATTGCTGTGATGATAAAATTAATTTCTATAATAACAATATTTACAACGAGAGTAATGATTTTGCTTTTCGTTTAACAACGACGGAAAATGTAAATAAAGTTCTACATTGTCTTAAATCGAATGCCCTTGGCGTGGATAACATTTCAGCTGTAATGTTGAAGTACTGTAGTCCTTTTATTGATAAATATATCACTCATATTGTTAACTGTTGCATAGAATCAAATTACTTTCCTGATCTTTGGAAAATTTCTATAGGTAAACCACTACCAAAAACTGCTAATCCAAAAACTTTTGCGGAATTGCGAATTATAAGTGTCCTTCCTACATTATCCAAAATTTTTGAAAAAAATTCTCTATGAACAAATATACGATTTTCTAATTTCTAAAAATATTTTACCTGACAATCAGTGTGGGTTTAGAAAGGGAATGAGTACTGCAACGGCTCTAGTTAATGTTACCAATGATATGCTTCAAGCATATGACAATAAGCTGGATAGTGTGTTGGTGCTCTTGGACTTCTCAAAGGCGTTTGATACAATTAACCATCAACTTATTTGTGCTAAATTAAAATTTTACGGTTTTGATATTTCCTCTGTCAACTTGATTAATTCATACTTATCTAGAAGATCCCAAAGAATTTTTAACAATAATAAATTTTCTACAGATACTGAAATTTTATCAGGAGTACCTCAGGGTTCAGTTTTGGGGCCACTGCTATTTTTAATTTATACTTCTGACATATTAAAATCATTGAGAAGCTGTAAAGTTCAAGCATACGCTGATGATACACAAATTTATTTGCATTTCGATCACAATGTGTATCCTCTTGCAGCGAACTTAATCAATAATGATCTAAAATTAATAAAAAAACTGTCCTTAGAACATAATTTGAAATTAAACCCCTCTAAATCTTATATTCAAATCTTAGGGAATAAAAATCACTTGGCTACACTCAAAGCAAATTTAAACATAAACATAGATGGAATCCCTGTACCGATTGTAAATTCTATAAAAACTTTAGGAGTAATCTTCGACACAGATTTTAGATATAGAAATCACGTAAAAAAATTACTACAAAAATCATTTTCAACTTTGAAATTATTATATTCGAATCGTCACTTTCTAAATTTTCAGCTTAAAAAGAACTTATGTGAATCTCTTGTGCTATCCATTTTTAATTACTGTGATTTTCTCTATGGACCCTGTTTAGATGCTTCTGATAAAAACCGGATACAAAAAGTTCAAAATTCTTGCATTCGCTTAATATATGGATTAAGAAAATTTGATCACGTCTCACAAAAATTGGATGAATTAAATTGGTTAACAATGGAGGGACGCAGAACACATCATCTTGGTAATTTTGTTATGTCACTAATTTATAACACCTCATCAGCGATTTTAAAGGATAAACTAATACCTCGAACTATTGTACATTCTGTAAATATTAGACATAAAAATAAACTTACGATGCCACATCACCGGACTGCCATGTTTAAAAGATCGTTCACATATAATTCAATTAAATTTTATAATGCTCTACCTGACAAATTAAGTGTCTTAAATCCTAAGCAATTTAAATATAAATATAAAAAATTCTTGCTAAATAAGCAGAAGTACGATGCTAGGTAAATAAACTTATTGCCAATATTGTTTTTTTTAAACTGATTATTATGTTTTCAATATTTCTAAATTAACTGTGTCAATGTATATTTCTATTATTTGTATTTGAATTTGTAATTTTATTAAGATATATAAGAAAAGTCTCACATTTGTCACCCTTATTATTATTTTTCTTTTTATTTTTGTCTTATTGTGGTTAAGTAGAATAGCCGTTTGGCTAGACTTCGCCACAGTTGGACAGCTAATGCACTAAATAATATTGTACTTAATATCTATTAAATCAATAAAGTCGATTATTATTATTATTATTATTATTAAATAAAGTATTGAGTAAGTGTTACCTGGACTTTCAATCAACGAATCTACGAGTATAAGTGACAATAGGTGTTTGTGGGGATAGCGAACACGTGACAGTATAATAGTATTTGTATTTATCACTAAAAGCGGAGTTTTTCATATATAAATCTAAGAAGCACTCACCTTACACTTCGTGCCAATTCTGAGATAGCAGTGCAGCGACAGCAAGTGACAGCAACGAACGGAATTTCGGAGCGTTGGTAGTAGTCAAGCAGTCTAAAATAACTAATGTATTGTATTGTCCTTCCTTACAGGATTACTAATATTCACACACAACACGTATACCTTCGGTCTTGATTTATTTTCTCCATCCTTGATATCTTGTTTGAAGAGAACTTATAGAAGACCAGTGATGTAGTGCTGCCGGTACTGCGTATCGGCACTCGATATTGTACGCACTAGGGTGCATTAAAAGCAGGAACTAATACGAATGAATTAATAAATACGAAAAAAAAATTTAATACTCTGAAAAAAAAGATTTTAAAATTTGATATGCAAAATATTGTATTCGATAAATTAAAATTCCCTAATATAAATAAGTCACCAGCCATTATGTATATTAGTGTGCTCATGTGCGATCCCACAACGATCCCTTGCTATCTTAGCGGCTCACGTGAGTTAGCTATACTGGCCATCTTTGAAACGTATACCGGCGTCAAAATTCAAAGGAACGTACCAGCACTGCATGCTTTTTTTAAGACTACACATTGTAGAAGATTATATTGAATTAAGTGTAATAGTTAATAGGCATTTATTTTTATTTTCTTATAAATCAAATTTGCAAAGGCAAATCTAGAAAATTAATAAACGTGTATTTTGTAATTGTTTAGATTTTCAGTTCATATATAAACCTTCTATATTTAATTTTTATTTTTACTGATTTTTTTAATAGATTAATCGATTGATTGGTAATCCGAATAATCGATTGATTGATTCTTTTGAAAAACCACGGATAATCCATAATTTTGTCGATTTTCGGTTAATTTTCCCATTATAATTCAATTAAGCATTTACAATGTATTGTCGGTATATTGAAGCCAATTTATTTTAATTTTATTCAACTTTGAGGAGATTCTAATACAAAAGCATTATTTGTGATATATCCTGGATTTGTCATGTGTTTATCTTGTATTTTTTTTTTATAGATTGCTCGTGAACATAGCATAAGATTTATGGAAACATCCGCTAAAGCCAATATAAATATTGAAAGAGCATTTAACGAACTGGCTGAAGCCATTCTGGATAAAACTGCCGGAAGAGATCCTGGGGATCATATTGATAGAGTGATGGTGGATAGAAGACAACAATCTGGATCCTCAAAGTCTTGTTGTAATAATTAGTCATTTTATTTTACATTATTTTTTTTAAGGCATATGCATGTGAACTGATTTCTATATAAATAAAATGCTCATAAATTACAGATTATATTTTTATGTGAACACAACTAATACTATTTATATTTTTAGTTATTACTAAATTTTGTTGTATAAATTATTTTAATTAATGGTCAACAAGTTCATAATTATTTAAAGACACTTTTTTGTTCAAAACATACTATACAAACTTCTTATTATTATATCTGCCTATTATTTATTTTTATTATTTTCTTGACTACTTCATATTAATGTTAAGGTAAAAGTTCGAATGTCATATTATTTTTATAAAATGTTTTGAAAAAAAAAAGGGGTTACAGCCAACCTACCACCTACTGAAATTATAATAAAATACATTAGTTAAGTTGCAAATAGAAATCAGGTTTTAATATTGTGTTAAAAACATAGTGAAATTTATTATAAAAGCAATATCTGTCTATTTTTAGTGGCTTTAATTGTTTTTCTATAATAATTTAATAGCACAATTTGTAGAATATGCTTTGTAATAATTTTTGTTTGTGTAAACTATGGAAGTTGTTATTAAAATTTTAATTATACTTTCGACCATGTATTTTCCTTTCAATTTGGTATGTGTAATTTAATAAGAATCCTCAATGTCATTTAAATTAGGAGGATTCTTGATTAAATTTTTAAGTTTCTTGGGTTTAATCAATTGTCTGCATGACTAAAATTTAAAGTTGTATATGGTGTCCCAAATAGCACTGGTCTTTTAAAAATCAATATATTGTAAAAACATTCACAATTTATTTCCAAAATTGTCACAATGTCGCACTAAAAAATGAAACAATTTGTTAGAGAAATGTTATCTTAAAGATGGCATATTGAGTGGATTTATTTTTTTTATTATACAGTATTTAAGCATCTTTGGTATTACATTAAATGGTTAAAAATAACCACTATATAGTAGGTAGTAAATATAATTTAATAAGTTACTTTTTTCGCCGTATTTGGGATTATTGGCTCACAGTAACCGTTAGAACTTATCTCCTTACATTTGAAAACAATCCCGCTGGGTGTATAGACGTAACGCCTCCTGTTACCCGATCGTATCAACAGCTGCATCCACATGTTGGCGAAGTTCTTCCAATATTTCACTCTCTTATGTGGACTAAAAGTTTAGATATTCCCAAAAGAAATAATTTAAAGAATTTAGATCCTGTGAGCCGGTTGGTCCATTTCGGTTTATTTTGCAACTAGTTATTTAGGAACTTCGACCTTCCCATCGAAAATGCGGTGCGATGCACCATCGTGCATGAACCACATTATTTGAGTCGCGTGTAAGTTTATATACTCCAGCAAATCATCCAAATTATTTTGCAAGAAATGTAATTACCCATTGCAGTTAAGTCGATTTGGTAGAATGAATGGGCCAATCGAGGCATCGCGTCTCACAGTGCACCGTTACTATGGCAAAGGGGACAAAAATAATTACATTTATATTTTGCGATATGTTAGTTTAATTCAGAGATCTGCTAGTATATTTGAAGTAAATATATATTATAATTAACAAAATAAGCATATATACTAATGTAACTAACATTAATATTAATTTATAAGATATTCGCTATCTGACAACTCTTCATCATCATCAGTCAGGTGCCGACAAGCCTACAGGATAGTTAGTATCTAATGAAGGTGACACGAATATGTATTATATTTTTCGATACCCTTAACATCTGTATAGGGTGAATTTTAAATGCGTAGTTATATTTTAACCCTCAATATATTTCGTCGTGTACAATTGATTGGCACTGTCAAAAAATTTTTTTGAACGAAAAATTTTTCATTTCTGATAACTTTTTCGGCCTCCTGACATTTTGATAGTCACTGGATAACTTTGCAAACGCCGTTCACAGAAATGACGTAACTAAAGGCAGTGTTGCTACTGCCAGAGTTCGTCATCACAATTATCCTATAATTGCATGAATTGCAAATTTTGAATTTTTAAAAAAATTATTACCTTTTTGTCACGGACATTTTGTGAGACGATATTAGACTTATTTAATATCAGTGTATACGCCGCACCAAAACAAATTTAATAGTTTATAAAACATTGAGCTTTTTTTAAGAAAGCATGATATCTGTACACACTGGCCGAAAATAAGAAATAAACTTCAAGGCGCGATTGATTAGTCCTTTGTGGAAAGCGACACTTGTCACTTGTAGCTTGCTCTTAAAATAAAAGGTGTTAAAAGTATCTGTTTATCTATTTTTCCTTGTAAAATTAGGTAATCCTGACACTATTTTTATAAATAAACAAAACTCGTCCCGAAGCATCAAATATTAAAAATATGCAATACTTTTTCTGTGTATTTTAAATTATTATTACTGTCTTATAGTTTAAGTTTAATATGATTCATTTCTAAAAATGAATCAAAGTTGAAAATAATCATTTTAAATACACATTTACTTTAAAAGAACGAAAAAGCAGATTTGTTTACTTACCTAATACAACAGTTACTACATGAATATATCATATGTAGGCTTGACGTTTAGATAGCATTCCATAGCCGTTTTGCTTGTCTAGCATTTTCATCTACTTGAAAATATGCCTTTAACATATCCAACATTAAAATAATAAAATTAGTCGCTATGGTTAATTACTAATTTTCACAAAATGAACCACCAAAGAAACAAATTATAAGTAATATATTTCGGTAACATAGTAACTCAAAACTTCTAATCACAAATTTAATCACAAAAAACTATAGTAACGGTATTAAACACATTTTTGTAAATGCTAATGCAGACAGGTACGCGAACTACCAATAACACTGATTTTTACATGGAGTGTAGTGTTGCCAGAAGTGTGAGATTTTCACATAGGTTATAAATTTCATTATAAATAAATCGTGATGCTTTTCAAAAAATTTCTATTGACCTAACTGACGGTTAATTTAGCTAACTGAGCATTGATAAAACGGGTCTTACCATCGCAACGGAAACAACAGAAAACAGCAAAAGACTATTATTTATTTGGGCTTGCACAACTAGCGCTGTTTACGCGAGGTTCCGATTTATAAAGGTCTACGTACACGGTATAAAATTTAATTCAGTTTACTCTTTTAATGGAAAACTGACTGAGGTCGGGGCTAACGACCTAAATTTAACTTTTTTTATCAACTTTTGCTAATATTGGTGTAAAATGGTAGAAATTTTTAAATAATAGTTTTATTACTTAAAAAAAAGTGCAGGTACACAAGGAAAATAATGGTATAAATACCATGAAAATGGTATGTCTGGCAACACTGATTAGGTGCGTGGTTAGATGTGTGAAGATCATAGGTTACTTATGCGACGCTAATATCGCAGTTCACATTATGGCGTGGTTGAATTTTTATCACGTAATGGCCTATCCCAAATAAAGTGCTGTTTTCTCAAGAAAAAATTGATCTTTTTATAAAAAATGACGTATACTATCCTCCTAACCGTCCTGAGTATTACGGAATAATAAAATGCAAACTGTTGGGTATGTCCAGTGTAAAAAGTGACAGAAGTGTGTGAAAATACTACAAATTATTTTCTATCACCTGATATTGTGTTGCACCTTCAGTGTTTTACTATTAGAGGCCAATTATAATAGTTGAGAGCTGACTTATTCCTTGAACACCTACACATTTCAAATTATTGTAATAGCAGAGGGTAAGTACCTACTTCTTAAAAATAATAATCCTTTTATAAACTTTGAAAAAATGAGATGGGAACATTAAATTCCTCTCAAGATTCCCTAAAAAGTTTACTGTTCATCGGAAAATTTAGTTTTAGTTGTATATTCCATATGAAACGCTTAAAAAAGAAATGTTGATTGGTGCAAGAAAAAGTCAAATTGTACATTTCTCACGTTGAAAGGTATTTCAAAATGTTTAAAAATTATTTCAAGTGGAGCAATTAATCGTTGAAGTAGCTAATTATTTCATCCGATGTTATTATAAATTCGGGAATGAACTTAATGCTAGGGCTCGGTTTTTCAATCGTGGGTTAGCTAAACTCACACGTTTAGAATTCGAATTTTTTCAATTTTACATTTGTTTTGGAAGTGGTTATAGCAACAAATATTTTATGCTAAAGTAACTTTTAGTTGAAGTGGTTTGTATTAGAATCTCATCGATTTTTGTGAAAAGATAATGCTAGGTAACCTTCAACTTATGTTAACTCACGATTGTAAAATCGCGCCTAGGTGAGAGAATTACATAAGATATGCGGCAACGTTGCTTCAGTCCATTGCATCATTTTTGCTAACATATAGAATATTTCCAGTAACCAGCAGTTCCAAAACAGTTTCATCATGTCAATGACTCAGTTACACGTGGGAATTAAAAAAAGAATGTGTCAGAGGGTTTCTACAGATGTCAAGAATCGGTGGTTTAAATATAACTACACACTTGAGACTCACCCTGTATATATATATATATATATAAATATATATATATATATATATATATATATATATATATATATATATATATATATATATATGTATGTATATATATATATATATATAAACTGTAATGTTTAAATATGTATATATACAAATATGTATATACATAAATCGTGGGGATGCAGTTATTGGGTGGTTAAATTAAATTAAGAATCTCTGTTTTTTTATCAAGCTTTCGGAATATCTTTATTCCAATCTCAAGATATCTAAAAGTGTAACTTATAATATTTAAAAAATTATAAATTATTATAATACTTACAAACAAATAAAAAGTAAAAATAGTTAAATTTAGACAATTTCAAATAAATATACAAATAATAACAAAAGTGTTACCAAGGATGTTAAAAAATGTTCATAAAAATATATCAAGGCAACCATAAACAACTACATAGTAAAATTTTGCTAAATAAATTAAAATTATGATAGTCTTTTTAAATCATTATTAAGTTTTAAAATGTAGGTATAAATTTTACTAAGATTATTAAGATCAGTTCTTTTGTTTATTTAAACAATTGGGTTCATTATTTAACATTTCTGAAAATATTCTCTTATGGTAGTTATTTTTAGTATCCAAAATTGTGGTATCAATATAATTAAAAGAATGATTATTAGATGAAAATGTTCAGCTAAAGCACAAGAATTAGTAATCCTCCTACAATCATTTTTGTGAGAAGTAATGCGGCCTTGAAGATTTCGAGATGTTTGTCCTATATACATTTTATCACAATCTTTACAAGGGATTTTATAAATAAGATTAGAACACTGATTGTTAAGAAGAGGTGTTTTAGTTTTAGAATAAAGTTTAGATACTGTTTTAATTTTCTTTTTTGCAATCTTAACATTATTATCTTTAAAGACATTTACTAAATTTGGAGTCAAACTATCTAAATAAGGTAAATATCTATAAATTGTAGTGTTATCATTATTATTAATATGGTGAACAGGTTCAGTAATGTAAGTGTTAAATAATAGATTATTAATTATTTTAACAGGATATGAATTTTCCAATAGAATATCTTTTAATTCTTGTAAACTTTCATTTTTTAAAGAATGATGCGTAACTTTGATAACTATTTTTCAAAGCTATGATACATAAGATTAACCTTCATTTTAGAGAGAAAGAAGCTGTATCGCGGGATTATATACATTACAGTACAAAATAACTCGATTTAACGGGTACGCCCGCATAAAGAATGCAAGGTGGAAGAATGCAAAAAAAATTGTAAATGACAGAAGAATGTAAACCGTGGACACGTGTTCCTGACTAATTGGTCGTGGGCCTGCTTTAGAGGCGGACAACCAGGAGTCCTGTCCGGGGCGGCGAACCTGAGGGCGGCATTTTCGCCCCCCTGAATGTGAACCAAATATTGATATATTAATTATTCTCAATTAATATAAATTTTACACTACTTGTTGATTTTTTCCCTAACTAAAACTAAGTACTATGCAATTTACATTTGATCTCTGTGGTTTGTTAGGTTTTAAAGCTGGAGGAATATTAAAACACCTTTTTAAAAAAAGCATATTTATTTTTGAAATAAAACAAGACCTATAGTTAAAAGACGCGCATGACCCTGCATGAACTTGTACGTATATAGTTAATTGTTTAAACTAGGAACTGAAAGACATAACATGCATGGACATGTTTTCACGCCTTACTATAGGGGTATCTAAGCGCAATTGTATTATTGCAAATGCGTCGGTGCCGCTTGACTTGAACTTGAAGTATTTTTATAAATATTAAAAATATTTAACAGTTTATTCGGGATAGTGACTTTTGTGTGTTTTGTCAATTTCTAAAGGCAAAGGTAAGTACTTCTACAAATACCTATATTAAGTGGTAAAGAATTATTTTGAAAAATATTTTCCACACTACGTACTTATACATTTTTAAATAGTTTCTGTATGTTTGTTGTGACGGATTTTTTATTAATTTATTTGGGATTTTCTCCTCGAAAAAAGAGAAACAAAAAGTCCATCTTAAAAATTCTAACATTTTAGATAGGTATCTATTTTAAATATTTCGTTTTTATATTCGTTGTGGTGGTTCACAATTTGTCCATTTTGTTGGGATCCACCACACCTAAAAAAATCTGAAAAATATCCTACTAATTAATAAATTATAATTTTGTGTAGTAATAAGCCAATGCGTTGCATAAAAGGATAAAAGAAGAAAAATTTCAAATACGATTAGTCGATGATGGTGGCTTAATCTGTCTCACAGTTTATAAAAATAAAATGCCTAGTTTTAATTACTAAAAGTATTAACTATTTTTCCAAAAGGGGGTTGAAAATTAGTCCAAAACGTTAAGAAATTCGTTTTTATATTTAAAAATAGTTTAAGTAGGTAATTAAAACTAGGCATTTTATTTTTCTAAAATATGAGACAGACTGTCACTGATTAATTGGATATGAACATTTTTCCAATTTTTATTTTTAGCAACGCCCGTGGCTTATGTTAACTAGCGTATTTTGCATTGCTTAATTTATTGTTTTTGAATGTCTGACGCGCAAAGAAAATTGTCCGGCCATCAGTACAAAAAGTGAAGGCTAGAGAAGGAAACCCGAAAGCAAAAGCAATTATTTACAGGGTGTGTCCGGTAGTACCATTAGTTCCAAAACAAATATCTCCAAAAATTCAGATAAAAAAGGAAAACACGGAAGCATCAGAGAGTGTTGGTGACCAAGACCAATTAATACACGATATTTCTAAACCAACTTTATCACCAAATGAAAGCAGCCTACCAACTGACACCGCCTTGGCACTTACAGAAGGCACCTTGGCTAGCACTAGTAGCACTCTACCTCTACGAACTGACCCCTCCCTACCACCCTTAAAATGCACTGTACAAACCTTAGGTACAGATCCAGCATTCTGGCCAAAAATTTTAGGAGATGCCGAAAGAAGGTTTTTAGTATGACAAGGTCCACCTTGTTTAATTACAAATTGCCTTATGATGGCACTGGTCGAGAATTTTGCGCAAATTATTATTCTCGAATTTTAAGAAATGGAGAGCAAGTTATAAGAGACTGGCTAGTATACTCCACTTAAAAAAACTGCATATATTGCTTTTGCTACAAAATTTACGGCCACGTGTCAAGTTTCCTTTCAAAAGAAGGTTTTAAAACCTGGAAGCACATTGTTGAAACTAGTCACGAAATTTCTAAAAATCATAATCAGGCTCAAAAAATCCTGGCTAGAATTCTGTCAAATGTTAAAGTTTTGTGCAACTATAGATGCAGCTGCCCAAAGAGTTATTAACGCTGAAACGAATCATTGGTACGAGGTACTTCTAAGGATTATAGCAATTACTGAAATGCTCGTAAAAGGTTTTTGGCTTTTCAAAGTACAAGCGACAAGCTGTTTGAACATAATAACGGCAACTTTTTAAAAATACTTGAATTGCTATCTGAATTTGACCCCGTCATGGAGAAACACGTGCGTAGAGTGCTTAAAAAATGGAAACCAAAGCTAACTATCTTGGAAAAAACATTCAAAACGAGATGATAGACTTGCTTCACGAAAGTGTAAAATCGCATATTATTGCTGAAATATAAAAAGCGAAATACCATTCCATAATATTAGATTGCACTCCTGACGTTAGTAAGGTGGAGCAAATGACCTTGATAATGTTTCCATCAATAAGTTTGATTTTGATTCAATCGATGTCGAAATAGAAATCTACCAAAATTTTTTAGGTTTCTTACCTGTGGGAAAGATCTACAGGAAGACAACTATATGAAATTATAATTGAAGAGCTTCATGAAATGGGACTTGATGTGCAAGATGTCAGAGAGCAGGAATATGATAATGGGGATAGCATGAGGGGCAACAATGCAGGAGTGCAATCTAGAATTAAGAATTTGAATCCACGAGCATTCTACGAAGATGTCTTTCAATGAAATTTTTGTTGACGCAAGAGAATTGGCTGAAGAAATTAACATTGAAGCCAATTTTGAATCAACAACGCCGCGATGCCGCGTAAGAAGAAAAAAGGCCAACTTTACATATGAGGCAAGGGACGAACCAATCGAAGATCCCAAAGAAAAATATGAAATAGAATTTTTCTTCTATACTATTGATCAAGCATTAAACGCACTAGATAGTCGATTTAAACAACTGAATCACCATACTAACCATTTTCAATCTCTATATAATATATATGATTTGAAAACCATGCCTAAAGAGACACTGGTAAAGATTTGCAAAGATTTGGAAAATATTTTGTCTGATGGAATTAGTAGAGGAAATGTCTACAGTTTGTGCACTTTTTGTTCTTAAAATAATAAAAATGCTAAATGTTGCTCCAAATCTTAGTATTGCCTTAAGAATACTACTGACTATTCCAATATCAGTAGCAAGTGGAGAAAGAAATTTTTCCAAATTAAAATTAATCAGAATCTTTTTACGCTGAACTACTACGCCAAATTGACCAAACGGCTTAGCCATTTTAGCAATTGAACATGAAATTGCTAATCAAATAAACTTAAAAGAGGTAATAAAAAAATTTGCAGAATTAAAAGTGAGAAAAAAATATTCTGATTATAACTCAAACAAATAGTGTTTACTGTGGTTCTATGTATCTACCTTTTGTTTTCTATTTAGGTTTTAGGTATAAGTGAGAAAAAATTCTAAATCGTAATAGTTCTATTTTGTTTTAATTTATACTGTTTTGTACCAAATGTTAAGTTTTAATACTTATTTCTTTTTAAACATACGTTTTTATTGCAAATTAAAACCATCTTTTTAGAAAAAATAACTTTACAAGGGGCGGCAATTTGTTTTTAGTCCGGGGCAGCAATTTGTTTTTAGTCCGAGGCGGCGTAAACGCCAGAGCGGTCCCTGTCCTCAGCACGGTGTAGCTAAGTTAAATGATGGACATAACTAAAAAAAAAGACACAAGAAGACTTCCTGTCACTGGTTTTTCTTTTATGTCTTCTTTTTTAAGTTATGTCCATCATTTAACTTAACTACACCGTGCTGAGGATGACCAATTAGTCAGAAACACCTGTCCACGGTTTGCATTCTTCTGCCATTTTCAATTTGTTTGCTTTGCATTCTTCCACCTTGCATTCTTTATGCGGGCGTACAAGTTAAATCAAGTTATTTTGTACTATATATATATATATATATATATATATATATATATATATATATATATATATATATATATATAACTGACGTTTATATCATTTATGAAATAATAGACTATTATATATATATATATATTAACTGACTTACCTCACGTACATGTTATGTATCAGAGTGGTAAATAAATTATTATTATTATTTGTCGCTTTCCCGACCTTGAAGAGTCCTCCCGTGACCTCTAACGCCTCACTGGAGCCACGCCAGCATATTAACCACAGCCACTCCCCATATCTCGCAAAGTTAGTTACTGTAGGTTCCAGAATCATGTGCTCTAAGCCGACGGAGAGAATCCAGAATGACCTCCTTCTGCATTTGGCCTGCTAACCACTCAGCTGATTTTTGGCAGGCCGGTCTGGTCTTCAGTTCCGAGAGCAGCGTAGGCTTTATTCCTCCGAGTACACCGATTATAAGGACGACCATTTTGACTGAGTAGCTTGGGTACAACACTTAGAGCTCGTACCGGAGATCTCGATATTTGGTCCGTTTCTCCTCTTCCTTCAAGGTGTTTTTTTTCCGCAGATGCCGAGAACTCAATGACATACATCACCTTGAGTTGATGGTCGAGGAGGACTTGTCAGACTTGTTGGCTTGGATTAGCCTGACAGTCGGGAACTAGTAGTTCCAGTAAATCCGGCATTCCTCGTTTTCGACAACGGACTCAATATCTCCAGGGACGTAAGGCAGCACGGGTGTCTGGTCTACCCCGTACAAGTGCCTTAGATGGTAGTATAACATTCGTAACGCCGCGTTATGTCGGTGGATGTAGGCCGAAATCGCGTATACGGGGCATGCAGATAGTATGTGCACGAGCGATTCCGGCGCCTGACTGCAGGTCAGGAACCTCTATATGCCACACACGACTGCGGTAGACCATCTTGGCAGGCCATAATGAATCCCTCAGTCGCCGTCTTAAGCCCCGCTGACCTTAGAAAGGTGAATGTCAACCTGGTTGATAAACCCAGTGTTCCTACATTTTTATAGAAGACGCCATTCTGGGCTTTATCGACGTGCTGCTGAAACAGATTTTCCTGTTCAGCAGCTCTAATTCGGGCTTTCAGGCGATTTGGCTAAAGTTCAGTGACTGACTCTACATCAGCACATCGCCGGCCATCTCGCCTGGTGTCAAATGCTAGACCGAGTTCATCTGCCACTCTTATTGCTGTTACATGCCATACTCAGTACTACTCTGCCATGCATACACTCCAGACTCAAGAGTCCTTGCCCCCTCCCCCCGTTGACGAGGGAGGTACACACAAGGAACGGACGATCTAGGATGAATACTTTTGTGAATATTCATCATCTTGCAGGTATCTCTGTCTAATTGGCGCAGCTCGTCTACTGTCCACTTCACTACTCCAAAGTAGTAGAGCAGCACTGAAATGACAAGCATGTATAATGGTAATGGTAATGGTAGGGGAGGCTGACGCCTGGCAAGTAGGCCACAGACGGGCCCTTTTTACCAACCCCCAGCTGTCCCCTCAGCCATGTGCTTCTCTTGCTCCCTCATCGAATCTTTCCGACCTTCTGTTGGTCAGGATGTCACTCATTGCGAGGGAGCTCTTCTCCTCCCTTAGAAGCGCCTCAGAAGCATGTATAAATTATTATTATTATTATTAAAACTCTGAGGCAGCCTTTCTTTCTTGTATATAAGCATGATGAGCAGAGTGGGGGAACACAGAATGTCTTTCTTACACTACTTATGATTAATTTAATTATTTTATTTTTTTTGTGCCTTTTTTATATTAACGCCCTGGCGGAGTTTGGCACATCACTCAGCTAGAAGAGATACACACACAACAACCATTCCCTCTAACATTTGCCAGATGCCGCAGCTGAGACTCGACCTCAGGAGAGATAGACAGTGTCTAGCCGTGTTCTACCACACAACAACGATCTACCAACTTGGTAGTTTTAAAGACGCCACTATACATTCATGCCCTATCCAGGACTTGAACCCGGTACCCCTTAGTCTTAAGCCTAACGTGTAAGCACTGAGCCGACAAATTAAACTTTTATAGAGCGATTAATAGTTTTTAGGATGGGCTCTAATGCATGTTAGTTTTCTCGAAGTCAAGATCTACAAGTACAATCCGCTATCTCAATCCGCCATTAGATATATTACATTAACATGGTATAATAAAATATAAGGTGTGGTTCAAATTTCGTCCGGATTGTGCATAACGTCACGTTGTGTAGAACTTTTAAAATGTATACCGTGTTATCAAATCTAATATCAGTTTATGTTAGGAACTTTGTTTTTATGGTTTTTATTCATATATGCGTTCACTGCTTATTTCGTGATACTAACGGCTATTTAAATTATTACATATAAATTTGAAATTTATTAAAACTCAGAGGTTACACTGATTATGATATTTAATAAATTGGCTATTTCAAAATCTTTTATATTTTTATATTTTTTGTACTCTGTATATTAGAGGTAAAATTGGACATTAATTATCATTTCTCTTTGTGCATTAACTTTTCTGAGAAATCAAACAATAAAACGGTCAACATTACAACCGCACACAGCACATCTCATTTTTGACAATTTTTTTAACATATCGATCAAAAATTGATTTTAAACAGAAAATTGTATGCAATAATCTTGAAAATTCTGCCTGGCGTTATGGTTAGCCATTTTACTCACAACTTGACGTAGTCACGCTTACCTGTGTGAAAACATCTTGTTTTATTTCTATCATGTTACATTAAGTTGTCCAAACAAATAGAAAACATGAAAGCTGTTTTGATTATTCATATTATGAATGGCAAATCTTTCGCTTGGGCTGTCATCGCTGACATTTTTTTCAGCTAAAGGAAACCCACAAAGAGTGTCATATCTACATAACGATATTAAACTCTCAAGGTACTGATTTTTCTGTTAAATTGAAATTCATAAATTTGAGGTTTTAAACAATATTTCTGTGAATGTATTCGGTATAAATAATCAGTACAAAGATGGCAAAATAGTCAGTAAGATTGCAAGCTCTTTATATTTTACACATAATCGTCAAAATACGCATGTAAACTTATTACTTATTACAGATGCTGAAAGGAATAGTCAATATACTCTTATTAAGGACTTGTTGCGATTATTTTATAGTTAATGATCTAAACATAACGGTCGAAATTGTATTTGTGACGGCTGCTTAAAATTTTGTGGCTCTTCTGAGACATTGCTGGCCCATGAAAGATTTTATAGTAATCATTTTTGTACGAAATTATCAAAACTAGATTCCAGAGTAATAAATGTGGTGAAACAATTACTGATAATACCCTGAAATTTGTTAATATTGAGAAACAGTTACCTATTCCTTTTATGATGTACGCAGATTTTGAAAATTTATTAAAACTAATTTAGCACAATGAATCTTGTAATAGTCAATTTTCCACAATTAAAACATATCAGTATGAACCATATTCATTTTGCTTCTATATGAAATGTAATTTTGATCACTAACTCTCAAAACTTGATTATTATAGATATTGCTGCTGCTGAGGTTTTTGTTAAAAGATTAGAAAAAAATGTTAAAGAATTATATCATAATCACTTAAAACATATTTTAGAAATGATGCCACTATCAGAACAACAATTTTTCAACACCAATCAGTTCAGTTTTGTCATATTTGTGATAAAACTTTTTGAGAGTGATGAAGGAAAGGTTAGCGACTATTATCATCTAATAGGTGATTTTCGAGGACCTGCTCACTCTCACTGCAATTTATATTTTAAAGTACCTAAATTTATTCCAGAATTTTTTTCATATGGTGACAAATTATGACCCTTATTTATAAAAGTTTTGGCTTTAAAGAATGAGAAAATACAAATTATTGTACAAAATAAAGAAAAATATATTACATTTACTAAACTTATTCTTGTAGATCTAATAACGAGAAAACAAAAAATATTTTCATTAAACTAAGATTTGTAGGCTTCGATTTTTGTTCGCTTCATAGACAAACTTGGTCAAACGTTAGTCACATCAATAATGCCCCGAAGTTAAAAATTTTTACAGTGATGAAAGACAATTCAATGTATTAATATGATAAGTTGTTTTTCCTTATTCTTACATAATTACTTGAAAAATTAGATGCTATCGAATTACCATCACAGGATCAGTTTTGCAATCTTTTCACTGGAGATTCAATTTCTCAGGAAGATTACGATCGAGAGTGCGATGTGTAGCATATTTTCAATTGTCAAACTTTTGTCATAATTGTATAAATTGTATTATGTAGCACTGCAGCATCACCGAGGGAACACTTTTAAACTTAGGCAGCCGGCACTGTTACATAAAAAATATTGAGATTGATAAATAAAAATCTGACGTACAGGGTTATTCATTATAAATTACCTATCCCTTATCATCGTTATTATTGCCTATAGAAAAAAAAGTTTGAAATAAAAGTTGTGTGGTTATGATTGACTTTTGTTAAAATGCTATCAAAAGTACAGTAGCGTGCAGATTGCAGAGGATACAAGGAAATAATATATTTTTTTAAATGGGATACTCTGTATATTATTAAATTTTTGAAATAATCCTTTGTTCCTGATTTTAAAAATATACATATGTTACCCCTACCATATACTGTTTTTGAGTTATTAAACGTCGAATATCTTAGTTACACTAGTTACTGTTAATATGGAAAAGTCAACATTATTAAAGTGAGCTATGAAAATGACAACTATTATGTTTGATATGGATGGGCTTACCTTCAAAATGAAGCAGTATATCTAGCTGTTCTTCCTGGTTTGCTTGAACTACACACTTTTTTCTACTAAAACTGGAGGTATTATTCACCTTTCGGTAAATATTTTTGAACGTATTTTCTGATGATGTTGGACGATTTGGATACAACACCCTATATGCTCTTTTTGCTGCACGTGTATTTTTGTTATTTTGTATATAACAAGTAAATATTTGGACTTTTTCTTCCTCACTGTCAACCATTTTGATTATTTCATTAAAAAAATGTCACTTATCAAACATAATAGTTGTCATTTTCATAGCTCACTTTAATAATGTTAACTTGTCCATATTTACAGTAACTAGTTTAACCAATGACTTCAGAATAGAATATTTCTGAAGTCATTGAGTTTAACTAAGATATTCGACTTTTAATAACTCAAAAACGGTATATGGTAGGGGTAACATATGGTATATTTTTGAAATCAGGAACAAAGGATCATTCCGAAAATTTAATAATATACAGGGTATCCTATTTAAAAAAATATATAATTTTTTTTGTATCCCCTGAAATCTGCAAGCTACTGTACTTTTGATAGCATTTTAACTAAATTCAGTCATAACCACACAACTTTTATTTAAAACTTTTTTTTTTCTGTAGGCAATAATAACGATGATAAGAGGTGGGTAATTTATAATGAATAACCCTGTACAGGTTGATCATTTTAAGTGGCTTACTCGATTTCATTGGTTATTTTTCACTTCGGGAAAAATTCAAAAAGTGTACTTACTTTTTTTTTGAAAAAGCCAAATCGAAAAGAAAAAACAATTGGACGTCAAATAAAAAGTTATGACCAAAAAATTGAAAAATCCAAAAATTAACACCACCCTGCATATTAATGCTATACTGAACATATGATATTCCACTAATTATAAATGCGCATCGCATTAATATTTTTCACTTCCGATTTAACCGGAAATTACCTTAACTTTTTATTTAAAGTATATTTTACTCGATTAAAGAGAATTTATTTCTTCATTTCTTCAATAAGATATCGGGGCTTAAATTTAAAATAATTCCAGCATGACATTTTTAACAACTACAATTACAAATATGTTCAAAACTACCTATAAAATAACGTAGAACAGCGGTATGCAACGAAACACCTAGACTCAATTTACCGGAAGACTATCGAAAATATCAGCAATTTGCGAGACATTTTTTTCAAAAGAAATTTGGAATAATTTAAAATGGTTTATTTACATCCATAGGCGTAGAAGTTTTAAAGAAAAAAGGGGTCATATCCCTTCTATCTACGCCATTGGTCATATATTTTTATTTCAAATTTTTCGTCAATATTTCAGATTACATCTAACATAAATCACTGCCAAATTTGGAATAAAAATATTAAAGAATGCAAAAGTTATGCTACAAATACATTAAATAAAAATTTCAACGCCCTGTATCTCAGAAACTAAGTGCTTATGTGAAAATGTTCATAGCACAAAAAATACTTATTTTTTAAAAATCTATCGACTACTCAATTTTTTGTATTTAAAACGGTTACATCCTATATCTCTAATTCGCTAACAAAGAGCTTGAGGGTGGAAAATAATCCTTTATATAAAATATAAATAATAATAATGAATAAAAAATGTGACCGATCTTTTTGTACATCGTATATAACTGTAGATTACAAAATAATCAAATTAGTTATGCCATGAAAACAACTCAATATTTTCGATTCGTTAAAAAAAATAGCCGAGGGAGAAATACAAACCTGTCTCTAAAATATAAATAATAATGAATAATAGTATATTATATACCTAGGTTGAGAAGTGAGCTATTATTTACCGAGCACTTTTATATTCTGTGGCGCGTCGCGTCGAAGGATATAATGTGCGAGGTCTATAATGGCCTTCTCAACTGAAGTATATATAGAATTTTTTTACTACTAATATTGACATATTACCATATTTGATTTGATTAGATTTCCCATTTATTTTCAAATATTTCGAAATATCAAGTAGTCTGGGAGTTTAGTTGTCAAACTGACAAAATGAAATTAATGGAATATAATTTTAGATGTCATTTTCCAGAAAATGGACGATATCTAAATGTTCTACATAAAACGTGTGAATAAAATTGTAAAATGGGTGAAAATTTTAGTGACAGTGATTTGGAAGTGTGTACCCCGCCTGAACTTAGAGAGTGTAAGTAGAGATTTGTTGCCAGAATGTGTTGATTTTCGAGTTTATTTGTTTTTTGCTTAGAATTAAGTTAACAAGTTTCTATTCATTTCATTAAAAATACAGAAAATTTGTCATTATTTACCTAGGTGGTTTTTTATTATAATTTTTTACCTAGGGAGAGAAATACTACTTCTCATTAGAGGAATGGAGTAAATAATGGTGATTTCTCAGGGTAGTAGTAAAAAAAAACATTTTTTTCTGTCGTTGCACATACTTACATGTAGGTTACAAAGTGGTCAAATTAGACATGTCATAAATACCTACTCTGGATATGTCCGATTCACCAAAAAACAGCCTAAGAGTGGAAGACAACCTAATACGTGTATATAATATTATGAAAAAGCAAATGAAAAATGTGTGTAATATAGGTATTTACATAAATGTGTATGTGAATGCAATATCGTAAAAAATGATTGGTACGATAATTAATCAATTTAATTTTTACGCCCAGTTACTAAAATGATATGTTTATTTTTATATTAATTTTTAATACTTATTGGAATACAATTTTTAATACTTGACGCATATATTAAAATAAATCCTTCGTATTTAATGTATATTAATTGTAAGCTTCAGTTGTATGGAACAAAATTATTTTCTTCTTTACTGACTTCACTACTTCGATCATCTTCAATAGCATCCAAACGAAATCTAATAGTGTCTGGGTCTAATATCTGAAAACATTTCATGCTTAGTAATTTTTTTGTGCATTTTATTTGACTTCTCAATAAATTGCATTTAAAAAAAATTAATTAATTCGTGAGGCTTTGATATTAATTTAGTTAAGTAAAATATGTAATATAATTATGTTTTATTCTTACATAAAGCGCCTACTAATTCTGAACCACCTTTTGTAGTAAATTCGTGTCGATTCATTTATTATTATTTTTTTTTATAGAAAAAAAAGTCTTAAATTTCATATTTATATTTTTTTTTCTTTCCTTTTTGATAAAAATGTTCTGCTAAAAATATTTATTACAGAGCTCGGAAATCAAAATATTGTCTCATATATCTACTTACGCCATGGTATACATAGCAAAAATATGGGCACCTATGACTCTAATATAATGACTAATGAATTAATTTACAAGATTCGTAAGAGTATATGTAGTTTTATTGTGGTTGATTATTATTATTAGAGATCGCAATTCAGGTAGTCATTTTACGAATATCACGGACGAAATCAGCTCGTGTGCGAACACATCAATATTCTCATATGCAAAAATGATATGCAATACAAAATAAACAATATGTAATGTCCAAAAAGCACTATTGCACTGTAACTATTATTTTCTGGTCTAGAATTAGTAAAAGTATATTGTCAATAATTATTCTAAGTGATCTGGAGTTATATTCTGGCGTCTGTTATTAAAGATCCATTTGTAGTCTGAAAACGACCCTTTCACGTCTACAGACGTAACTGGAGCTTATTTAAAATACTGAAGGTTTCTCTACCTTTACATTAGGATCAGAAAAATTCACTTCTTTGCCTGTAGATCCACTATATGACATATAGTATTAAATCCCGGATCATTATGCAAAGCTGTTTGAAATTTCTGTTTCAAATGGTCCGCAGTGGTTCCTGATAATTGGAAAATAAATTATCGTAGATCGTACACAACGTTCATTGCGCCAACTAAGTAAAATTATGATGTTAGTTGGCGCTTAAGACTGTATGCTTCAGGAAATTCGTGAAAATTTTCCATGAGTGTAGGTCAATTTTTCATGACTAAATGCTCAATTGACATATTTTCACAATAACATAATAAAACACTTAAGAATCTATCAAAATTCAATTGCAAATTGCTGATCGTCGGGTCACACATATCTTCAATTGCGACGTATTTAGGTTGTGGGGGTTCTGTCTTACACGTATGTCTGCTTATTTATTTATTTGAACTTCGCCATATTATAAGCGTTTCAATTTCTTTTACGATCGTACAAAATCTACATTTAATTTACTACTTTGTTATTTATTTTTAGGTAATTCATATTATGGGTTCTATTAAGGAAAATTTACTTCAGACTTTTTCAGTAATTAAGTACTAATTTTTTACATTTATAAGATGACAATACAGCTTATATTTGTAATATGAAGACACCCACATTTCAAATATAGTTTTTTGTTTGTTCACTGCTTCAGTTAATTACGCGAGTAAATATATGTGTTGTATTTTGCAAGAAATTAGTAATATACAATAAAATAACATGAGAGAACATTATTAATTCCAAAAAAAAATTTCACAATATTTATTCTCATTTTATTAGTTGTACGAGAGTTGTATGTAAGTCTGTAACTGGAATGACTACCTGAGATGCTGTGTCTATTTATTATATACTTTTATTGGGTACTTATTACTTACTTTGTTATTTGACAAATGATCTTGAATATTTACAACTTGATACGAATCGTGACGTATTGGTGAATTATTCTCTTTACACAATGCACATGTTTTTGTTTGTTTCATTGTTGTATACAAAGTTAAGCGTTCTTTTGACAATAATACTTTTTCTTCAGCTAATTTTTTCTCTCTGTCTGATAACGATATCCATTGGCTTTGTAATTCTTGTAGACGCTCTTTATATTTATATTCTAATTTTTTTGCTTCATTTATAATTTTTTTATCTTCATTAATTTTTTTTTAGTATTTTGTGTCAAATATTCCAGTTCAATTTGTTTGTCTTCTAATTCTTTTTCACGATCAGATAGTGTTTTCTTTAACATTTCAACTTCATTATTCTGACGAGCCAAGTTATCACGCTCTTGATTAATTTTTAACGAAAGATCTTTAGCCACTTGAATAGCAGTTTCTGCTTCAGCTTTAATTCTTTCAGATTCATAATTATTAGTTAATTTACTTGATGTTTCAAATCGTGACTTTTCTGTTGCAAGTAATAATTTTTCTTCTGTTAGTTGTAAAATAATTTTTTCTTGTTCTGTCAATAAGGATTCCTTTAATGTCTAAAAATATTAAAATAATACAGTAAATAATGTTATGAGAGATTCATCAAATACAATATTAATAAAGACTTCCCCTACAAAGTTTTTTTTTTTTTGGGAAAACGAATCGTTAAAATTGAACATTTAAAATCAGGACAGCTACTTCAGACAGAAAATTTTTTCTGTCTGAAATTTTGTGTATTGTCATAATTTGTCGAGAATCGTCCAGAAATGCAATACAAATGTTCAAATTCTTTTTCAAGAATACATAACTTCCTCACTTTGAGGGGGTAAGGAAGTAATAAATTGTTTTGAAATTGATTTAGACGCTGTAGCAAACACGTCTAACTTGGTTGTAAGATCGACTTCCAGCACCTGCAGATGGTAATGTCGGCGGAAATGGTCGGACAATCACGTTAAATTCATTTAAAAAAGTAAAAAAGTTATAAGATTTTCCATTTTCTTTTATGGTCCACCGATCTAAAAACATCGGCTTGGCGGTGTTACAGGCACTACAGAATGAATGAACCTGCTCGCCTCATCATCTTTTTAAAAGGATGTAAAACTGTGGATGTGAATACACGTTAAAGATTCTCACCCCACGGCAAAGTGCGGGTTTCTCAAAATGTCCTGGTTGGATAAGCTCATCAGTGGATGAGTTTATGTCCTAGCGTCAGTGATTTGTCATGGTAGCGGAAATAAACCGACGTTAACATGTTACACAATTACATAAAAGAAAATAGGTAGGTACTAAAATGCAAAATAAGAAAAACGCAATTCTCAATTTCTAAAATGATAATTTGAATATGAAATACCGTCCATAGAGTGTTGAGACTTAATTTACCAAACTTGCTCGGCTCAGTGGATTAATGCTTATATGTTAGGCTTGAGACCAAGGGGTCCCGGGTCGAATCCTGGCTAGCGTATGAATGTATAGTGGCGTTTTCATGTAGGAGGGGATGGTTGTTGTGTGTGTGTATCTGTCCTGGCTGAGTGGTGGAATAGCAATGTGCTAAACTCCGCCAGGATATTATAAATAAGACGATAAAAAAAATCAAAACATACCTTCAGTTGTTCCCGTTCTCTTTCAATCACATTTCGGTTATATTCTGCTTCCCTATCTAAAGCTGCTGACCTCGCCACAAAAGTTGCTGAAGCTTGTTGCAACGCCCATCTATCTTCTCGAGCATTATTATTTTGTTCGGCAATTTTAGTTTCCAAAGTTCTAACTAGGGCTAGTAATTGTGATCTTTCAGTTTCAGCTACTTCTCTACATTTCTCTAAGGCGTTACGCATTACTAAATAAAATAAAATATGACTTGATTAATAGCTATCTCATTGTTAAGAATGCTGCTATTAATTTTTCTGCCATTTTCGTACCAATATTTCTAATTTATTTTTTAATCAATTTGAATATGACAAAAGTAGGTATAATATTGTAAATTCATTTCTTAATTCTAATTTCTTAAAAAAGAAAGTAATTCTGAACTGAGCTTTTTTTGTTATATCAAGATAGTGTTCTAAAACACTATACTTTTTCCTAAATTGAAATCTATTGAACTACAAGTCGGCTATAAATGCTATTTAGGTGGCAAGAGGAGGCATTTGTCCCTCCGAACTTAACTCTCATGTCCAGTTTCAACAAAAAAGTATTAGCAGTTGATACGACAATACAGGGTGCCTCACCAGGAACTGCATCGATCGTGTGATCAATCCAACTAAAATAATTACAAGCATCCGGTTGTACCTCAAAAAAATTCTAATAGGACTTTTTCTTTTAAATTAAAAAAAAAAACCTCACGGTTCTGTGTTTTCTGCAAATCTATAGCTTTCAAAAGTATACGATTACTTCTGAGGCCATACATTCAGCATTGTTACGTGTCGTTAGTATAGTTACTTGGATCAGCTTCAAAATCTTGCGGGCTATAAGTTGGAGTATATCTAGATACGTACTAGCTACGCTGCTATGCAATATGCGACGCACGGTGTAATTTTCTTTAATCGATAATGTTTTTTAGTTACTGAGAGTTCTAAAATAGTGAATATAATCAAGCTTTACTAAAATGTAATCAAAATTGACTGAATTGACTAACCAAAAAACCACGACCTAGATTTCGTTTTATACTTTTTTTTTGTTGAATGAAGATTAATCTTTTAAAAATTTAGTTTTTTAATCGTTTTCTCTATTTTTTTTTCATATAGTCTATATAAAAAACCGCAAATAAAAAGAAACTGTATTTATTCAGAGCCAAGCCAACAGATTTTTTTATATCTGTATGTCCTCGCCATGGGCCAACTCTTTCTACGCCACTACGTGTTATTTATAAAATTTCGTTTGTTTTGTTGTATTTTCAATGACTTCTTAAAAATTGAGGTCAATAGAAGAAATGTATCTTATTAATTAGTAGGTACTGCTTTTATAATTTGAAAATCTAATAGTTGACACTCTTGACAGTGTTTACACAAAATAATGATCCTTAATTGCAGATTTCAATAAAGCTTAGATTAGATTGGTACAGTGGTAATGGCTTCGTTCAAACTTGACAAGTACCTACTTTAATTTCACAAAAATTATTACGCAAAAGGATTTATCTCATTTAGACGTGATTATTTTCTATATTTTTTAAACCGAAACATTTGTTCAGACATAATATAAGCTTTATTGCAATCAGTATGAACCATCAATTTGAAATTTGATTTTTTTTAAAAGCTTTTATATGATTGGGGCTCCGAGTCCAAGGTAATGAGGGGACCGTTCTAAAAACTAAGTAATTCAATATATATTTTCAATATACCCATATTATGTTTTCGTAAAAAAAAACAGAGACATAATAGGAATATTTTAAAATAATAACACGTCGTAATACTCTGTCTCTCCAAAAAGATGGAATTTTCTATCAGTATCTGACGGATGCCAGACGTTTGAGGATCGATCCAAGTGTTTTGGATTTTCTATACTGCGATCTAACGCAATACTTTGTTTATTGAAAAACATTAGTTAAGGTCTGAACGTCGCATATAGACGTATCCGTCTAATGCATCCGTTAGACGCTCTTAGGAAATACCACCTTAAGGGTTAAAATTAGAACCTCATAGCTTGCCGAAAATCGGTAACATGCAACTTTAATTTATTGTCTTTGACATGTTTTTACATAAGCGGCGCCCGGCGACTTTCATCAAAGCCAAACGCGCGAATTTGGAATCACTTCATTCATTTATGTATTTAGCAAATTGTCCCCCAAGAATTGAACTATCAGACGCAGTATACTCCTATAGTCGTTACCGTCTTTTTCACCGTGGCTTAAAAACATTCACTTTCTAGGTATTTTAAAAAGAAAATATCCATGAAACAATTGATACATTGATAAGAGCTGAAAATATTACTTACAAATAATTTCTTTTTCTTTTGACTCGATGGAATTTTCTCTGGCAATTGAGATAATGTCGTAATTATTAATCATTTTTTCCTGAACCATCTGAAGAGCATTAGTATTACTATTAAGAATTTCAATGCTTGTATCTAATTTTTGTGAATAAACATTTCCATCATTTAGTAGGTCGTTCTCTTGTTTTTTAAATTGTTTTATATATTCAATTTCAGATAAATATTCTTTTTTCATTTCCTCCAAAACTCGATTATGATTTGTTTTTATCAATTCAATTTCATTACTGTGTTGTTCCTTGATATTATCTATTTTTTGTTTAAAATATGTTATTTCATCATTATAATTTTTATTAATGTTATCAATTTTCTCCTCAAAAGTTCCCATGATATTTATTATTTCATTTTTTAATCTTGTTTCAATAGTTTCTGTGGAGTTTTCTAAAAGAGATATTTGTTTCCTGAAAAATAATTATACATTTAAATTAACTAGTTCGTAATAAATATGAATAAATATGTATTATTAAATTTATTTGGATAGTTCAAAATTATATATCGTATAAAAGCTGTAACAAATTGGCTTTTCACTACAGGGATCTCGGAAACGGTATGAGATAAGGCATCATTTAAATTGGAGCAAAGTTGCAGAATTTGGCGATCAGGAATATGCCGTTGAGAAATCGAAAATATCTCTTGCTGTTCTTGAGATTTTTGAAAAAAAGTAAAATTTTTAATTTTCGGTTATATTTTTTCCTGGCATTATTTGAAGGAATATCGAAAAACTAAAAAACACCTTTTAATTGGCGTTTTTTATACTTTACAATTTAGCGTAAAAAGTTTTTTTATAAGACAACGATTTTTCAACTCGCTTTTACGTCAATCACTACAACGTCAGCATGCGACTGACAGTGATGCGCGGAAAATCAACTGTTGCACCATAATTAGCAAAGTTTTAAAGTATGTTTTTCTAACTAAAAGCATTACTGTTAGACGTTTGGACCACTTGTGTTTGCTAAACTCAACACCACAGCTGTTCCCACCTAAACATAGAGAGATAGAAAGTAGAGTAGTAAGAGATTTGTAGTTCCAAAAATTTTCAACGTGGATCAGTTCATGGTAAAATATGGATTTGTGGGCAGAAAAATCAAGCGCGGCCCCATATTGATGAGTTTTTAGAAAAAAAATTGTTTTCACTTTTCTTGGATACACAAATTTGAATGATTTAATTGTAAACATAACGTAATGATTATTTAGTGGTTTTAAACTTAAAGAAGACTGTTAGAAGCTTAAAATAAAGATGTCACATTTGATTCGCCAGGCATACGATGTTTGATAATAAGATTCCTATAACGATTCTGCTGGTTCTTTTTCTTCTTATTTCAGACCCTATGTTGATGGTACTTCGAGAACGAACTACATGTCAGATGGGCCGTGTGAGCATATCACCCTGTAGTTGGGTGAAACTAATTCTGGAGGTACCGGATGCACGCTGGGATGTTACAACTTGACCTGACCTGGCATTAGACTGGGTCGAGTGTTTGTTTATTGTTTATGTTTAGTCTTTAAATGAAATACTGCTCTTAGTAATAGTTGCTTTAGAAACAACAAATTGTGATTATTAATAAATGGTTAACTGTCAAAAGAAGAGGTTTTGTAAAAAACACACGACTCTTGGTAGTGGAGATTGATCATTCTGTTTTTAACATTGTAACGTGTTGGTTGATTTAACTTTAATATACGGAGTGTTTTCAAGAGAAGAGTTTGTTTTATTTTATTTCGATAGTTTTGACTATCAATTCTTACATGTACGAGCTGGTCTTAAAAAAATGGCGGAGTTGTATAAAGCAACCTCGGCCGTGATTATGCATAATTGTAAAATGTGGTTAAATATTTGAATGACTGGTCTCTATCCATTGATACTGAGAAGCGAACACTACAAAGAAAATCACGAGAGTAAACACAACAAAAATGTATAGTCTGTTTTAGTTCTGCCTCTTCCTCTACCCTCTTTATCATGCACGTATAACACCACGATGCGTCGTCCATAAAACTTTAAAAAAATTACTCTAATCTATACGTGGATAATTCAGTCTTATGACGAGCATTCGGCAACGTCAGTAATAAACCTCAACGTTCACAGTCCATGTATTGTATTCCGTTAGATGTTGTTAAATAATCACAATAACTGATAAGTAGAGTTGACAAAAATGCGCCGCAGGACATAGGCGTACGCATCATAATAAGTGTAATAAAAGAAATTAACTAGTAATAAAAGCAATAAACTGTTAAAATTTATAACAATGTATGCACAACTTGCCCTCATAACTAAATTGATTATCACAAACAGGAAAAAATCTGTAAAAACTTTGCAGTATCATGTATGCTATAAAATGCACGAAGACGTCTAGTAGATTTAAGAAACACTTTTTTTGTACTTGCAATTAATGCATCTACCTTTGGAAAACGTCGAATAGTTTCTTCCACAAGGTGTAAAGCATGCACTTTACACGTGACACGTACCAACCACAACCATGTTCTTAAAGAGAACGGTCTACCAAACGCATTGTCGCGGCACCATCGGTCGCAAACATCAACACTTGACTTTTTGACATGTCAAATTTTTCAAAGTCTCCAGCACCACCCGCGTAATTGTTTGGCCAGTACACTCAGTTAGGCTTTTGCCACCTAGTGACAGTGGAAATATCGGTTTTAGAGGATCCAGTACACGTACTATAACATTTAAAATAGAATTTTTTTTACAATTTGTCGTCTCGTCAACACATAACCACAGCTGTGTATTTTTTAGTACACATTTGATCTTATTTACAATGTCTTCGCTTACAGTTGGTACATAGTTACGCAACGTTGTGCGACTTGGTAACGTCACCTTGGGATTGTATTTATTTCAGAACTCCTGAAATGATTGTTTATCGAGTATGTACAGCGGAACATCACAGGCAATCAGCATTAAGAGTAAATCGAACACAAACTGTGTTGTCGAAGGCACGCCATTTTTTTTATGTTGCACAGAATTTACATGACGTTTACATTCACGTTTGTCCCAGCACATCAGGTCTGTCTCGCACACCATACAAATTATTATAGCACCATTGTAGAATAAATCCTGGAATTCATGCCTTACAATGCGTAGACACGCCTTCCTTACTCCAAACTCCACCGCGGACGTAAAGTCAATTTTTATTTTCAAAATAAAAAAATCATTATTTTAACCAGATTTTTTGGAATTTTTTCTATGTACATACAATCATCCATACGTTCTCTGTAAACTGACTTATTTAATTATTAAATTTCCTTTGTTTTATGAATTATTGCATTGTTTGTTTCTGTGCAAGAAAATGCCAAAATGCCTGCATGCAGAATGATAAAAGGTGAAAAATGACATGAGCTGCCACAACACCGGCAACCAGGAAGGCCCAGCTGTACCTCGACGATGTTGTCGTCCTGGCTGGATACCATTTTTTGTTAACTTTGTCCCTCATGTTATATTGTTTGTTTGTTTTTATATATTTACATATGACATAAATAAAATAAAAAGTCGCCTTAATTAGAAATGTGTATAGAATAGCATATAAGGCTGGAAATTGGAATCGGAATTGGGAATTCACTGATAAATTTATTCACTTTGTCAGCGTATGGCCATTTTTTAACCTTGGGTAGGTCTGACATACTTTATTATTAAATTAATATCAAGAATACAACAAATAAAATTATCAGCAATACAACGGAGAGGAATAAATTACGTTGTACACACCACCTAAAATCAAATGTTAGTCTTTGCTAAAATAATAAGTCTCGCTTACGTATTTGGGTATTTCTTTACCTGGCGCTGCCCGTGACTTGCGGACCGATTTGCCAACTCTACTGATAAGCGACGTCGTCTGGTCGGCCATAGGTCATCGGTGATATGATGACGATTTGCCACACCTAATACTTTACTTTCTATGCAAATGTGGTCGAAAATCGCAAAATTGCTGCTTAAGTTACTATTACTATCCCCCTAAATACACAACTGTTGCACCACACCCTTAACCAAATCCTAAATCCGCCACTGCGTAAATATGTTTATGCATATATGGCTCAAGAGGTGTTTTTTACCAATGCTTCCAACATTTTACAAAACATTTTGATGTTATAAATACGTAATGATGATCGAGATATTGTATATTATATGTATATTGTTTGTTATGTAATATTGACAGCCCATAATTTTGTAATAAATTTATAAATCCTAGTATAATACAACAATGTTCTCTAAAATATCCGAGTCTGTGATCTAAGCTGATTGGCTCGGAAAGTTTACGTTCAGATGAATTAACCAATATAATTAAAAACTCACTATGTATGTCACGTCGGGAAATTTCAGCTCACTTCCAGTAAGAGGTAGGTTAGGGAAATTAGAAAGGAAAAATTCCAAAACTCAGCAAACCGGATCAGGGGTAATGATAAAAACTCTTTACACACAGTACAAGCCAACAAATGTTGTGTCGGAGGTAAAATAGAGGTTGATAAGTAGACGCGCTACACTAGAGATAGAAAGTAGAAATTTGGTATATTAGTTATTACATTACTACACTCAAAGAAATGAGAACACGTGAAATCCTCTGGGAGATACGAAAAACTGTTGTTTCAGTAGAAATTCCGTGCGATTTGAGAATAATTTAACTGTATCAAAAATATAGTGATAATTATTATAGACTTAGAACTAAATGAAATAAGTAATAAAAATAATCTAAATAAATGATAACGATGACTATAATAAGAACAGATTAAAACCGAATTGAACGTGAGTAGATGACTTGAAGGAATTTATAACTGTGAGTTCCATGTGTCTGCGATGTTAGCACGTTAAATATTCCCCCACCACGTCGTCGGCAAAATTTCCACGATAGATATAACTTACATAAACTTATCTCATAGCATCGGTGATTGGTCTTGGTAACGAAAAGAGGTCGACATTAAATAAGCGATTAAAAAGGTGGGTTGTTATTTTCAAATGTATTAATAATAAGTAGGTACCAAGGTTATCTGTTTTATGTCGCAATGATGTTTTACCCATTATTTTCTAACTAATATATTCCATTAACTAACTAAAAGTAAAATAAAAATAATAAAATAAGAATAGAAATGATTGGGGAAGTGGAGGTGTCGAACAATGATCTATTCCTTTTGTCATTTTATTTCATAATGCAAGAGAAGTAGGGTATATATACCGGCCGACTCCTCCGTCATTGATCACATACGTATACGGGCATATGTTTCAAGGTCTTTGCGCCGCGGATTGAATGTCTATGACACACGTGTACGCGCGCTTTTGTCAAGGTCGTTGTTTTCTATTCCTTCGACCTCGATCGTACACGTATTAAGGTCGCAGC
>JANEYF010000474.1:0-261843 GCA_029963845.1 Rhamnusium bicolor
TTAACTAAATTTTTTTAGATAATGAAGAATTACACAGCCCCACAAAAAAAAATTTTTTTCTGACCTAGCCACGAGACGAGTATATCCTTATGTATTTTTGATCGCTGTTTCCGAATCCGGGGTCAAAAAAAGTCGTACACCCCTAAAAAAAAATGTTAGAGCCAAAAAACACTCCCTGAATAGAATATATGAGATAACACTCTGAAAATGATGTTATCATTTTAATCAATCGTTTTGTTTAATATTTTCGGGAAAATTGAATGTATTACGATAAAAATAAAGGTAAATTACAGCGTTCACCCTATCGGTATGAAACGCACCCCATAGAGGGTGAGAACCAACCTCATCTGCCACCAAACCAATTGATAACGACAATGACTGAAAAACATTTAAAAATGTTTGTTTCGTTAAGTTTACAAATAAACTGACGTAGAATTCACGTAATACCCCAAAAACTACCCCTATATCGTTATGAAAAACAACCATTAATTTCAATTACAGAAAAAAGAAAGGAAAAAACATGAAATTTGATAACAATTTCGTTAGGTTTGCAAAGAACTGTCGTAGAACCTATTTTATTTTTATCTCAATTCATGAGATCTATCGTCCATTAATTTGGCAAAAAGATTCCTCATAATCAAATGACCCAGCAAAAGCATTAACTCTAACAGGTTCCAACTTTAATTGATGCCATATCATGCTAATAGTGGCTTGCCACTGCTAGCTAAACTTGCGTATTGCTCTAACATACGGAGTTGAAAACTCTCGTACCTATAATTTAATCGGTTGTCAATTTCCAAAGAGGTGAAATGACCCCCAGTCAAGATGTGACTAAAAAAAATGAAACGCTCAGTATTTAATGAAGATAAGTAGACTCTCTATCTTCTTTAAACTAATATTGAAATTTGTTAAAAGATACCATAAGAAAAAGATTAAAAAAAAGAAGAATTAAAAGCTACTAACGTAAGAGTACTTCTCACCCCTTCAGGGATGCGTTTTATACCCAAATGGTGTTAAGATTGGTGACAAATGAGTGCTAGTATCCTAGCCATAAGGATCTCTGCAAATAAGAACATCCATATAATGAAATCGTTATCAAATTTTATGTTTTTTCCTTACTTTTTTCTGTAATTGAAGTTAAGGGTTGTTTTTCATAACGCTATAGGGGTAGTTTTGGGGTATTACGTGAATTTTACGTCAGTTTATTGCAAACCTAACGAAACTTAAACATTTTTAGATGTTTTTCAGTCATTGTCGTTATCAATTGGTTTGATGGCAGATGAGGGTGGTTCTCACTCTCTATGGGGGTGCGTTTCATACAGATAGGATAAACGCTGCAATTCACCTTTATTTTTATCGTAATACATTCAATTTTTCCCGAAAATATTAAACAAAACGATTCAGGGGGTGTTTTTTTGGCTCTAAAATTTTTTTTTGGGGGTGTACGACTTTTTTTGACCTCGGATTCGGAATCAGCGATCAAAAATACATAAGGATATACTCGTCTCATTGCTAGGTCAGACATTTTTTTTTTGTGGGGCTGTGTTATTCATGTAGTAGTAAGTCCCAAAAAAACGAGAAAAAAACGTATTTATCAAACAAAATTAATCGTCCTGTGCATCTTTGGAATTTTTCTTTTTAATTTATTTCAAGAGTATAATTTGGTTTAATTTCTGTACCTGATCATAATTTTATGAAATAGAATATATGTATAGATCATATTAAATTTTTAAAGATTTTTTTGGTTTGAGAGTATATTTGTTTTTACTTGTTAAATATAGTTTGCAAATATTGTGCATAATATAATGACTTTTTAGTTTCCTTAAGATTTTACAACAACCCCCTCCCCGGTCACCGGTGTTCATCATTTCAGCATTGTTAATTTGGCAACCTTAGACACAGTACACAGTGAAAATACATAAATCAAATTTTTAATTAACTTCTTTCTCCTTAACATTTTTTCAGTAGCCCATATCCTGGCGCGTCCTTCCCTATCATATGCAAAATCTGGGACACGCCGGTTAATATGGGGCCTTCCCTTTTAATTTCCTGCTTCCTGCTTGCCGCATATATCGATGTGAAAATGTGCTAAGAGAGTTTTTGCTTATTTTTATGATTTTTAAAACGTGTGGGAAGGTGTATACAACATTTTGTAAGGATATCTAAAAATACTACAATCGTAAAATGCAGTAGTTTTGAAACTTGCGATTTATCTCAAAGTTGTTCTTATTTAATATGTGAAAATTTAGAAATTATTAAATTTCTACCACTCATTTTAATTAATCAATTAGATGTTTGGAGGAATTGTTTAGTGTTAGATACTAAAGCGGTGTCTGTCTTTATATCTGTCATTGATGAAATAAAAATTATGATCCTAATAAAGTTTTCAAGAAAGGTTCCTGAATAATACTTTACTCATATACCTGTTTTGTTGCAAATAATTAGCAGATAAATGATTTGGCCCTGGATTGTAAAATTCGGACAGCAATTTTAATAGGTATGGTTTTATTTGTAAATAAAAATAAACCAGAATAGAATAGAATTTTCTGAGTTTAACAAACATCCGAAAATAATTTATATTATTACAGTTATTATTATTACTTACACAAAAATGTGCATTTACCAAAAAAATATTTTATCAGAATACATTTAAAAAATTGTGCAACAAAGATATTAAAATGTATGATTTAAATATTCTTTATATGAATAAAAACAATTTTCCGAAAGGACAGTGAGTCAGCAGGTAACTTATTAGAAAAATGTATATTTAGGTTATAAAAATTATGTTTGCAGTTTTGAAAAAATATTGAGGTAGATGTAAGATGTAAATAATTGTCATTTATTGTATTGTATTACCCATACATTATAGATCACCTAGTCTGAGAGCTTAATTCCTGCCTTTGATAAAAAGGAAATCCTCCAATATAAAACAGAAATGTTTAGACAAGTTCTGCAATGTTTTCAATAGGCAATTTGTGCAATAAATCTCTCTAACTCAGTTTTGCAGAATATTAATATTCTTAGAGTATAACATTATCTTCACCAAAGGAAAATTAAATAGGACATGATACTGTGGAGCAAGGCAAAATATGCCAGTTTCACATAAATTGGGGTTATATACTTCAAGATAGCTAGTGTAATGTGTAAAGGGTGTTTAAAAAACATGTGCCATCGCTTAAGCAGAGATTTCTTACCCAAAAATAATAGAAATAGTTCCTATCAACATGGCTCTGGAAACGCTTCGCGGTACTGAAACACAGGGTGTTAAATGTATGATATTATGTACTTTATATGTATAATAAAATTGTAATTATCTCCTAAACGAAGCTGAAATAGAAAAAAATATCAAGAGGTAATTTTTGTCTACTAACACTGCAATCAGAAAGTAAAAAATCAATGGCATACACTTTTTTTTTAAATTGTTAAATTGCAAGCCGTACACACCCCAAATAACAACTCTAAGATACTTATGATTTATTTAGGTTTTAAAAGTGCTTTAACATGTTCAATAAAATGATAGTGGTTTTAAAATTACCTTAAGATAAACTAAAAGTTCTTAAAGACCACTGATTCTTATGCAAAGATTTAATGCACTCTTTAAATTAAAATAAAAAACTGTTTGCTCCTAATGCCCTATTGATCTTATACTAGTTTTATAATACTCTTGACATTGGCTATTTTAAAACTAATTTGCCCTTTTAAAGAATTAAATAGCAAGTTGGTTTTAAAACAATCCATTTTGGAACAAATGGTTTTAATGTAGTTTTATGGAGTATCCTTGATGTAGTCATTAAAACCCATTAAGAAAACTATTTTATCTTAAGCCTATATGCTCAATGAAATTCCACATTAAATCCTAAAACATAGTTTTTACTTTTTAAAGAGTAAATTAAGAATATTTTAAAGTTCAAAGGTTTTAATTTAGTCAATTTGATTAAAAGAAATGCCTGTTGGATTTTTGATGACTTTATTAAAACTAATTCTACCCCCTCCATAATCGGAGAAAACACGCCATCTGCTCAATAAAAACTGATTGCTGATTTAGTGAACCAGTGCAGTCCGTGTACCTACTTTATGCATGAATGAAAACTAGAAGACATATTTAAAATGGAAAATATTAATGACAAGTATTTTAAATTAAAACGAAGTCACTAAATCCAGCAATCACAAAACCGGCACAATTTTAAGGTTAGGATTTCATACGGGCGCCAGATCCCTTTAAATCAATAAGGCCACGAGTTTGAACATATTAAAGCAACTCAGTTTTAAAAGGAAGAGTAAATAAATGTCTGGGAGAGTAATTGTACTTAAAGTGGTAAATAAAACGCTATTTTAAGTCTTGTAAGATTTAAAATGTTCTATTAACTTGCAATCAGTTTTTATCTAGACCACGCCATTTTTTATATAAGATACAGACCCGCCATGATGAATATTTTCAATAGTCAAAAAAATATATATATATTATTGAAATATATGCGCTTTACATCCTCTTAAATAACTGAAGGACGGTGTGTCCAAACATGCAATTTAATAAAAAAAATGCATTTGGATGTTTAGATGCAAAATAAAAATTGACGATATTTTTTAAAAAAATTTTTAGATAATAAAAAAAAACATTATATTGGTGGCGCTCGAGTTATGTAGAAGTATTTTATTATATTTTGTCAGAAAAGTGCCATCCGTTGGTAATTTTTACCAGAATAGTTTGCATTTGAATATTATTTTTGATCAGCTTTATATGCGTTACGCTTAAAATATTACCACTCTGCCCCATTAGAGACTTGCCGTTGTTTTAACTATTTCACGCATAAAGTTGTCCGACTTTAAAACAAAATAAAACCCTTTTAGGATTAATTATAATGATTCTCAAGGCAACTTAGTCTGCTGCAATTTTATTTTAAATGCAAAACGTTTTAATACATAAATTTAAGGTTGCCTTGAAGAACTCTTTTAAGAATATGAAATTAAAACTAAATGGTTTTTAATATAGTTTTAAAATTTAGTCTTCAAGACCCTTTTAGGATGGGCCCTTTTTGGCTAGAAGCTGCTTTATGGTGATCCTAAGCTTGTCTTGAAGATCATTTTGTTTTATTTGAAGTTTTATTGTATAATTTTAAAGCGACCTTGGACATCTTAATAAGAGCATTAGTGTTACCTGGGACGCCTTTAATGAAGCTATCCACACCATTTTAATACTAAAATATGTAGTATTTTAAATACTTTTCACAGTCTAAATGTCATTCAAATTGCTAAAACAGCTAAAATATTTTTAAAAAACTGATGAAATAAGAAAACTAACACCCTGTATCTCAGTAACAAAGCAATTCCGGATCCTTGTTATAGAAACTATTTGTCTTATTTTGGGTGATGGTACATGTTCTTTAAAACACTTTGTACACGATCTAGTACTTTAACAGACCAAAAACAACAGTAGAGAAATAAAAATTTATTGCTTGAATTTTTTCCCGATTTAGGCACAAATAATTGAATTACACTTTGAAGCAATCCATAGGGAACCGGATATGGTCGGGAAATAGTATCCATCATTTCATTTAATTATTTATTTCCTGTCATCAAAATATGATTTTAACAGCACAAGAGGGACGAATCCTTACAGTTTATTGTAGCGTCTGAGCCACATCTAAATACTGACAGTCCCATACCTCATCTGAGACGGAAACACAGTTCAAATAAATAAATCTTCAGTTTGTCCCATCCTCCGACTTTTGTAGTTAAAAAATTTAACATTTTATTAGTTAATTTTGGGAGTATAAGTTATGCTGCTCTATAAGTTACGTATGTCCTTGCTTTGAGTAATCTTAGCTGCAGTAGTAGGATTTAGATAAAAAAATTTACTGAGGGGAATTTATTGAGGGATATTATTCAGGGAGTTACAGAATTTTTGTTTCACGTAAAACAAGTACATCAACTCTAGACACACCAGTGGCGTAGCAAAATTCGAATTTCCCGGATGTCAGTGTTTGGGCGCTAATTTGAGGGCGCCAGTCTGTGGGGATATTTTTGCATTTATGTCTATCTATAAAAATAAACGTTGTCCACACGAGTCAAACACTAATGTGGGGAAGAGTGCATAAACCTTGGCGACAACAACTCGCTCGACCTTATATTTTGTTTACCTCATCATCCTATTTAGTCTGCAAATGATCACGGTTGAGAACTGTTGTATATACGGTGGGTATAAAGATGTTTTTTATCACTTTTATTGTTATGTATTTTCTGCATTATCAGTAACCCGAAGGGTACCTCATTACCTAGATAATTACATTCTAAGTTCATTTCTGATTCTAACATTGGGTACTTTTCACAAATACCAAAACACTACATACTACACTCGACACGCATTGGCATTATTTGGAGATATTGAAATCGTTTCAATCATCTTCAGATGTTGATTGGGGTCCAATTCTCTACAAAAACAACTATATACACTAAATTAGTTTTTTATTTTTTTTGTGAAAGATTAGCGCAATAAAAGAACAATGGTAGTTCAATGGATAGCGTATCTAACTAGCTACTGTAGATGGATATCGAACCTGCATCACTTAGATAAGTGATGCGGAATCGATATTTGGTTATTGGGAAATAATTTTAATTGTTATTTCTAAGTGGTTCGAGCTCTAATATAAACTACAGGACATCGTACCCTTACCCAAGCAAATCTAGGTTTGTTAACCTCCAGGCAGTTACTTATGCGAGCTGGAAGGTGGTTAAAAATATTTTCAGAAATTATGTTTTTGAAAAATAAAAAATGTATTGATTAAAGATTTTTTTTAAATTTTATCATTGTATTGGATTTAGATTAGATAATAGGCAATACGAAATTCAATTATATATAAAAGCAGAACCTAAATAGTTGTTAAAGAAGCTGCTGATGCAACTTTTAGAATCAACGGGATCAGGATTCAATGTTTTCTTTTTTTTTAAATCCGTTAATTCTTGGATAATAAATTCTCATAATATAAATAACTTTCGCACAGGAAAATAGTCTACGAATGAAATAGTCTTTGTTTCCTACAAAGCAGGATTGAGGTTAATTTTTGCATTTTAGCAATTTGAAAAAAATTCCGAAATAATTCGTAAAAACTTCTTTTAGGTGTCACCTTTGGATGCGTTCAGCTCCCTTGGGAGGCGAATTTAGGCATAATGTTTATAAAAACTTTTCGTCTTATTTTTAAGGAAGTAGGAATAGGTGGTTAAAAGATTTACACGTAATTTAGAAACACCCTGTATAACCATGCTCCTAGAATTAGGGGAGTGCAGGAGTGAAAGACCTAGAAATTAGAAATAAATGCACTGATATTACACAACCAGAATAAATTTTAAAAATTAATACTAGGAAAGTGTGAGAAAAGGCCCAAACAATAACAACAATAGAAAACTTAGGAAATATCACATAATAGAACCTGCCATCAGACTCAGTGTGCATGGCGCTCTTCTACTGTCTGTCATTGGTGCTGATGGCTGTTGCGAACACTGTAAGCTTGGCCTGCTAGGATGCTCGGTTTGGATGTTGAATGTTGTTTTTAGTTTGTTAGTCGCGTTCAAACCACGGAGTTAGTTTAGCGTACAGAGCGTGAAGATTTTCGTGCTCCCATGTGCTAGTGCACGTTTTAGTTTGGTGTTTTTTTTCGTGTACGTGAACTCTCATTATTTATTTTTTTCTTTGGGATTACCTGATTTATCGCTTGGGGAGTCCAAGGTGAGTTTACGTATTTATTTATTCTGCAATCATTCTTAATAAATTCTATTAAGTATTTGTTTTGCCGCTTCATTTTAATTCAAGTCTATGTCGCTCCTAAAACATGATTGTGTTACTCTTTATTAATAATAGGGAAAATAAAAAAATATACCGAGTTATTTATTTCAAATTGTTAAAGAGCCAAACTCTAATCGGTAATCACAGCATCACAAGAAAGAATATATGTAGGACTTAACTAATAACAATAACATTTACAAAATAAAGTTACGTGAAAAAATTATTACTGTTTATTTCAAACTTATTTGCAACATAAAAAACATCGGCTTCTTTGGCGGCGGTAAAGGGATCAAAGAAGTCGACGTTTTTTATGTTACAAATAAGATTGAAATAAATTTGTATCTATATAGTTAGTTAATAGTTTTTAAGCGGTATTAATTAAAATTGTGGCTTATTTTATTTATAAACATAACAGGGGCTTGCTTTATGTTATGATTTAATTATTAACTAGAGCAAAATAATATACAACAGACGTGCATTTTTTGTAACGAAATTGTGTTATGAAAATAATCATATTGGAACTGGATATTTATGGTATTTTTGATAGCAGTGTGTATATTACCGATACTTAGTTTATGCTAATCCTTATAAATTATAATTTATAAAGTCCAACATTTGAGAAAGCTAAAATTTACCTAACCGGCAAAGGGGCGTTCGCCCCCACCCTCCCTACTTTCTTGTGTATTCTAATAGTTTTTTTTTGTTAGAGAATGAATTAAATATAATGGTATGATTGGTGTGTGGAATATTAATTATTTTTTGTATATTCACCCCCCTAAAAAAGACTGTGTCTCTGCCCTTGCTTAAATTATTATGAAGGATTGTTTAAACGATTAATGCCGTCATCACTGTTTTAATATACCACAAAACCCAATTTACACCAAAAACGGCTAATCGTACAAGAACGACTCGAGTAATCTTTTCTATGCAGTTTGAGATAGTGATTCATAAAAAATATTAAAATTAGAAAACTCAGTGGCGCATCTCTTTTTTTGGGGAAACATCAATCAAAATACCCACCCGAACGCCCCTGTTGGATTCGAAAAAACTTTTAAGTCATAGTAAGTTTTTTAAGTAATGATTATACCGAGCATTATTTACAATGAGTTATATAAAAAAACTTCACGCGTTTCAGAGATTTTAAGGATTTTTTTTATATAATTTATTTCACGCACTGCCCTAAAATGTATGCAGTTCCTACTAAATTTACTTGTTCTTACTTCTTTGTAATATTTTCTAAGAATATTCTAATATTCTACAAGGTGTTTTTAAATGAAGGAGCACAAATTGTATATACCAGTAGTGACTCTAGAAGTAACATTAAGGGCCAGTATATCCATCTCTTGGTAAAGTTACCGAGCAGAGAAATTTGAGATTAAAATTGTTAAACCAGTAAAATAATAGGGTCATTTTCTAGAACGTGATCAGTTTTTTGCAAAAGTAGAGATGTAATAATTAATATAAATCTGGTAACTAACAACCACTCTACCAGAAAATGGATATACAGGGCCTAAACCAAACATACATTAGTCCAAAGTTGCACCTCTGCGGAGTTACAGCTCTTGAATGTTTAAGGGCAAACGCACACTTTCATTAATAAATTCAAAATGCCTTAACACACAATTTTCATATTTGGTACAGTCGCTTGTCTACTTCTAGAATCACTGGTGTCATTTGTGTTATTGCATTTAAAAACACCCTGTATATAGGTATCGGTATACAGGGTGTTTTTATAGTTTAACAGCTCCACAGTACAAATTTCTCTCGAAATTTCCTCAATATCTTACAAATTTCCTCAATACCTTGTAAATTCTTAACAGTAATTTCAAATACCCAACAATACACTTAAATCCCAAGATGTGTAAATTTTTCGAATTTACTAAATTAGGTATATTGCAAATTTTAGCAATTTTCTTTAATTTCTCCTGATTTCCTCATTAGGTTCCCGTAATGTTTGCAAAATTTTCGCAATATCTGAATAAATGCCAGTTACGTATAATATTACTAGAGTCCGGATCCGAATATTACATGACGTCAATATCAGAGGCGGATTCAGGATACCGGTGTAGACACATGCACAGAAATGATGAACGTGCCACATATACCAGATTAAAATATGTGTATTTTAGGCGCTGTGCAGCCGCTTTCGTATGAAGCTGCATCCATTACAAACAGGAAGACACGTCCTTTATTAGGTGTGTTCCAGCAGAAAATCACAAATGGTTTGATGAACTTTTTGAATGCGCATATCCAAACATCAACTAGTTGGGAAATAGTTGGCAATTTATGCTGCTGGAACGAAATTTGTCTGCTTTTTCGCACTTTCTCAGTTCTTCGCATGACATTTGATTGAAATTTATTAATAACATAACCTATAGCTCTTTTTTTGCAATCATTTTAAATCATAAACCGTTTCTGGCTGCTGCTGGAACAAACCCTACTATTTTCATAATTCTCTCGCCCAGGCTGCTATCCCCACATTCACATACCGTTTCTGCATGGTGCGTTCTACCACCTTTGTTGATATTAGCGAGCTGGCATTGCCACTATATCATCCATCCCTCCAACCATTACATTTAATTTACGATGTTCTGAACACTAGTATCAACTGCTTCATCTAACTAATCCATACGTGTTTGTCTTGCAACTTGGAAACAATGTCTGCTTTAATTTCGTTACACACCGGTAATATGTAACTTTTCCTTAATGTGGATTCTGCAGATACAGTAACGCTATTGTACTTTCCACTAACACAATTTTGCAGAACCTGTTTAAAATGAGGGTTATCTAGTTTGGTCCACGAAATGTTCCACGCCGCCATCATTTTAACTAAATCGAAATTAAATTGTTTTTGTCTCTTAGTAGCACTCATACTTTCACACGTGTTTTATGATTTTCAATTCGCAAATTGCAAGGTATCGTTTTTAAAGATTTCAGCTAAAATTTGTAAACCACTAACAGCGATTTTTAGCTTTAAGTTGAATACTTATTGAAACCGCACTCTTATCTTGACTTAGATAAAAGTGTAGTTACCAATTCACGTTCACCTCATAGAATGGAGAAATATGTCACGAGCAAGTTGGACAAAAACTTCATTATCATCATTAAATTTTAATTATTGGCCAACGTTTCGGTGGATAGTTCCCACCATCTTCAGGCCATAATTTGGTTCTTGCAGCCCTGAAGATGGTGGGAACTATCCACCGAAATGTTGGTCAATGATTAAAATTTATTGTTGATAATAATTTTTTTGTCCAAATTGCTCGTGACATATTTTCCATCCTAGATAAGAATGTCCTCTTTTTTATCTTCTACATCTGCTTATTTTTAAATTGATTATTTTGTGATTTCAATGTAGATATCGGGAGGTAGCGACGACTTGTACGTAGATATAATATTATATTGTAAACACCTAATGAATAATTGTATATGTACTAAAAAACCTAAAATGATTTTTTTCATCTGCTTATTTGTTTACTTTGTTGTAGTAGGGACTACGGTATTTAGTTATTGACGTGAAAAAAGAGTAGATTCATTTTAAGAAAACAAAAGTTAAATTAATTGACTAAAATTTATACTGCTTTATTAAAATATTAAAATCCGTGATAATTCCTGTTGCCAGTACATCCGTTCCTGGAATCTAATATTCGGATCCGGGCTAAATATTACATCTATTCCGGCTTCCTGCCACAATAATGGTGCATTACAGGTATATAAATAAATGTGAAGCTCTTTATAACTGCCGATTTTGAAAAATGGCATATATTTCCGTTTCTTGCTAATCACCTTTCTTGATATGACACGGAATTACTTCAATTACTTATAAATTCATCGTATTTGCAATTTAAATGTTCATAGTTCCTGCTAATTTTTCGTGAATACCTCGTTAGCTTTTTCCGGGGCTTTTTTCATTATAAAATGTTTGCAGTTCCTGCCAAATTCCTCTCAATAGCTTTGTTCGCGGTACCTAATCCCGAATACGTTTTGTTGTTCAAATCATGCGCAATTTGTTTTTAATTGTTCGCGGTACGGAAATTAACGTGCTTAAATAATTCAGGATGGATTCCGAATATATTCGGAACTACATAGTTCAGCCATTACTACGAACAAAGCTAAATGACTCCTTAGTTCCTTGCAATATTTCTAAAATCCTCATAATCTCGTTACCTAAACTATCCGAAACTGTTTATAAATGCATTCTCATTCATTGAACTATGTTCAACTCGTTTCAGATTTTTGCAATTCGGCTCAATTCTCTAATATTTCCAAAATTTCTGCAAATCCTTAACTACCTATGTGGTTCTGAACTTACTGATTCACTTTTCGCAATTTCCGCTAAACCAATAAGTAACACATGAAATTTTCTGTGATATTTTGTAATCTAATGAGACATCTTGACTACTTAAAATCATGCATGAACGCCAACATAAATTCCTACAATATCTTTCAATACCTTTCATTACTAGGTAAATAAATTTCTTTGCATTTTTCAAAAATGTTCTTTGTTTTCAGAAATTGTCATTTTCCTCTTGATTTTCTCATTTACCTACAGACAGGTTAAAAACTGATTTACATTCAATTAACATTCTAATACCACTTGACTTGGCCATGTATTTTTATAAATAATATCATTATTTATGCTTCCGAGAATCGAAAGTGTATTCTAAATATTTTTGTGGAGATTTCTACTTCATGTAATAGTATACATACATATTTGGAATCAAGTCAATGCAACCTTGTAAAATGATATGCATTTGTAAACAAAGATGTACATACATACGTAAAGAAGTATATTTGTCAGTCTAAAATATTCCAGACACGTGCCTTATGTTTACAAATTAGTTTAAACAATTTTTTTAGTTGTATAATAACTAGGAATAACAATTTTGCTGTATCCTCGAAAGGCGAGACTAAACGGTACTGTTTCATGTTAATTCGTTCTATGTGTATGTACGTATTACATTACTATTAAAATTTGCATATTTAAAAAATTAAAACACACAGAAAGGAAACGTGTAAAGGCAAAACCAATAGTTAAACGTTACACCAATTAGTTTGGAATATAATTATAACAGGATATAGACAAATTTACATGTTCCAGAGTTAGATATTGAATTCTGAAGAGTTTAAATCACTGGCAATAGCAAGCAACCTTGATCCAATATTATAAATTCCGGTGAAATACCGCGCCGCCGGAATTTGAAGTGTAGAAATGACACGATGACCACGGTACAAAGATCAAGAAGGTAAAATGTCATCGTGAAATACTGACTCATGATACAGAATCCTCAAGTATATGTTAATTAATTATATTCACTAAACAAATTAATTTAAAATTTCTGTAAATAATAATAAGTTCTCATTTATAGGTGTATAAAAAAATGATTCCATTTTTCTGTGAATTTCAGTGATTCAATGTATTGTGCTGGAAATATCAAAATCTTAATCATCAGCATTCATCGCCATTGGTTCTTTATCTTGCCAACATGAAGAGAAATTTCCATTTTAATTTTTTTACTTAATGGTAGCCGTTAATGAATGATAATAAGAAATTAAACAAGCTTATTTTATCAACTGAACACCCACATTGACGTCGAATTACATATTATGTCCAAAACATTTTTTTCTTTAATTTTGATATTTAAGTATATCGAGAAAATTCAAAAAAAATAATTCCTGAACCTGTTTTAAGACGAAAAGCTAAAATAAAATTTTGTTAGGATCCGAGTCAGAGTATACGAGGAAACTCGAAATTATGATGATGAGTAAAATACTCATCACCGATAGAGAATTTTTTTGGAGTAGGATTTTATATTTCATATGAATTTTTAGATGCTTGCCTAACAAAATGCTTTTTTCGAGGCTTTTTTTAATTTGATTCTTTAGTTTTTTATTTTATGGGATACAAAACTTGATGAAATCAAGATGTGATTATTTTTTTTGGAATTTCAGTTCTTTGTAAAATATGCGCTACAATAAAACGGACCATAAAACTGGTGAATACAATTTACGAAAAAATTGAAAAAATTTAAAAAAGAATTTCCAGAAAATAACTTGACAACGCTGCATACAAATCCAAAAATCGAAACGTCACAATACAACATTATTCTCACTTCATAAAATGGTCATAAAATATACAGGATGTTCCATAAAAAAAGCAATTTTTCTATATAACGGAAAATTTAAGCACCCTGTAGATTTTGCAATAATTTTAAATGATAGCTTTTATCGACCCAAAAACCTTTGTATGCAACAAATTTTTGTATCTCTAATGGTTTAAAAGTTATTCAAGGAGAATGCACTATTGACACCCTGTATAATATGACACTGAATTTGCAACAACCAAAACTTAAGTGAAAATCTGGGTAAACGGTAGGTCTCAAAAAGTGATAACAGTCTGGTTCTGACTGATGGAGTGATACACTATTTTCTTGATACTTATTTAAAAAAACTTTTTAATATTGGATTCAAGTTAAATTTTAACCTTGCTTTAATTTGTCGCGCAAAGATCATTGACAAAGCCTTGACTTTAAAGATGTGCGAATTTTCAACAAACAATTAAGTGAATTTGAAAGGAATATAATCATATGGTTACCAGAAAGCGATACTTATTTCATTTCGGGAAATTGCGGATAAGGTTGGTTGAAATGTTGGATGAGGCCTAATGCGCACTGACGATTTTTAGGTGTACAACTAAAAGTTAAAGTTCTGTATTGTGTACAGAGGCAATAGCCCTACGACTAAAAATTGGGTCGGTTGGGGAATCGACAGTGCGCGGTGTTTATCCAATTTCCATACATTTTTGTGATTGTCACTTGTACAACTAAAAATCGTCAGTGCGCGGCAGGCCTAATAATATCATAAGATTATCCAGAAATTACGAATTAATAAGGAAACCTTAAACAAAGATATTAGATAACACTGACGTAGTTTTCCACGAAACACCAAAACACTATATACTGCACTCGACGCGCGTTTCGCCAACCAAATTGGCATCATTTGGAGATGATTAAAACTGCACGGCTTCACGGTCAACGGAACTGAATCTGTATCATAAGGTTAAGTCTAAAATTAGATTAATACGGTCAGATATTTGGTTTCTAAAAACTTGCAAACGTCGTTCAGTATTTCCAAATTTTGTTCAAGTTAAAATTTCAAATTCTTCACACATTTCAAATAAAGTTACCATGTTTGCAAAGCAGAAATGGCTGGATTTAGAATTTAAGTATCTGTACAGTAAACGAGGTACGCTTGAATTACAAGCATATGGAGCTACAAAAAGTTTACCTATAAGTTAAATAATTTAGAACATAAACAATGGTGTGACTTTCAGAGGAACATGTTTATATCAATTAACGTAAAATTTAATAAGAAAATGTCGTCACAAAATAAAAAACTCAAAAGATTAATCGGTTGTACGTCAAAAGAAAGTGTTCCTCAAAAAGTTCTCAGCATTGTAGAAAATCATTCCTCACAGTCGTTTGATAACGAAGAAATTAATCTCCTTAACAAGGGATTAAATTTTGCTTTACCTGCCTCTGAAGGCATTTTAGATGAGATTGTTGCAAGTGTTGAAAGTTCAATTCAATACCTCCCTGATTCCTCTAAAGGATTTGTCAGAGAAGCTTGCAGAAATCAAATCTCGACAAATAATGTCGCTAAAGTAAATAAAAAAGTCAAAATCTACAAAAGACAGACAAATTATCAAACAGTTGCGTGAAAAAAAATATTGTTTTTGTTTAAACGCTGATAAGGGCAATAATGTTGTTATTTTAGATAAAGAGGACTATTATGAAAGGGTAGACAATCTGATTAGCAATGGTCCTTATAAAAGACTTTCTAGAAATCCATTACCAAAAATGGTTACTGAAGTAAGAAATGTACTTAAATTCTGCAACAACCTTATGCTTTAAATAGGAAGTTACATGTATCTAACCCAAGCGTATCTAGATTGTACTGCTTGACTAATATACATAAACCAGGAAAGTCGGTACGTCCTATTGTTTCAGCAATCGGATCGCCGACTTACCACCTATCAAAATGGTTAACAGAAGAGTTCGAAAATTTACCTATTGCACCACCTAGTTTCTCTGTGATTAATTCCAACGATTTCGTTAATACAGGTGAAAAATATTCAATTGCAAGAAGGTGAAATTTTGATCTCGTTTGACGTTTGTTCATTGTTTCCAAGTGTTCCGATACCACAGACCTTGGTCTACCTTAAGGATCTACTCGAATTAAACAATCTCAGTCAAGATGTAGTAAAAGAATATCTTCAACTCACTAAACTTTGCATGAAATAAAATTGTTTTCGATTCAACGGTAATTCCTTCGAACAACTTGAAAGAACAGCAGTGGGTAACTCTTTGTCACCATTCATTGTCAGTCGCTTCATAAACAGATTCGAGACGGAAGCAAAAAGAAGAATTCGAGTATTTCCCCAGGGTTTGGCTTAGGATGTGGATGAGATTTTTGCAGTGTTTGATTAAAAAATCACTGATATTGATAAGTTTGTCTTAAGTTAACCAGTCGTTTCGCGTCAGTTAAATTCACATATGAGACTGAAAACTGTGGACAACTACCATTTTTAGATGTATTAATAATTAGAAATAGTGAAAATAAGTGAGAATTTGACATATACAGAAAAGATACCAGTACTCTAAGATATATCCCCAAGGACTCTCACCATAGTGCTCAACACAAAATGGCGAGTTTTAATTTTCTAGTTCATCGTCTATTAAGCTTCCCCCTCAATAAGGAGGGGTTTGAAAAAGAAAAGGCATTGATTAAGGATATAGCTGCGAGTAATGGATATTCTCTAAATTTAATTGATAAAATAAGGAACGAAAGCGAAATAAAATGAAAGAGTCGAAATGTATCGATTCCATTCGATCTTCGATTCACCCGTGGTATTGGTAAGATTTTTAAAGATGTAGGTATGAGAGTGGTTCATTTATCGGAAAACAAACTACAACAACTTTTAGGCAATCCAAAAGACAAAATTGAAACAAACGAAAAGTCGGGGATTTACGAAATTAGCTGTAAGGACTATAATCAAAAATATGTTGGACAGACTAGACGATCAATTCAAACTAGATTCAAAGAGCATATGGCCCATCTGAAATATGGTAGAACAGAAGGTAAGTCCAGTGTAGCCCAATATGCGTTTGAGAACAACCATAAAATAGATATTAGCAATGTAAGATTTATTAGGAATGTAACAAATACTAGACGGCTGGATGCATTTGAAAGCTTGGAAATCATAAAGTGTAAAAATAGTATGAATAGTGACAGAGGGCCTATCCCAAATTGCCAGCTTTATTGGTTAGTGGGTTCGTAGTACATAGTTTAGGTATAAATAGGGTAGATTGTTAGCATAAGTTTAATTTTAATCATCTCCAGATGGTGCCAACTTGGTTGGCGAAACGCGCGTCGAGTGCAGTTATAGTGTTTTGGAGTTTCGTGGAAAACTATGTCTATGTTATCTTCACATCAAAGGTTCCAACTCACTCCAGGAAAGATATTAGAGTAATTGAAGAAGCAATCTCTAATCTCAGTTGAAATTCGTTGTGATTGAATACAGTAGTGGTCAAACTTAACGAATGATTTTACCATAATATATATTTTTCTATGGTTATAGTTATAATAAATTCATGTAAATATTTTAACTCGCTGTATTCACTATTTATTACAGTATACCATCCTGACAAACAATGCAGATATGTCATAGCGATAATGTTTCCTGTACCTAGTATAACATGCGTGTATAAAATTATTATAGTCAACTTAACTGACGAGTATTATTTATATGTTGTTATATAATACCTACAGCCTCAGAACTACGGCATTTTTTTCACGCTTTTAAAAGTGGTGCGGTTGGTACTAAGAATTTTGTTCGAAATTGAGCTATAAAAACGCACTTGTTAATTGCCCGTCTAAGACTAGGTGTGATGATAAACCTAAATATGTACGTGTTTAAATGTGAAAAATTTCTTGGTAATTGTAAAGTTCAAAAAGGAATAATTTAGTTATGTCATGAAATTAAATAAACAATCGTTAATTATTATCACAAAATTTTAATGTTAAATGTTCGAAATGCCCACCGTCCATTATTGTATTCTATAGTATACATAATTTTGTCATCAGGTAGTGAACGAATACTGTATCTACTTTTTCACAGTGCAATATATCCAAGATTCTCATTATATGAATCGTATAAAATATCCTCGAAAATTACCTACTGGTTACCACTACTGAAAACAATCTAGATGATTCAACAACCCTGGTGAACTCGAGTGTCAATGAGTAGGGTAATTCCAAAGATAATTCTTTTTACTTGGTTATATAGGAGGCCGGCTACGCTGTTTAAAAAAAAAAGTGAATATTTAAAAAAACCCTTTACGCTTTTAAACAAAACTAAAAAGTGAAAAATAATTATTAATAAAACGAAACTAGTAGTAAAAGCGGGGGCTTTTGCCTTTTTCTATATCGAGCACCCACGCTTTTTTTCACAATAATACTAGTATTTTTCGTTCATTGTTGTTTTCAGTTTATATTAATAATTATTTTTCACTTTTTAGTTTGATTCTTTAAAAGCGTGTTTTTTAATTTTTTAAACTATATTTATTTCCTATCCATCTGCTTCCTAGCTATATATTTTAACTTACCTAATTACTCACATGATTTAAATGGGAAAATCAAAAACCATTTGCTGTTTGACACATTAATGATAACTGAAAGTAAGAAAAGAAACATGTATTTCTCTGTAAAAGTGGCATATGGTATATTTGTAGTGGATACCTTATAATGATAGTGTAACAATTGACTACTAAGAGAATCTTTGTTTGAAAAAAAAGCCATGCTAGAAATTACTATATTAAAATGTCAGTTTTTTTGTGTCATAGTAGTCGACATCGTCTAAATGCAGTTATTTTAATTAGTTTTTACATTTATTGTGCTTCTAATAATTAAAAATAACAGCAATAAATCGACACACCAAGTTATTCATGACAAAATCTTGAAAACTTTTTTATATTTACACTTCCTTCTATTGTACAATAAATATTAAATTTCTTAAATTCTAAATCTACAGTTTTGAAATTTTTTTTTGATAATTAGACGAACGCCTATACTAAATACCAAGACCACGCATCATTGAATATCTGGGAAGATTTAGACATCATGTTTTTCTGCATGAAATGTATTTATTTCTACCAATGAACAATTCGACATTTATTTGTTTGGTTAAATATAATTTTAGTTTAATTTAACTGAGGAATCACCATTAGTAGAAATACATTTTTTGGATGAAGTGTTAAAACTAATTTGAAATCGTAGTGCAAATAAATTTAGTAGGAGAGAGGGACAAAGATGGATTTATAACATGTCCCTACCGAAAGTTCTGATCGACTATATTTAGTTAATATAAAATAGATTAAGAGTAGTCTAAATTACTTTTTTAAATTAACTTTGAGCGTCTATAGGTGGTGGAACATTTATCTTTACCACATATTATAATGTATTGTACAGGGTTATTCATTATAAATTACCTACCCCTTATCATCGTTATTATTGCCTATAGAAAAAAAAGTTTTGAGGTTATGACTGAATTTTGTTAAAATGCTATCAAAAGTACAATAGTGTGCAGATTTCAGGGGATACAAAAAATAATATTTTAATAGTATTTTTTTTAATGGGATACCCTCTATATTATTAAATTTTTGGAATAATCCTTTGTTCCTGATTTCAAAAATATACCATATGTTACCCCTACCATATACCGTTTTTGAGTTATTAAACGTCGATTATCTTAGTTAAAATAGTTACTGTAAATATGGAAAAGTTAATATTATTAAAGTGAGCTATGAAAATGACAACTATTATGTTTGATAAGTGACATTTCTTTAATGAAATAATCAAAATGGTTTACAGTGAGGAAGAAAAAACCAAATATTTATACAAAATAGATAACAAAGATTTATTTAGGAAATTTAAATATAAATAAGTGATAACTCATAAAAGATGTTCGATGTGTCTACCATTATAATAGTCAATGCATAATGAGGGCTAACGTTTTCAGATTCACCAGTTGGTGCCACTGGTCGTGTCAAAAGTTATTGTTAGACGCTGGAAAAGTTTATAGTGTTTTATTATAATTATTTCGTACACCAGCAAATAAAATACCTTGTTAATTGTGCCTCAGTGTTGTGCAGTTCCATTTTGTTCGGAAAGAAAAGGCACACATATGCTTCCGACAGACAAAACTCGCCTAAAACAGTGATTGATAGAGATAACTTTACTCCTTTGAAACATTCGTGTGTTCGTACGAAACATTTTAATCCTAACGATTATGCGTTACTAAAGGAGTCTACTACAGAAAATCGTAAGTAATAATCATGTACATTCGTTGTTTTCATCATACTCATTCTTGATATAACCTAACTTTAATGACATAAGACACCTCTGATAGGTACAATAATTTCCCCACTGAGCAAGTAAATTACTACTTTCCCCTTCTGCCATCATTGTGTTAAATGTTTTTCAGCTAATTTTTATAAGAATTACTAAAAACTAGCGTTAAAGCCATAGCAAACATTAAGGTTCAGTGACATTGACCTTTCCGTACACTAGCACCTCTCGTGGTGAATTCAAGCGCGTTAACCCTCATTGATAACGTCTTCTTATATTTATAATTGCACCGAAAATGGCTTAATTATTTACATTCAGATTGTTTATTTCAAGTCGAATCCTGTCTTTAATGACTTCAATACTATTATTATTATTATTGACAATGTCTTTTAGAAATCCCCAAAAAAATGATTCCATAGGGGTCAAATCCGGACTGTTAGGTGGCCATTTAATAGGTCCATTATTATCTATCGATATTAGGAATACATTATTGATATGATCTCGAACGGATAAGATACAATGCGGAGTTGCCCCATCCTGCATCCAAATCATATCATCAAATTCGGCTTCCGGAAAATTCTGCAAAAGAATATTTTCTGTATCCAACTTTTGAATCATCTGGCGGGAAAAGTTCAGCGTTTTCCTTTTATGAGCCACTGTTAAAACTTGTACGGGTAAAAATTTATATGGTCTGTAGTTGTTATTTTTTAACGTACGTTGGATTTTGGAATAACTTTTACCTAATTGATCGACTGCATTATTTATACTATATTCAGAATTTTCTAGAAAAGAATACAATATTTCAAAAAAAGTCTATTCGCGAATAAATATGGATGGGCTTACTACCTTCGAAATGAAGCAGTATATCTAGCTGTTCTTCCTGGTTTGCTTGAACTGCAACCTTTTTTCTACTAAAACTGGCGGTATTATTCACCTTTCGGTAAATATTTTTGAACATATTTTCTGATGGTATTGGTATTTAGTTTGAGTTTGAGTTTGAGTTTGATTTTCACAAATTCTACAAAACGTCTAGTAGAATTAAATACGATTTACCAATATTAGTTACATGGAACAATTAAAAATTGAATGAGAATAGTTCATTTTATTATTTTTAATTAAATTGGACCATTCTTTTTTGTCAAATATTCTAAAGCTAATTAGTCTGAAAAAATTAAACGTCATTTTATAAATTTCGCGGCGAAAAAGTTCCGAACATTTTTATAGTTGCCATGGTAACGATACAAAATTAAAGCCTCTGATTGGTTGTAAAATATATGTGTGAAATTTTCTCTGAAAATTCATTGCTGTTATGGCATTATTGACATTAGGGAAATATTCAAAATAAATGTCTTAAAAAATACTCATAATTATCTCAAATCTGCCTACTGATGTGTTTTTACATCATAATTTAGATTCACTCTATATTATTTCTTAAAAATCTTCAATTTGGAATCCCTACAAAAAGATTCATGATAGGATGACAAATGTTATAGATTTTACATTTTCCAGAAGATGTTTTTATTATTTTTCAATAAGCTTATGATAGATGGATTCCGAACAACTGGTGTGACACTCTCAAGACACCTAAGCTGTTTGACATATTAAGCCGATTATAAAGAATAGTAATTGTTGTTATGTGGTAGAAAAATCTGGCGTTAACAAAGGCAACAAAATTTAATAAATACGTAGCTATTACTTACATCTGAAAGAATTATTGTCCTTTGACAAAGTTTACTAAATAATATAGTAAACTTTGCCTTGGAGAACTCTAGTACCTGCATACTTACTAATATTTTAGATTTAAAAAAATACGTACCTACAAAACATGATTTTAGATAACTTTTTAATATTTATTTCCAAGGAAAATCAGTTTTAAAAGCACAGTTTGAAAAATTAATATGAAATGTGTGTTCTGGGCTTGTTGCAGTTGTTGACTTATACCTCAGATTAAATATACTTAATATATGCTTATGCATATCTCTAAAAACAGTAATAATTTGCACTGCGTGTTATCTTCATATTTCTTGTAGGAAATTTTTAATATACAAAGTCACTTGCCTTTTTTTTCAACAAACAAGTTTAATTTTTATCGTAAAGCCTTGGAAACCGCGGACAATTTCGTAATCGTAATTATAGCATCTTATAAAATAATAAACGATATTTTAATGTATTCCAATAATTGCAAATGCTAGTGGAAATACCACATTAAGAATACTAATTGATAAGGTTAACCTGTATTTGTACCTATCACCGATTAAAAGTTCCAAGTACAGAATTTGTCACCTGGAAATACATTCTGTACATAGATCGGGTGGTTATGATAAAAAAAATAAATATCTTTTAAATAAAATAGCGATTATGTGAACGTTTGTCTACAATGTTCTTAATTAAAGTCCTTGAGTAGTTAAAGATATCCTCAGTTAAATTTGTTAATGACTTTTCTTTCTACTTACCGAGCTGATATTTGTAATGATTTCCTGATGAATGCAAGCCAAGACGCACTTCAAAATATTGTTTATTTTTATTATTCTTTAAATTTGGGTCCACGTTATTCAGGTGATTTTCTTCTCATATTTAATATGAGAAGAAAATCACCCGAATAAGTCGAAAAACAAGAAACTCAAATGTTGTAGTTTATTATTTAAAAAATGAAACATGGGAGGATATTTATAATGAAAAAAATCTAAATATGTGTGTAGAAATATTCTTAAATAAAATAAAAAATGCAGTGGTTCAGAGTTTTGTCACTAAAAAATATAACAGTAGTACTAGAAAAAGAAAACCTTGGGTAACTAAAGTTATAATTACGTCAATTAACAAACGAGACAACCTATACCAGCAACTATTAAAAAATCCAAACAACGAAGAGTTAAAAACTACATACAAAACTTACCGAAATAAACTAATTTCTATAATTAAAAAAGGCAAAAAACAATTATTATGTAAAAGATCTAGTGTATAAACAAAATGTAAATAGTAAAACACTCTGCGAAGGCGTGAAAAACTTAACAAATGACACCAAAAAACGGACAGATATACAATGCATTCTATATAATAGGGTAGAAATTACAGATAAGGCAACAGTAGCAAACAATTTTAATAAATACTATACAAACGTTGGTACAAGCTTAGCACAAAAAATTAAGCACTATGATCCCACATTCACCCATACTAAGCAGTCTTTTTACATGATGCCCACTAATGAACCTGAAATTGAAAAATACATTAAAGAACTCAAGTGTAACAAAGCTCCAGGAAAAGATGGAATTAAGGCAGAATTAATTAAACATCTCGCAGATTACATAAAATCCCCAATTTGCTATATTTTTAATATAATATTAGAGACTGGGATATTTCCAGATCAATTTAAACAGTCAATTGTAACCCCGATATACAAAAGCGGAGACAAGAAACTAATGGAAAATTATAGGCCGATCTCATTAATATCGAACAGTAAAATAATTAAATCAAGAATAAATGCCTATTTAAAAAAATACAAATTAATTTCGGATATGCAATTCGGATTTCAAGAAAAAACATCAACTAACGACGAAATAGCAAAATTAACAACAATGATGTATAATGCAATAGATGAGTCAAAACCTTCGCTGTGTGTCTTCCTAGACCTAGCGAAGGCTTTTGATACTGTTTCCCACGAATAATTATTGTTAAAATTAGAATCAATAGGGTTTAGAGGAGTGGTCCTCAATTTGTTTAAAAGTTGCTTGTATCAAAGGAAACAGTATACAAAAATTGAAACTGCGATTAGTAATTATGATATAATAAAATATGGCGTCCCACAAGGAACAGTCCTAGGACCCATATTATTTACTGTATATATTAATGACATCCTCACAACACCATCTGAAGGTTCAGTGTTGTCTTTTGCAGATGATACAGCAATTTTTTTACTCGGGAACAACATGGCAAAATTTAAAATCTATTGTAGAAAACGACCTAAAAGAGATCAAAAAACAATTTGACATAAGAAAATTAACAATCAACTATAGTAAAACCTTCTACTTACCACTAACGTCATATAAACCTAACTTACCTGAATTTAATAAATTAGTAATTACAGCCGAAAACGAAAAAATAGAAATTCATTCAGCGGAGAAAATTAAGTATTTAGGTATATACATCGATTCAAGTCTAAACTGGAAATACCAAATACAGTCAGTAGTGCAAAAACTCTGGGGTCTAATTTATAAATTTAAGCAACTTCGACAAATATTAAAAACAAAAGAACTTGTAACTTTATATAAAAGCTTAGTCGAATTCATAATAAGATATGGCATTGTGGGTTGGGGTGGAGTTGGTTCTGTTTACTTAAAACCTTTGGAAATAACACAGAAAAGGATCATGAAAATAATATTTAATAAAAGTATGTTATATCCAACAGCTTTTTAATGAAACGAAGTTACTTGACATTCGAGACATATACTGCTACACTATCCTAAATTTGCAACACCAGATGAAAAACGAAAACTGCTATATATCACATACTCACGAAACAAGATCTAAGAAGCAAAATCTTCTGAAAGTTGAAAAAAATGAGAAAGACTAAAGGACAAAGTTATAATGGATACATAGCTCCAAAAATGTATAATATGTTGCCACTAGTCGTACGAAATATGCCAAATGTAGTGAAATTTAAAAAAAGAAATAACAAAATGGATTATATCGCAAGATAGGTGTTTGTTCAGCAGGTGTTTTAACTAAAAATATTATTAATAAAATAAAAAAAATCCTATGGTTGCGTGTGTCGTGATGAATAAATGCAGGAACACAATTTTCTACTCAAAATCGAAATTATGAAAATATTTTAAGTTAAGTATAAATTTCCACCTGTGTGTATATGTGTGTAAATGCATGTATGCATATGGGTTTGTGTGCAAGGGTATGTATATGTGTGTATGCATGAATAAGTGTATTATGTATGCACATATGTATGTATATATGTGCATATATATATGCAGGTATGTATGTATGAAATATGTATGTGTGTGTGTGTGTATGTATATGTGTGTGTGTACATATCTGTTTTCATAATGTAGGTCACTCTTGTTCTTTTGAAACATAGTATAAATAAATGCAAAAATCGCACTCAAATCTCTCTACGAGTTTGACGCGACTAGGCTTTTATTTGTATCTAGTGTTAATAATGTACATTATAAGCCACATACTTTATTGTAATTGTAATCTACTGTAATTGTAATTGAATTATTCTGATGAACAATAAAGTCTATTATTATATATTATATTATTATTTCCCATGAACAAACCACTTTCATACTTTAGGTACAGGGTTATTCATTATAAATTACCCACCCCTTATTATCGTTATTATTGCCTATAGAAAAAAATGTTTTAAATAAACGTTGTGTGGTTATGACTGAATTTTGTTAAAATGCTATCAAAAGTACAGTAGCGTGCAGATTTCAGGGGGATACAAAAAAAATAATATATATTTTTTAAATGGGCCCTGTATATTATTAAATTTTTGGAATGGTCTTCTTTGATGATTTGTTTGGTTAAATATAATTTTAGTTTAATTTAACTGAGGAATCACCATTAGTAGATGAAAATACATTTTTTGGATGAAGTGTTAAAACTAATTTGAAATCGTAGTGAAAATAAATTTAATTATAATGAATAACCCTAAGGTATGTACTATTGCGGCCGAAAAAAAGTGATCGACTGATTTAACCGTTGTAAATGTGGTTCTAACCAGTGACGCATCAATCATAATATATTCTATTATTTTTATTAGTGTCAATGTCATTGTGATACCCCACCAATGATTTGTTGTCAAAATATGGCAAAAAGTATAAAAGCTTAGTTGTTAAAGACAATGAAGTTGCCGAAGTTACTATGAGCAAGCAATCTACTTGAAATATGCGAAAAACGACATTCCAATTGAATTGCCCTTTAAGTTTTGATATTTCAATAATCGAATCATCATTAGTAATCCTTCTAGTGCTTGAATTAATATCCAAAAATTTTTCGAGGAGTCGAATGTTGTGTGAATTATCCCTAGTCACACCTAAATAAAATTAAAAACCGCTGCCAATTACTTGGGGATCAGAACTTCCTCAACTTGACGTGTGGTGGAGTTTATAATAAAAGTAATTTTTGACGTTTCAAAAAAGTCACATTTTCACGTTTCAAAATAGTCACATTTTTTTGGCGTTTTAAAAAAGTCACATTTTGACGTTTCAGAAGTAACTTTAACTTTTTAAAAGAGTCACATTTTTTGACGTTTCAAAAAAGTCATATTTTGACGTTCCAAAAAACTCATATTTTGACGTTTCAAAAAAGTCATATTTTGATGTTTCAAAAAAGTCACATTGGTGGAATGTCACTAATATTTTTTGTTAGACATTGGGACCGATTTTGCTAATCAACGAACTCAATCTCTTCTTTGACCTCTAGAATTTACCAAATCTGAAAGCCTTATCTCAAAAACTGTAGCTGCTATCGCGACTCACACAGACAGAAAATTTTTTCTGTCTGAAATTTTGGGTATCGTCATAATTCGTCGAGATTCGTCCAGAAATGCAATGAAAATTTTCAAAATTTTTTCCACGAATACATAACATCCTCACTTTGAGGGGTGAGGAAGTAATAGATTAAGTCGATGTCATTGTGATACCCCACCAATGATTTGTTGTCAAAATAATTTAATTGAGATAACTGACGTAAAAATCGCTATTTACAACATGCGTTTTTTTGAAAAAACATACTACTTGTTAAAAAATCGATTACTTTTTTTCGGCGGCAATAGTACATACCTAAGCCGCATGATTTAGATATGTGAATAATATTTTTGCAGTGTTTGATATAAAAGTCACTGATATTGGCAACTTTGTTTCTAAATTAAACAGTCAGTCGTTTCTTGTCAGTTAAATTGATATGTGTACTAATATTCTAATTTCCTTAATTTAAAAATAAAAGTTATGTAATTTTTGGAGATTCAGATCTTATAGAATTTTCATAGACCTTTTACTATACGAGGGATGTTCTAAAGTTACATTTTTTTAAATGGAACACCTATATATTTTTACATTTTTGGATTCGCGTGTTTTGATTTCAAAAATGTATAATTGTTATATGTTTATTTCAATAATAACCGTGAAAACCATAAATTCATATTTTTATTCATACCCACATACCTACATATTTTTTCAAATACTAATTAACAATAATAACTGGCAGACACGAACACTTAATTAACCATCAGATAAAAAATAAAAGTAACTAAATTTTCAATGTGTGCGCCATTTTGTGCAATGCACAGCTGGTATCTCTTAATTAAATTCTGAATCACATTATTCAGTATATGCGATTATTTAGGTACTGAATTTCTAGAACTAGTTGCTCTCATATAATGTCTAATGTTAAATTGTCGTTCGCTTAAATTTTATTCTTCAAATGCGCCCACAAAAAGGTAGTTTGAAAAAGAAACGTCATTGATTAAGGATGTAGCTGTGAGTAATGTACATTATGTAAGTTTAGTTGATAAAACAGTTAGGAAACGTAAATTTAAAATGACGCGTCAAAATTCCTCGATCTTTCAAAATGAAAGAGGAAATCTGAAATTTGTATCGATTCCATGCGATCCTCGATTTATCGTAGAATTGGAGAGATTTTAAAAGATATAAGTATAACAGTGGTTAATTCGTCGGAAAATGAATTAAACTTTTATGCAATCTAAAGGCTTGGTTTCTCGAACGGTCGGTTGCGGAGAACCGACAGTCTGTCGAACGCTGAGGACGGCGATTTCTGTCAAAAGCTTGGTTTCCTCGAAAGTCGGTCGCGGAAAACCGACACCTCCGCGATCTGACGATTTTTTTAAACATGTAAATTTAAATGATTGTGGTTTGATAGAGTCCGCTGACTTTAACGTTTTTGCAGCGGACAACCGACCTCTCCGCCTGAATCTGTTGAGTTTGATTATAGTGGAATCGTTCGGCTGAACTGACACTGCGTGGATGCGTTTTGCATTCACTTTTATTGCGAATTTGTGATTATATTTTTTATTTGCTACCTATGCAATACCTTTATATTAATTGAAAACATCTTACTTCATTGTAATGCAAAGATTTTCTTTGGAGGATATATGACAAGGTATCCTATTGTTTGACTTCCTCATAATATATCGTCTTTCACAAAACTCAACACAGTCAAAAAGCTCCGTTGAAAATCTGAAATATTCAGGAAATTTGATTTCATTTCCAAATAATTCTTTCCAAATAATTCCTTATGGTTTCCTCGAGCAATCCGTCGCGGAGAACCGACAGTCTGTTGATCGCGGAGGACGGCGATTTCGGTCCGAATTGGTTTGCTCGAAATGAATAGTTCGTAGTTTCTTCTCGTCTGTAAATCTGCGTGTTTGGATGAATTTAAAGAATGGACCCCAATCAATTGGTTATAATTTTATTGTTGGAAGAGGAAGAAGAAGAGGAGATGCTATTGGCGGCCTAAAAGCCTTCAAATAACCCAGTGGACAACTTATTTTTGTACCGAAATTCGAAATTACAAGTCTTTGTAACTTTTACCGCTGACTGTATATATTGGTGGATGTTGTCTAACGAAATCAATTAAGACTTCATCGTCTTCTGCAAACAATTTTTCACTCATATTTTTTAATCACAATCGCTTTAAAATAATACACATTTCGATTTCGCTATAATCAAACTCCACAAGTCCGAACGTAAAGATCAGTTATACACTACGGAGCTGTGTACTAAGCGGAATCTAGCAAACCAGCCCCACTTAAATACTCACGTTAAAAAAAATCGTTAGAACGCGGCGGTCGACGAACTGTCCGTTTTCCGCGACCGGCTGTTCGAGGAAACCAAGCCTTAAAAGACAAAATTAAAATAAACGAAGTCAGGGATTTACTCGGAGATCTATGAAATTAGCTGTAAGGATGTAATCAAAAGTATGTTGGACAATCTAGACAGTCAATTCAAGCTGGATTCAAGGAGCATGAAGCTCATCTAAAATATGGTAGAATAGATGTCTACTGTTGCCCAATATGCGTTTAAGAACAACTAGTAGCAATTTAAGATCAATTAGGAAAGTAACAAATACTAGACAGTTGGATGCCTTGAAAACTTGGAATTACAAAAAGTAAAAATAGTATGAATAGTGACAGAGGGCCAATCCCATATATAGTCCGCTCTATCGGTTAGTGATTTGCGGTGCGTCGAACCGTAACGATAGTTTAGGTATAAATAGGATATATTGTTAGCATAAGGTTAATTTTAATCACCTCCAGACGATGCCAACTTGGTTGGCAAAACGTGCGTCGAGTGCAGTATCCGGTGCTTTGTGGTAAACCACGTCAGTGTCTATTTTTAATATTTAATATACTTGTACATATTTTTTTCATTCATATTAAATATTGAACAAATGGAAGTGTTTTCCAGGCCTAAAACACGTCCCTTTTCGTAAAGCGCGTATACAAAATCAATAAAATGACGTGTTTTGAGACTTCTTATTAAAAATATTTGTTTAACCGCTCTCATCAATGTGGCATGCAATAAGAATTTCATAAGTCAACATAGTCGTCAAGCACCACAAGTAAATACCATTTAAACAGAAAATTGTAGTTGCATTACATGTTGCAGATGACGTTCTCACGTTCTAACAGCCACTGTAAAACATTGATTGCCATGTTAATTAACATAATGATTGTATTTAATTGGCTACTCATAAGGTTTATATATTAATTTGACTAATACTAATACATTTAAAGTGGCGAGACGAGACGCCTTTTATCCTTCAGGATGACTTGATTTGGCTCCTTATACTCGCATTTTTTGTTATTAGAAATTAACCTCAATTTATGCATTTAGTTAATACAGGTGGTATTTCCTGTAAGCCTCGTACTGAAAACTTCTTAATTATAAATGTTTACCGTAAAACAGAAACCTGAAATAATTCTGCAGTAAAACAAAACAATGAACACCTACCTGAAGATTAACTATTAAAAAAACTTAGTCAATACGATGGGGCGGTATTAAATTTAAATGATTTCCAAATTAATTAAATTGCATATCCTGAACCAACAATATTTATTTTGTTACTTTTGGATGTCTATAATTACTATAATTAATTATAATTATTAATCTAATATCGAGTCTAATATGTTTCTCTTTTTGATAAATTAATTAACGTGATGCAATGTGTCTTGTCAATATTTAGTTTTCTTTAGTAAGCTCAGATTAATCAAGAATATAAACCACTATAGATTAAAAAAGGAAAAGTTTCATTAAGAATGCATATACTTACTTAATAATAATTAAAGGGCCCCATATACGGAGTAAATATAACATGTGTATATTTACAGTGTGTTTCACCGCAACACGCCTATATAGTGTGACAACATGAATTTTAATAACAGTAATATAGCATTGATGACAGAGCCGAGAGTCCGTTGGAAACATTATTTACAATTACAAAATAGTTCTATATGAAATTTTCTATAAAAACTTTAGTTATTTTTTTATTTTTGAATTTTGCTGGCTCCCTTTTTCTGTAATTCTTAAATGAAGTATTTATGGACTTAAGTTCATATGAAATACTTTAATTGTCTTGGCCTACCGATTAATAGCTCAAATCTGTAATAATCCGGTCAAAGTAGACATTTCAATTTACAATAATTCGCATAGAGCTGAAAATTTGTACAGATCTTGGAAACACTATTACAAGTAAAATGTCAAAAATTCCCATCGATCCCACTTCTGCTAAAAAAAGTTATTCAAGGTCAAAGGTCAAAAATATTGGTTTTTTGCATTTTTCTGATAAACGGTAAGTTTTATCATAAGAATAGGTCAGACAAAAGTTGTAAATCATGAAATTATCTACAAAAACTGTTCTAATACTTTTTTTCCTAACATTCACCATTCCTGAGAAATCGCGATTCTAAAAGTTGAAGAAGTCGTATTCTACATAATATGCACACATTTCCGCACCACCAGTGAGGTAGTGTACTTGGCGCATTTTTTTTAAACGTGGTGTCCCCAGTAGGCATACTCCACGATCTATTGTGAATGAGTTTTGTTAAAAAAATATTCTATTAACTAAAAAATGGTACTATTGGAAATGATTTAAGTGGCTCGAATTATTGTTGATTTCGGGAAAATGTTAGTCTGACTGATAATCTTCAAATGCTACTTCAACAGTAATGTCTTCTTCGTTTTCTTCTTCTTGTTCTTCTTACTGGATATCTGAAAATTGTTCTGAAAAAGATAAATCAGTTGTCTCCTGATTGATATCATAAAAATCTTCATCTGTTGCATTTGATTCAACATTGGAGCAAGACTGGCCTTGACAATTGGTACATACTGATGAACAAAATAATCCGACTTTTTTACAGCCACATTTTGCACTACACCATTTTTTGCAATTGCAAAAAATAGTGTTAAGAAGTCTTTCCGGGGCAGGTGGGAGTGAAGTTTGAATTGGCTCCAAATTATTATCTATTAATTTCCAACCCCAGTCTTCTGGGTCCAGTTGATTGCCTAGCCACGCTTGAACTTGATGGTATACTCGATATAAGTGTTGATGAGCAGAAGCATATGTTGGAGGAAGACAAGATAGTTGTACTCTTTTATTGTTCCGTGTATTTTTTACAAAACTTAAATATCTATACTTGTCTAAACAATCAATTTTCTTTGGAGCTCCATATAGAGCAAAAAGAAAGCGAATCCCGTTTGTGATGATGTCATGTGGAGAAGAGTCAATCATTTTAAATACTTTAGCGCAATCAATTAAATCATGTTTTTCAAACAATTTAAATACTGTTGTATTGTTTTACCTCTTTTGAAAAATGGTGATGTAGTATCGCAGCCAGTTATTGCATGTAAAAATAAGATATGATTTTGACATTTTAGATAAGCAGATAAACTTTTCGATGAATATATTTCTGTTAGTTGTTGAGCTTTCCCGGGTTTCAAAAAGTAAATAATCTTATTAATTGGAGTTCGTGCAGTCAGTAGTACTAATAAATCAACATCTTCACCAACAACGATAGTTATATTTGCTGTATTGGATTGTTCTATCGCTGTTTCAATTATGCAGACATTAGCGTCATTATCAGCTTGTTTCACTAAAATATTCGCAGTTGTAAATTAGGGACTGAGTTTCTTTTATGTGTATATTCTCATAATCGTATAATTTGTATGTATAAGTTACACAAACCAATATTTTTACTTATATTAAACATCCGATGATGTATTTAGGCGGTTAAGCGTGCATATTATTGTTTTCGATGTTTAAGATGATGATATCTCAGGAATAGTGATTCTTAGGAAAAGAATTATAAGAACAATTTTTGTAGATAATTTCATGATCTACAACTTTTGTCTGACCTATTTTTATGATAAAACTTACAGTTTACCAGAAAAATGCCAAAAACCAATATTTTTGACTTTTGACCTTGAATAACTTTTTTAGCAGACGTGGGATCGATGGGGATTTTTGACATTTTATTTGTAATAGTGTTCCCAAGATCTGCACCAATTTTCAGCTCTATACGAATTATTGTAAATTTACTACTATTTTCTTGACTGCTTTGACCGGATAATAAGGATAGAAACGGAACACACTCTATAAATAGCATCAAGAATAAAAATGTCCTAATTGAAATTCGGCAAATACATATTAAGACAAATGTTTATAATATAATGAATAATTAAACAAAGTATAAGATAACAGCAATTATACTACAATAATTGTTGATTTAAAAAAAAAGGTGGCGTTTCAAAAGCCTATGATATTGAGTCATGGTTCATTTTACACAAGTGATGTAAAACTTAGGTCATCTTATTGTAAACGAACAATAATAATAACATTTTAACCATGCTTCCTATACGCGCCTCATTTGCGCTCCAAGTAGGTGTATAATCATTATTATATTGAAATGTCATTATTTAAATCTATCTCATATATCGAAGGCATATGTAGGTAATACTTTTGAATAATATTAATAACATAAATTTTTATAGATAGGTAATATTATACAAATCAACTATTAGTCAGTGCTGTTCCAAACTAAAGCTGAGGAAAGCACTCGTGCTTTCAAAAGTACATGTTAAAAGTGCTTCAAGCTCTGTTAAAATGAATTGAAAGCCCCTTGAAAGTATTAGAAATAGAGCTGTTCCAATCACTGACAATAAGTGCCTCGAGCACCAAGTCTCAAGCATTCAGAAGAAGTGCTTTTATTTTTGAGCACTATGGGCTCGTAATAATAAAGTGCTGGCGATTATTAAGCACTTGGAAAAAGTCATCTGAAATCACGAGCACTAAGCATTTTTTGAAAACAAATAAAATATAGGCAGTAGCGTATCTAGGGAGGGGAATCAAATTAAAGGGCTGTGTTAAAAATTTGGAATTTCTTGCATAAACAACCAAAAAAATGAGAAGAACGTGTTCAAATTGTAAAACTAGATGTATCACTAAGGTTCTGGAAGGAGTAATAAAAATGAGAAGTCTGAGGATATCGTATTGTGGTTGTTATTAATCAATATTTAAAGCAAAATTGTTGAATAATGGTGTTGCATTGTTAATTGCTACCGATCAAAATGTTATTTTCGACCATTCTTATTCATAGTGAAATTTAGAAGACATACACTCTTACACAGGTTGCTGTTTATAATTAAATGACCATTATTTGGTATTTAACCTTTAAATATGTTATTTTGAGTAAGTGTTAACCATTTTCATTTTAGAAAATTGGTAATTTTTTTTATCGTTTAATTAATTGGTAGGTATGTGTTGTACGTTGAGTTCCCCGGGGTGGGGCGGGGAAGGTCGGGGGAAACATCACATAATTAATAATTAAATCCTTTATATAAGTACGCATTAAAGTTTCGTTTTTTTGGTAATAACTGTCATTGTTTGACAAATATAGTGTTAAGCCAGTTAATCTTAATTGTGCTTTATATAAGTAACCATTTCACTTTTTTTGGAACACGATATTCAAAAATAAGACACTTATTTTTTGTCTTTGATTTAAGATAGTACCAAGATTGATTTCAAATAGTACAAATGAATTTAAAAAAACTATGTTTGTAATGTAAGACTGCATTATAAGCCCAAGCAAGTCGTATATCGTATTCACATGGAAAACGAAGTGTGTTTAAAGACTCGCAAGCATTTTGATTGCTCATGAGAACTTTTCGAGATTCCTAAATAGTAAATATTTTCGTGAAGTGCTCGAGGCACTAAGCTCATATTATAAAAAAAGGTCCTGAGCACAGTGCTTATAAGCACAAACCTGCTTAGTCGAGCACCAAGCATAGTGCTTCACAACAGCTCTCGTTTTTGAAAGTACTTTCAAAGGACTTTCAATTTCTTTTAGCAGAGCTTGAAGCACCTTTACAACGTACGTTTGAAAGCACTTGTTGAAAATACATGGCGATTCTAAGAGAAATATTTATGTATTTTGTAATCGGATTTTTCATAAAAATAAACATGAAATTAAAAAATTTGGAAAACAATTGTTTCCTCAGCATTTTCTTTCTAATTTATTTGTACCTAATTACTTTTTAATTGTTTTTGAAAATATGCCATAGTACTTGTACTCGAAATTAATATTTTGATTATTCTAACCAAATTCTGTATATCAGGTCCGACTTCATAAGAAATTAGATAGGTTTACGGTAAACAACAATAATAATCGTTGTAAAGGATAACTATTTTTACATAAACCCATTAATAGAAAAGTTTTTTTTTATCGTCAATTCATCCATGTAGTGTGTCCACTGTATATTTCTATTAATCATACTTGCATTATAGGATAATATTATAAACCATATATGTCTATAACTTTAAAAGTGTTTAATTTTGAGGTTTAAATGTAGGGTTAATACTGTAGTAATTTTTGGGCGTAGTTAATAGGGAGTTGTTTCATTTACAGTTAGTTAAGAGTGTCTAACACTACTGATCTTTCTTCAGTGATTAATTAATTGTTATGTGACTGGCTGCCATCTGGTAGATTTTAAAGAGCTACTGACACTACAGGGCGGAACTAAAACGTGTAAACGTCCGGTCTTACCACAAAAGATTATCTCAGATGACCCAGAGTATTTATTTTTGATCACTTGCCTTTCAGAAATGACAGATTTATCTTGTGTAGGAAACCGTAGGACTACTCGCTTTGTTTTTCTTTCTTTGTTTATATAGAACAAAAATTACTTTTTAGATTCCATATTTTTGTTTCCTGGAAACAGAATATGAAAAAAGTATTTATTTTAAATCTTTTTTATAAATGGGTAGTGTTGGAGACAGATGTTTTAAACCTATGCTTTAATTACTGACAACTGGCAGTTAAAACTTACTTGTTCATACTGCCCTTGGGACAATTGTTTTTTTCTTTGCCGTTGAGTAATAATGAAATAATCTTATTTTTTCCCTCACCAACTTTCAGAGATTAACCCAAAGCGCCAGATGTATGTTTAGTTTAACCAGAAAAGGGGCGGGTTGCAAGTCGTTTAATTTTCTGTTAAATAAATAATTACTTGATACTTGATACACTTGTAGGATTTGAGCAAGTGTGAAAGAGGGAAACAGTGTACTGTATTTTATACAGTCATGAACAAAATTATCGCATATTTTTTTATAATCACAATTTTTTTAAAACAGTTTTTAAACAACGCCGTAATATACGGTGTTATCGTATCTGTTGTCTGGGCATATTTATTTATCTGGTCATATAATATCGGTATCTAAAAATATACAGTGGATGTAAAAAATGAGTAAAGTATTTAATGTTCCTACAAGAAAATATTGAACATTTTTAGAAGATTGGTAGAGAGGGGCCAATGCTGCTGCCAGCTAGAAGCTCTGATCTGACTCCTTTAGACACTTTTTTGTAGGGTCATTTGAAAAACAAAATTTATCAAGAAATCCATTACACCATTGAAATTATACAAGAGCAAAGACAAGAGAAAATAAATTTCTTAAATAATAATACTTATATTTTAAATAATGTAAAAAAAATAACATTATAGAAAGATATAGTTTGTGCATAGCATAAAACGGTGGTCATTCAATATAATATTTTCATTTGAATAACTATATTATCCTTTTGTGTTCTATTTAAAACTTTTTATATTCGTTTGGTTTAGGTTAGATTTAGGAAAAAAAATTTAGTTAATATATAAATATAAATACTTCATAAATTAGTGTCTGGCTGTGGGTCAATCGCCCTAATGCCATTAAAAAAAAAAAATAACTTTATACTGGCTGTGCATCCAATAATGATTGTTGTAATAGCAAATTTACTTGCATATGATTTAAGAACCTTGTTACCTAATTTTTTAATAAGTGATAACTTATTTAATTTTTTTTCTAGAAAAAAATGCGTTTAGTGTAAATCAGTTAGCGGCTCAAGATGATTACATTTCATCCAATGACAAAAAAAATTGAAAGTGATTTATTTATTGTTTACATATTTAATCAAATGGTGAAATTTTATGTAATCATTTATAATTTTTTTCTGCGGGACTGGGAACCTAAAGTAGGGCGAAGCCATGAGAAAACATTTCTTGCTCATGCACAAAGTAAACATGTATTCTACACATTAAGTTACAGATGTTGTAAGATCCTCAGTTTGAGTGAAATTGAATTTTGATTATAATGAATCGCCTGGAGTTATATGATTAGTGGCTGTCCACCTTTCAATTATTAAATCTCTATTTAAAATGAAAGGGAGTGGAATAGTTGCACCTACACTTAATGTATCGAATTAAAATTGTATCCAATAATTATGTATAATTAGATACGTAATTTTAATTAGTAAAGACAAAGACATATTAGAAAGTTGCAAATTATGTAAAATACAATATCCTCCAAAACGATTGATTCATCGATGATGAAAGTTGAATTCATTCATACATTCCTAGTACTCGAGTATAAACTAATCACAATCACTAATCAGGCCTAAAATATAGTAAAAATTTTACCACTTGCACCCAACACTTGCGAATCAGTATACGATATAATTTTAAATTAATTCTTAACATACTTACATTGTCCGTTTTAAGGTGTAACAATTTAGCAACTTGGTATTTTTTTATTAAAAATATTTCCCAGAAAAGCCGAGTCCAATATTAACACATCGTATTTATATATTCACAATTTGCATTCAATTTGCATAAAACCCAATGGTTTGCAGTTTAAATTCAACATAGACAGATATATTTTTACATTCTTGGGAAAGATTTAACAAAATGCATTGGGTTGTTAAAAATAAAGCTGATTCATTGTTTCAAAAGTGATTATAAGGTTTTTAGGGATCACTACTTTGTCTGTAAATTTGACAAATTATAGTTGTCAGTTAAACCGCAAATTATGAGCTTTCATTTTTGTGTGGTCACATTTGGTATGATGTTTACCCATTTTGGTAGCCTAATTACACACCTCCATTTTTTAAACATTAGTTATGGTTAAATTCTATTTGAATTAACTAGATTTAAAGCGAAAATAAATTTTATAATTAATTTACTTGTAAAAAATTAAGGTTACTATGTAACAATGGAACTGTTAACAATTGTAAGTGAAGCATATTTTTGTAACTGTGGTTATTAATTTTATAGGTTTGTAATTGAACTCCTGATATATATTCGACAATAAAAATGTCACAGTATAACAGCCTAATCAGATCTATAATTATAGCCATAAAAAAAACATGTATATATAATTCCTGTGACAAAATTATTCCTTGCTAAACTATAGTGATCGTACTTCAGTGCATAACAATGCGAAGTGTGACACGGATTTCCGTAAAGTAAATATGAACAATACAATAACTAAAACTAATTTAATAAATATCAGGTATATTTCCGCAACTAAAAGGAAATATTAACACGGAAATACAGGCACCTATAATAAAATTTCTATACGTAATTCTCCCACGGGGTTGCAATTGTATCACATAGTCCATCGGGGTGAAACCGGAAGAAGTTTAGCCACTGTGACGGAATTTAGAAGCGTGGAAAACAGCGGTATATCCAGTCGGAAGCTGAAGCTGAGGTATATAAAAAAACAGGAATAGAATAGTTTGGTTAGTCCCCAATGTGTTGTATTATTATTACATTGAAAATTAACGAGTCAATCTGAACTTGCAACGGAAGTTACTTCACACATGGATGGACTTACATAAATGGCCAGCGCACGGGCCGAAGTATTGTTTATAAGTATAGGATGATACCACCAATTTATTTTTTTTTAATTAAAATTTATTTTCGTTAGCACAACTCAGTTGAATGGAAATAATTTTCTTTTTTTTCTTCCTCGCACTAGGCTTGATAAACTTCCTGTTTATAATAATTTACTGTTATGTAACAATAATTGTAAGTAGTTTTCTTTTTTTTTATAAAAGACTGAAAATAAAAATCAAATAGAAGTTTACGTAAGTTCAATAAACATTTAATACATTTCTTATAACACGAATTACGTTAGTAATAATAATAACTATGTGCATTAGACATAAAATACACTAATCCTTGGACCAAGTCGTTTCATATTTCGATTTGTCCAAAACAAAAATAATTGCGACCAAAAAATATACCGTTTTGTTTTGAAATGAAACAAATAATGATCCTTTTTAAAAAATTTGACCGCGTCACTGATGTGCGTTATGAATAACATATTGACACCGTTTTAGTCATATTTATTATTACTAAGCATTTTTTATATTATAATAGGTGAGTAGACAGGTACTTATTATGTATATGCAAAGGAAAAAAACATTGTTTTAATGTCTTCATTTAAAAGTCATGACATAACCGCAAGAATCCTGAATATGTCTGTCATTAGAATACAGGACGATTCTAAAAACAGTTTTAAAACTTTACTAAAACATTCCCATTTTTTTAAATCAAAAGCTTGTAACGTGTAATAAATTGTATCTTGTTCGTCATCTTTTTGGAAAAAAAACTGTATGAAAGTTGTCGAACATTACAAAGAGTTAAATTCTTTAAGAGTTCCGTCTTCAAAGCACATAATCACCATGTCGCTAAATTATGATAAAATCACTGCACCGAGAGGTGGACCTAACCACCCCCCCCGCCTTTCCAAAAGGCCCAACCCCCCCCCCCCAACCCCCCTATCGTTAGAGAATTATTATTTATTGTGTTGTGTATACATACTATTTTGTGAATCAATCAAAAGTCAGAACATGGATTATAAAAGAGAAAAAAAAGCCTAGACTGAGAATAAGTGTACCTAAAAAGATGGGTTTTGCAGTGACGAAAAATAAATATCGTAAATTATGACAACAATTTTCTACCCGGAATCGATGTGTCATTTTACAAATAATAATTTAGAACATCGGTCAAATTAATTCGATGTAATGTTCGTAATTAAGACTTGTACTACTTTGCCTAAACGCAATCTGGAATGTCCTCCCGTGATCTCCGATACCACACAAGAGGAACACCCTGAATAACCTACTGACACTCCTCACATTTTGGAATCGTGTGCCCTAAATAGACAAATGACAATTACTTTTAGTTTTTTTTTTTAAAAATGTATAATAAAAAAATTTTTTAATAATTCGTTGGTTGTTTTTTTTAAAAACGTGTGTTTTCCCCTCCCCCCGCAAAGTCTAATAAAAAAAGGGGAAGGGGGTGGGTGAAATGTGACCCCCCCCCCCCCCTTTTTTTTCTTACAACATTTTTATTTCTTTCCCCCGTCCCCCCCCCCTGGGAGGGGGGGGGGGGAGCGACCTTTCAATAAAAACCCAAAATTTAAAAAAAAATTAAAGGAATCAGAAATTTTTTTTTTTTTTTTTACACACTGTATATATTTTTTGATAAATTGACAGAGCTCATTGAGGCGATTCCAAAAATATGTGGCTTCAAAAATAAGGCAGATAGCTACTTAAAAAAGAATGGTCAAATTTTATAATAATTCAAGCGAGATTACTATCATTTAGTTTCTCAAATAACAATTTCTATAGAGAATAATAAAATTACAAATAAAATGAAAATAAAAGTAAATAAAAAATAAAGGAAATATATAATAATTACAAAATTTGATGATTCTTTTAGTAGTACTTTCTTTATTTATGAGACAAATATATTACAGCTATATATTTTTGAAATCGCCTCAATGGACTCTGTCAAATTATCGAAAAATGCATAGTGTAAATTTTAAAGAAAACATATATTTTTAATCAACCTGTACATTTTTGTTTAAATTATGCATTTGAGCTCAGATTTAAAATCTACGAAAAAAATTCCATAAAAAAACCACTGGAAAATATTTTTAGAATTACCGACAAAAATGAGAAGAATATTTTATGTGATTTACCCTGTACATACAAAATAAAATATAATAAATTATGTTTACGATGACGTTTTTCTTTTTTGGTTGAATATTGCTGCATTAAGTACTCCTAGTGCGAATGGCATCAATTAATTTACTTGACAAATGAATATTATACTGTTAATGACTTACTAGAATACTCGGTAGTAAACGGGGCCATAAATCACACTGAATACACGTAGAATTGACCGCGCGACTATACTATAGAGGGCGCCTGCTCCTTGTATATCAAAATCGAAAAAAGAGCCAGGCAATTAAAAATATTTAGAGTTGAAATAATTAAAAAATTTTTTTTTTGGTGGTGTATGTAATTATATTCTATGTCGCTGTGTTTTTAGTTTTTCAATTTTGAAAATGGAAGAAAAAAATCCAAATTATTTTTTTTTTCAGATTGAACTTTTATCTATATGTCCTCCAAATTTCATATTCATATTTTCTCTAACAACGTCACAGTTATCCGACTACAAATTCATGTTTTTCACGGTCGCAGACGGAACTCTTAAGCGTCTAAAAAAAAACTATTGAAGTAATATTTAAAAAGCAAAAAAAATTCTAACTTGGTTCTATTAAATACCTCCTCATCAGAAATAAATATGCACAAAATATTCACAACTAGAATTATTACCTCATATCGTTGAGAGTATAAAAGAACTGTAACAAGTAGTAGGGAACGTACAGTATATAACAGGATTGATTACAATAGCGTTGCTACATGATCGAAAGACATAGTAAGTACGAATAAAAGAAAAACAACAAAGTAGGCAGCAAAAGGCCCAGCAAAAGCTGGCAGTAAAGGATATGGAGAAACTTGGCCAAAAGCAACAGAAGGTTGAAAAGGATTGAAGGGATGTACAAAGACTATGGGGATTACAAAAAAAGCAACATATCGACAAGAAAAACTGCTCGATATTACAAAAATTAAAAGACGCTTCCATTATACCTTTCCTTGACCCATTTCTACTGCTCATAACATTTACAAATGAGAGCCCTCCTCCCCAGTAACAATAAATGAGACTTTGATTCTAAGGGCGTGTGTTCCGACACAGCATGGATTGCTTGCTGCTAGCTATACAACTTTAATAAAAAAACCGCTGCCAATTACTTGGGGATCAGAACTTCCTCACCGTAGTAAAACTCGACGTGTGGTGGAGTTTATAATAAAAGTAATTTTTGTAATTAACTTGTAAAATCAAAAATTTTTTTTCTGGCAATAGGTACGTTAAATTTTCGACTTGTTTAGTCCAGTATATCACCTATTAAAATAATGGCACTTATACTTCTAACCTAACATCCTGTATAATCACAGAACTGAGCAACTCCATTGATAATTTAGGAACATTTAATTTCGGTCTGTTCGGCTCTAAATTTATTAAACTGTTTTTAGGAACACCTTGAATATCGAACAATATGTAAATTACTGAAGTATTGATCTAATTTATTTAAAACCACTTTATTTACACACCAGGATCACAGTATATTTATTGAAATTGGCTTCTATTATATTTATTAATCCATGAAGAATTGAATAAATGTTTGTAATTTAAATTGGTAATTAATTATGCGATATTAGTAACAGATCGATGACTCAGCACTTAAAACTCTTGTACGGCTATTACTGCCACTTGCATACATTTTAGAGAATTAAATTTATAAACGTCTTATTAATTTTATTTCAATGATAATGAAAGATATGGAATTTTATACGGAACAAGTTACTGTTTTTCATTTATTTCATGTGTAAATCCCGTACACTCCGTCCAGAAAGTCATTCCCATTTTATTTTCTAAACGATTTGCGATAAGCAGATACAATAAAAACGATGTTTGTTTCCAAAAATAAATCTTTTTGGCATCGGCTCTGATAAATATGACGTGGAGGTGCGAATCAACACTAAGGATTTTTTAAAATATCCTTGTATCAACTCGACAATTCCAAATGGCACGAGATTTCGACCGATTCTTTTTTTTTCCTAATATCGAAAACGTAATTAATTTATCTTGCAAAACACAAAAAAAACTGAATAAATTTTACGTGACATTTTAAAATATGGTTAATTACATCACATCCTAAAATTTAGCGCCCGTGTCAAAATAGTTAATATATTTTATTACCCGTTTCCTTCATCAAAATTAAATACTAAGACATTTTTCGTGGAGTTTAATTTGGCATTTCTGATTCACCTCCTGATTTGTTCGATATTTAACTACAGTTATGTTGAATTATTATTTTAAAACTTCAGAAGCCTAGAACGACAAACCACAGTACACTTCCTTCGCCTTTGGCAAGGTAAGAGGCGAGAACAACTATGCTACCGGAGAATATCACATTCCTTCGTATCTCGTTGATGAACTTCATTACCTCTACTTCGAGTGTCTGTCCCATCCGCTTATTATGAGTTTGAGCCTTAATTAAGGGGCCCCGTCTTATTAATATTATGCATAAACCGTAGAAAGATTAAAAGTTTTTTGTACTATTTTTGTTCTTGTATTTATAATTTTTTTTAGTGATCGCTCATAAAAACTGCCTTTGGAAAAATACGTAAAAATTACTCTTGAAAACGTTGTTGTTTCATATTATTTATTGAAGTTGTACATTCATCATTAATACCAACATTTTTCAAGTGTAGTTTACTCTAACTGCGATGTAATTATTATTGTACCTACTATTATACACTATACGAACAAAAATGTTACCCGTTGAAGAGTTTTTATTATTTTTTATAAATTGTTCTTTGATAAAGTAAACGTTTTCACAAATAACATGACACACAAAACCACGCACTTTGCTTTTTGAATTTATTAAATTATTTGGTAAGGCATACGTATCAAATTAAATGTTTTTCGTCTCAAGCTGGTAATAAAATTTGCAATAAATAAAAAACAGTAAAAGATATAGGGGTGAGCCATTTCCTTGGATAATCCTGTACAAAAATAAGTACAGATAATTTTTAGTTTATAAGTGGTATAGGTACTTCATTCTATCCTCAAATTTTCTGATAAGCCAACCAATATTGATTCTTCTACTTCGACCCCAATGTTTTCAAAATTCTGTTGTATTTCAACATACGAGGTCCCCCAAGGATCAATCTGAGACCTCTTCAGTTAAATTTATTTATAAATATCATTGTGGATAATGCAAATGCAAATAATCTATTCTATGCAGATGATTCAGCGGCGGGAAATATTTAAATAAACGACATGTACATGTTTTTATTTCAACTTGTAATTAGTAATTTAGATGTGGTAAAAAATAAAGGCTTTACAAGGTCAAAGGTTCAAACAAAATAATATCCAGAGATACTGATAATGTGATGAAGTCGACCATAAGTAAAGTTTTTAGTAATTTTTCCTTTTAAATTTAAATTATCGCAGAAAATTGCATTGCCAATATTTTTTTTCAAAATATTTAACAAAAAAAGTAAACAAATCCTTTAAGTCAACTCAACTGTCATGTTCATAGCTTTGCGGATAGAAATGATTTAACACAAAGTAGCGTGGATATTATTAACTTTCACAAAAAAAAATATATTTGGGACAATCCGCGTCAACCGGATCAGAGCTACGACCAAAATTAGAAGCAACCAAAAAAATCGACCAATGACTCATTTTAAAGCTTAGAGCATCTACTTTCAAATGCCGAGTGCGCCTTTGAAAAATCCAATATAGCGGCTCCAATATGGCGGCCGGAAGCCGGAGAAAAAATCGAGTGTCCAGCAAAAAAAGCATGTAAAAATAAAAATTCGCAACCGATCGGGTCATATTTTAGCTGAAATTATAGCTGATGGACGCCCCTAAAAAGCTGGCGTGGTAGGTTGACAAAATCCAACATGGCGGATCCAATATGGTGGCCGAATTTTTGAAAATCAACTGATTTGCACCAAATTTGGTATTCGGGTGTTTTGGGTGTCACTGATCACGAATCACGATCAGATTTGTCAAACTCAAGATGGCGGATCCAAGATGGCGGCCGAAATTTTCGAAAATCAACCGATTTGTAGCAAATTTGTTATTCGGGGGTTTTTGAGGTCGCCGATAACGAATCTGAGGTCAAATTTCCAAAATTCTCAAATTTAATGTGGCGGATATAAGATGGCTGATTTAATAAGGCGGCGATATTTTCGAAAATCAGCCGATTGACACAAAATTTTATGTAAGGGGGTGTTTGCTGTCACTGATAAATCTGTGATAAGAATTTAAAAATTTTGACAGACTGAAGGTCGAGGCTCATCATGGCTCAAAATCAATTAGTTATTGAAATTTTAGCAAATCACTGAAGCATATGTGCAGTAATGATTATTTTTATAAGTTTTTTTTTATTACCTATTAAGTAATTAATCTACTACAGGTTGAAATTGTCGGAACCAGGACAATAGGTTAAAATAAAACGCTTTCGTTTAATATAAACTTCTTCAGAGCTCAATAGCCAAATAATGATGTCGAAATTCCACAACAGGAAATTTTTTTTAAAGACCACGTCTGTGGGCATAACAATTACAATGCCAATCAATTTGAAAGTCAATAAAATATACATATATGTAGACATTAGACACAACAGATTAAAATTTAACAATGTTCTTAATCAGTATTTTTTAAAAACAACCGATTTGCACCAAATTTGGTATACTGGGGTTTTTGGGGTCTCTGAATACGAATCTGAGGTCAGATTTTTAAAATTCAAGATGATGGACCCAATATGGCGGAAACTCAACCCCATCCACTATATTGGGTCCGCCATCTTGGATTTTGAAAATCGAACTTCGGATTCGTAATCGGCGACCCCAAAAACCCCCGTATAACAAATTTGGTACAAATCGGTTGATTTTCGAAAATTTCGGCCGCCATCTTGGATCCACCATCTTGAGTTTGGCAAATCTGACCTCGGACTCGTAATCAGTGACATCCAAAACTCCCGTATACCAAATTTGGTGCAAATCGGTTGTTTTCAAAAATTCGGACACCATATTGGATTCTTGACCGCGATATTGGATCCGCCATGTTGGATTCTGTCAACCTCGATTTTTCTCTGGCTTTCAGCCGCCATATTGGAGCCACCATATTGGATTTTTCAAAGGCGCACTCGGCATTTGATAGTAGACGCTCTAAGCTTTAAAATGAGTCCTTGGTCGATTTTTTTGGTTGCTCCTAATTTTGGTCGTAGCTCTGATCCGGTTGACGCGGATTGTCCCATTTATATTTATATTAATATTATATTTATCACAATTTTTTTTAATTTTATTAATATTGGACATAATATAATGTTTTTTGTATATTTCAATTACATCACTAATTCTTATTTGTAATTTTGCCTTCCTGTAATTGTTTTTCAAAACCTGTTTGACGAAGTATTCTAAAAATCAATAAATGGGAAGAATTTTCAATTATTATATTTATTTTGCAAACGTTATATCTACCCCGGAAAGTATTATTCCCAATACATTTAATATTTATATAACGAAATCGTTTTCTTCATGTTATTCACTGTTATTGCTTTCTCGAGTAATTACTGTCTATAAATTAATCAAAATCGAGTAATAAAAAAAATAGTGTTTCTGATTCTTCTTCATTTTGTAATTTTTAATATTTCTGATGAGTTTATTATATTATGATTATAAATACTGTATTTAGGAAAAAATATAACTGTTCTCAATATAAATAACTAGATAAATAATCTCTCTTTGTTGTGGTTATTTATCTTTTTATCTTTGCTGGTTGTGATGGTTCCATTTTTGAATTTTGCCTTAAGAAAGAAAAAACTTAATTTGTCCAAATACATGCGATTACCTATTCAAATTTATATATATTTTTCCTTTGCTTACAATAGTTATTTATTTTTTATAGGTATATAATTTATATAAATATTGTATATCAACATTGAAAACATTTTAATAAAGGTATTTTCTCAGTCAGTGAATTAAAAAATTAGTAGAAATGAGATAAATATAGATTTATTAGGAAGTTTATATGCTGTTTCATGCATACTTTCTGAAGTGCCTACCCCCTCCCTGTTCTGACATGGCAATAACTGGAAAAACCGTTTATTAATTAACGACGTAATAAAATATTTTTTTAAAAATGTTTCATAAAAGCAGTATAGTGTGAAATAAGAAAATATCGATAACTGCTCTTGAATTATATGATATATTTTACATTCTAATCGTGAGACTACTAATGAATTAATTTATTAACATTTTTAACAAATTTTTAATTTACTAATTTAATTATAGTGTTATGGTTTTTTATAATTCATTTAATAATTAATTGTCTTAGCTGGCTGACCAGCTAATTAAGCTGCTTGCGTTGAAAACAAAAAACAACTCGTATGCGAAATTTGCTAAACAAACGAAGGTCATCTGTAGATTCTCTGAGAAAGTGACCATCAACAATAATAATTCCCCTGTAAAATAACATCATAAATTTACACTAGGTTAAGCAAAGTAAAGTTGCCAGTTCCTTTTTTTACAAGTACACGCATATTTCGCATGTGTAATTACTTTGGCGGAGAGTTTGTGGTATAATAAAGACTTTGATACCATCAGCACATTACTTTTAAGTGTAAGAAGAAAGAAGGTAGTCTTCAGAATCTTAATCTAACTACATATCGTGACGGACGGAAAGAAAGAAACCTTATTCGAATGCATAAGAGTTTAAGGGAGCGGCTCAATCTTGAGGCCAAGAAAATACAACACAGAGAACACAGCATTAAAATGAAGAGGGCGTGTAGGATGAGTTCCAAGAAAGCTAGACTCGGTCAGTCGCGTTATTTAATAAATACCCTTCTCACCCCGCCCTTCTGGGGAGATCGGAGTGCAAACTTATTAAAAAGTTTTCATTGTTTGTGGATTTATTCCATACAATCTTTGGAATGAAAGTATTCAAAGGATCCTCTAAAAAATGACACCGTTTGAAAAAAAAAAATTACTATTTTGTTTACGCCAATTTCCAGTGTCAGTTGAATTATTTTGTGTTTTTTTTTTCATTGGAATTAGATGAATGATGACCGTGAGTAAATAGTATATGACGTAAAAATCAGGGGCTAATCCAAGGACACTGCGCTGATATACACATACACAAAGATGTGATGAATGATATATTTTAACCTTACCAATTGGCTATTTTATAGTATCCAAAAGGAGCAATAAATATTTGACTGAACGCATTGAATGTACTATTTACTCGCAGTCAGGACTTGCTCCGTTTTTGGACATAGCCTGTATATTATTTTTTAAAAAAACGAGTTTTATCATTTTTGCTATGGGCTTTAGACATTATGCCTGTCTGATAGAAAAACAATGGTTTTATTAATTAAAATAATTGGTCTAAGGCATAAAACTGGTCGCATCACACTAGAGTTTTTTAAGAAAGCATGGCATAAACTCTGTTATCATAATTTTACCTAAAATATTATAATTATTAAAAATCACTTCTTTGCTAATAAGCATTAAGTATGTGATGGATACAAATTTCTAAACCAAAGTAACTTAAATGCTCGACAGATATCCAGACTTCTGAGGAAAAGTACTAATATATCACATAGTATTTGGATTCTTAATTAAAAAAAAAGGTACCTTTAAAGTGCGTTAGTAAGTTAGAAACTACATATATTAAAATTGGATGCAGACTTTCAGATGAATTCATAGTAAAGAAACGCCTTTAAAACTGTATTCTTTATAATAATACAAAAATTGCACATCAGGAACTACTTCAACATGGTTTTCTTGCACAATAGGCAACGTCGCACTGTCTGTGTGTGTGTGTGCTTAACCTAGGGATATGGTCACTATAACAAAAACTTTCTAGTTTTAATTTACGTCACGTTTTCTTAAAAAAAACTGCGCCGAGGGAACCCTTTTCCCTGATGTGCCTACCCAACTAGTATTCTTTATAAAAGCTATTAGAATGAATATTCTTACAGCAAATATTATAAGTATTAAAGCTGTGGAAATTGTTTTCCGGAACATTCTTACAACCATTGTAAGAGTTCTATAAGTGCAAAGGGAGCACACCTAATAGTGCAAAATTGCTTTATAAATTCTCTTGTAAATGTTGTATTACTGTAGTTCTACAAATAATAAAACAGCTTTCTAAACATCTATGACACCTTTATAGAGCTATTATAAATCACTCCCAAAAAAGGTTACGTATAAAGCAAGTATACCACCTTATGCAACCATGAACAACACTTGTAAAATTATCGCATAAAGTTTGTGAGGTTGTTTTAGTCTGTATAAATAATTTAGAACACTTTTAAATGTTAGAAAATCTCCAAAACAAATCAATCTTGTAATAGCAAACAGGAATAGCAAAATTGATATCAACTTATTTTCTTGTGGTCTAAGTTCGTCCATATACCGTTCGAACTTGAAAATAGGAATTTTGATAAAGATCATCAGAATATTATTCTGTGTAAGCATTGTAACTGTATCTTCACTTTGTTTTGTTGCGAAGCCAACTTTACTGTAAAAGTACACACGCTTTTTAAGTGAAATTTTTATGAGCCTTCTCCAGTTGTTGATATTATGATTATTAATGAAATATATTGTAAAATACGAAAATAATTTTGCCCTCAAAAAGTGGTTCAGTTATCTGATTATGAAAAAAAGTTTTTTTTCTAAATAAAGTGATTTTGGAATAAAATATGTTTCTACAAGATTGCACTCTAAAATGATCGCACGATAATTGCAATTTGTCTTTTAGTAAACACAAATTTGCATCTATACAGTAATTATACAACAAACGGAGCATTTTAGTTCTCCAAGGAACACTAAGCGAACCATTTGGAGCAAGTTGATTGTAATTTTTCCTGTATGGTATTATACTTTGTTCCACACTGAATGTAATTTGCTTCTAAGACAAATTTTTCACTCTGAACTTGTGTTTATTGTAGCCAAACATTACTGTTGATACAAAGAAACCTCTGTTTACAGACACACGGACACCTCCAAACAATGGAATATTTTTCATTCCCGGAATTTTTAAACAGGGATTTCTTTTTTGTTAGAACATATCAAAAACGCACCCTTTAATCAACATACGTGGTCATTTGATTAACATTGGTAATGTTTGATTTACTGGTAGTTATAATTAGTTCATAATTTCTTTTGATTTTTTTGTGAAACGCATCTGATTTTTTAAATTAATCCACTAAATGTCAGAGTGAAGTGGCGATTGGTACACAAGTGTATGAAAAACTTACTTCAGCGGAACATTAATAAAACCGTTTTATTAAAGTATTCTTACTGTTTTACTGTGTACATGAGGATGAGTTTTATATAACACCACATATTTTCTCTATAAAAGTTCTGTAGCTGCATCTAAGATCTATTACAAGTAAGCTATAGAGCAAAAACGCTTATAGAGCAATTTTGCTGTATAGCGGAAGTTGTATAGATGTTATTATAGTAATTAAAATAGCTTTATTAAAATAGTTTTATAATTTGGTTATAAGAAATTTGCAAATCCACAGCCTCTGTATAGCTTCTATATACCATAATTTCCTCTTACTAAATGATTATAAGGGTAGTTTGCTAGTTGGGTAGGGGTTTTATTACCACTACAAACCATTTTCTAAAATGTGATGCCATAGATTGTGATGTTAGGTTTATTGGTTTATTAAAGATGGAAGAGCCAAAAAGGCAAACAGCTATCTATAAATAATTTACCGTTGCATATGCTCCTCCTCCCGTATCCGTACTCAATTTCTCCAGGCCAAGCCATCGTCGTAATGACTTTCACTGCGATGTACCTTAATATCCTTAATTAGTTACCTCAGATTATTAACTGACAGCTCTTATCCCTGATTGAGAATTGGTTACAGATTTTGCAGGTGAAGTAAGATGGCTAAGTCGTATAATTCGGAGTTTGCAGGACTATTCGGCAAAACTCACAGATCTAAGGGAGTCATAGAGAATGTACACTATAAAAGCCATTAATAGATCCGCTGGTTCAGACTAAAATTACTTGTGGTGAGCGCTGGTCGGATTTAGATAGATTTTGTTTGTTATTAACAGATCTTAATATCATTTTTAGTAGTTTAAAAATTATACTTTTTTTGTAAGTATGATTCTCTCTGTGAATTGAAATAATTTGATAGGTACATAAAATTCTCAACATAAAATTAAGTATAATACCCAAGTTAACCCTAACGGTCTTACCCAGAATTCCCACGTTTTTATCTATTATTATGTCAAATGAATAAAATGAAATATTGTTTACAATATGAGTTATGGCCTACTCGATTGCGGCTGTCACATATGAGTACTTACTGTGCAATTCAAACGAAAACCAATTCAAAATGACCTTCTGTTATGATTTTTTTTTCATTTCAATTTATTGCCTACGATCGCTCTTGCAATTATATAATGTCCCTTTACAATCGAATAAACTTCCTCCCACAAGAGTATTTTCTATGACTACTTGATTTAGTTTAATTGAAAATATGGTCGCCATATGTATACAGTTATGTCATATTCAGCTCTGAATACAGGCTAGTCACAATCTAATTTCGATTTAACCTTCTGAAGTAGGGTACATGCAAATCCTATATGATAAATTTTAACAATAAACATTTAGCATCATTAAAATAAAGAAGTAATTGATTTTATGCAATCCTTAAAATGTTATTTCACTTACTACACTTTTGCTTAAGAGATAAATTAAGTAAAAATCAAATATAAAGTTGATAAATTTTTAGCAATCGCTTAAATAAACATTACACGAAATTTTGATTGCAATGCTTTTATTATGCAAGTCGTCAAGTATATTTTTACCAGTAGGTATATTTTGACTTGAAAACAGCTGATCTAAGCGAAGTATTCAATTTATTTCTTTGTGCACGTATACTGTCATTCTTTAAAAAGTTAATGGAATAGGAGTAGAAAATCAGATTCAATTTTGAAATTCAGTGTGAAAAAAGCTACTCCTGGCAATTTAAAAGAAGACGCGGTCAGCGTCTTTGTTTTATTCTGGTTGAGTTCCCTTCGTCGTCTCGTCTCGCTTGGTAGCTCTTTTGATATCTGATTCTTTAGTATTTCGTGTAAATGTTTGCTTTGCAATTTTGAAAATAGTAACAAAATAAATGCACTGTAATGCATGTATGTACTTGATTTCAAGCTACACATTATTATTATTACAGATACGTATGAAATAAATTTAAAAAATTGACATTTTTTAAAATATGATCTAGGTATGTCAAGGTTATTCATTATAAATTACCCACTCCTTATCATCGTTATTATTGCCTATAGAAAAAAAGTTTTAAATAAAAGTTGTGTGGTTATGACTGAATTTTGTTAAAATGCTATCAAAAGTACAGTAGCGTACAGATTTCAGGAGATACAAAAAAATAGCGTTTGGTGTGGAATTTTCAGAAACAAAATTGTTGGGCCTATATTTAATGATTATACTTTAACTGGAGTTACGTATCTGGAAATAATTATCCCAGAAGCAGAAAATATTCTTTTGCAGAATTTTCTGGAAGCCGAATTTGATGATATGATTTGGATGCAGGATGGGGCAACTCCGCATAGTGTCCTACCCGTTCGAGATCATTTGAATAACGTATTCCCAATATGGATAGGGAATAGTGGACCTATTAAATGGCGACCTAACAGTCCGGATTTGATCCCTATGGATTCTTTTCTTTTGGGTATTTCTAAAAAAACATTGTCAATAATAATAATAATAATAGTATTCAAGCCATTAAAGACAGGATTCAACTTGAAATAAACAATCTGAATGAAAATAATGAAGCCATTTCCGGTGCAAATATAAATATAAGAAGACGTTATAAATTATGAGTTTTCATTTATTTATATTTAAATTTCCTAAATCAATCTTTGTTATCTATATTAATAGTTGTCATTTTCATAGCTCACTGTAATAATGTTAACTTTTCCATATTTACAGTAACTAGTTTAACTAAGATATTCGACTTTTAATAACTCAAAGACGGTATATGGTAGGAGTAACATATGGTATATTTTTGAAATCAGGAACAAAGGATCATCCCAAAAATTTAATAATGTACGGAGTATCCCATTTACAAAAATTATTATTTTTTTGTCAAATTCCGCCAATATATAAAACCATCATAACATCAAACATTATTTTATGACTATTGCCATAATCGACTCTGTGTTCTGAGAGAATTTACTATTCAGAAGCTGCACTTATAAATAATAAATTTATGGCAAATAATATTCCCACATTAGTTAATAGCTTCAGTATATATTCTGTAATAATTGTATGTAATGTTTTGTTTAGAATAAGGAATTCTTTGCTTGAGGTTATAATGGCCTGAACATATAGGTTGAAACAGATTAAGAATGCAAATGATTAATTAATGCTAAAATATGGTCTCATAACATGTTTATTATTTCATCTTAATAATTATAACGTAAACTTGTGACCAGAATGCAAATATAGAATGAGACTTATGCTTATTGATAGGACACTTGGAAACGATAAATATACATATGTAGCTATATAATAAATAACAATAATTCGCAGAGAAAAAGGGCTCACCTAGAATTATTTCTCCCATAATGATATACACTCGCAATACCATTTATAATTCAATTCTAGTTTAGTACAATTTTAAGAGCTAAATGCAACTGAAAATAAATCTTGGGAGATTTCACCATTCCACCATATCAAAAGAAAAATTAAGAAATTTGTAAATGTATGTGATGTTAGAATACAATTCAGCTCAACTTTCTGGAAAAAGCAGTTTTACTTCTTGTATTTAAAACTGCAAATTTATCCAGGTCTGCATTATATCAGTATTTTAACACAGGTCTCAGAGTACTAGCAGGTTTATTATCCATAAAGTGGTAAGTAATTAGATTTTACACATCAAGATTTACAAAAAAAATACAGCGATGAAACAGTTTCTGTTAAATTTTAAAATCTGTGAGTACCTCAATGATCAATACTTGAGCTATTATTTACAAATAAGCTATAATAAAAATTGTAATACCAAAAAATTCCAATACAGTTCAAATCCTGGCAAATAGTAACCAAAGTAATACCTAAATAAAAGGTGCAAAAAGTGGTTATCCTCTCACTATATTTAATTGAAAATATTTTTGATAATTTTTATCATCATATTTGCTATTTAGAACTGTATTTAACTCTGGCGGCGACAGTATTAATATCTTTTTCTGATGGATGCAATTTAAAAACGCTTCATGTTTTTTTACATGCTTTATATTAATTAGCTCCACCTGTATGTATATATCTATGTAACGGAAATTTTCAACGTAATTTTCTCCAACTTCATGACGTCTGATTAAATTGAAAATTTGCACACGTATTAAGGACCAATGACAATACAATAATTTGAATGCGTATCGACGCATTTCTCTTAAAACAAAATTTCTAAACGGAGGTCAAAGTTGTGTGATCGGCGTATTCGCCAAAATAACGGAATTTTTCAACGTAATTTTCACTAACTTCAAGACCTCTAATTAAATTGAAAATTTGCACTCGTATTAAGGACTGATGACAATACAATAATTTGAATGCGTATCAAAAAAAATTCTAAGCGGATGTCAAAGTTGTGTGATCGGCGCATTCGCCAAAATATCGCATCCATGATAAGTTGGCAGAAAGTGAACCACTAATTGAATACCGTAAATCATACTATACTTGAAATACAAGATGAACTAGTTACCAATTTACGATAAGAATGTTTTTTTAAAGTATTTAATTCTTTCGTTTTGTCAAAATATACAGCAATTCAACAATAGCAATATAATAATTTGAAAGAGAACATAAAAAAAAAGACCGAAATAAATTCAAATCAATAAATTTTGAAAAAAATTTTGATTAAAAAATGGCGACAAAAACATTTGTTTTCGTTTCATGATTAAAATTATAGTTTAAAAAACTAAAAAAACACGCTTTAATAGCAAACCGAACTAAAAAGTAAAAAAATAAGAATGAAGTGATTGACAAAAAAATCATTTTATTGTAAAAAAGCGTGGGATGCTTTTTACTATATTTTTGTGATCTCTACTTTTATTAAATAGCTACCAATAAAATATTTATTTATAGCAATTGATATCAAGCACCCCACGCTTTTTACAATAAAATGAAGTTTTTAACACGCTTTTATTAGCTTCACCTGTATGTTTGTGAGTTTGTTTGTTTGTAACCGACTCTTTGGACTCGATTTTGACCCACTTTAAACGGACAGATTTAATTGAAACTTTGTACGCTTACAAAGAACCGGTAACAATACAATAATTTGATAAGTTTATATCATTATCCTGATCAGGATCGCCAGAATTAAATAATTTCCTCACGTATCCTCTGCGTGAGAGCAAGTGGCTTATTACTGTTAGTACATTCCGTGATTCTCAGTTCGTTCGTTGGCCGAGCGGGCTAAGGCGCAAGTCTTAGTCGACGCGAAACGACGGACTCCTCGGGCGTGAGTTCAAATCCAGTCTATGGCTGAAAAAAAATATATATTTTTTTTCAGAAGTATCTGTTGGATCGTAATATGTTATAATATCAGCATCAATGAGCAATATAAATATAGTTTAAAGAAACTAAAAAACACGCTTTTAAAGCACATCAAACTAAAAAAGTGAAAAATAATTATTAATATAAACTGAATACAATAATGAACGAAAAATACTAGTATTATTGTGAAAAAAAGCGTGGAGCGCCTTGTGCCATATTTTTCGTATATCGAGCAACCCACGCTTTTTTCACAATAATACTAGTATTTTTCGTTCATTATTGTTTTCAGTTTATATTAATAATTATTTTTCACTTTTTTAGTTTGATGTGCTTTAAAAGCGTGTTTTTTTAGTTTTTTTAAACTATATTTATTTGTCAATCAGTTCATTCTTATTTTTTACTCTTTTGTTCGGTTTGCTATTAAAGCGCGTTTTTTTAGTTTAAACTATAATTTATTTTTTAGTGTAAAACATTAGTTATAATTCAGAATATATTTAGTGAACCCTTCAAATACTATCAGATAAGCAAATACAATAATGTGGGAAACTCTTTGTTATCATATTTTAAAGATTTTTATGTAGTTTGATATAATGACGGTAGTTCTATTCCTATCTTTATAAATAAATTCACAAATAAACTTGAAATATAATTAATGAGAAATATTTTTTCACCTTATTTTTGTTTATATTAATAATAGTTTGGAATTAAAAATTTTGACAACTCAAAACTGAAATTTTTTGATAAAAATGGTTTTTGTTCTTAAATTTTGATCATGTTTCAAATTTTACTATCACTTACAATGTATTTAAAAAAATATCAGGAACTGAGAGCATTTAGTAAATTGTTTATTCGATATTTTGTAAGCAATTAACTTTTATAAACCTAAGCTGAATAATATTAAGAGGTGTCCTATTTTTAGTCGTTATGAAAATAAACAGTAATAAAATAACGTAAACCAAATAAAATGACTTCCATTAAACGGATATTTTTAATAAAATATCGAAGGTTGACCCACTGAGTTTTTGCAAAATAAACATTTTGAGACATTGCAGAAATTGTACTTACACAAACAATTTAAGCCAAGCGACGCACGTGACGTTGAAACATCATTTTCTAAATTACTTAATAGCAATAATTCATTAGTTGCCCCGCATGTGGTAATATTACTAAGGGTGATTCTGGGGTAGATTTACACTGACTAGGCGCGGCCCTTCAGTGTACATTATATTATATATAAATTAAATAGGTGCGGTCCCCGGTCATTTACCCTAAAATATGATGTGCTTTGTGCTCAGTAAAATTCGAATTCGATTATATTTAAATATCCCCAGTTACAATATATGCACAGTGAAAGTTTTGTGAAGCAACTGAGAGTGATCCAAATTTTTTAATAATTGTGGCGATTTAATTTATACGGAAATCCGCTAGACAGCTTAATTAAAAATATACGGTTCCGCCGACAACTCGAACCGCAATTGTTTCATTAGTTTTGACAAATTCATAAACACATGATAAAACCAAGTGGCAAATCTATTTGTCATGAATTTATTTTAGTTTTATTTCTTAGAATTGTTCCAGTGAGGGTGTTTTTTTAAAAAAAGCCATCGTAACACGCGACAAATTGGACGTTACCTTATTTTTTATTCTTAAATCATCTTTAATCCCTCAGTTTCTTCTTCGATGTCCCTCAAAATTGTTGCAACTGGTTACTTTATTTGTAATTTTTTAGTTGTTATATCTGAAAAACTAAATTTTCTGCACAAACAGTCAGAAGATGAAAATTGACAGCATGTTTTTCGTATAAAATCATATCTAATTCCTTATAGACTCGCGTTTCCCATTTTTGTCAATTTTTTCCGTAAACAGTCACATGATAAAAAAACCGCTGCCAATTATTTGGGTATCAGAACTTCCTCACCGTAGTAAAACTGGACGTGTGGTGGAGTTTATAATAAAAGTAATTTTTGACGTTTCAAAAATGTCACATTTTTTAACGTTTCAAAAAAAATCATATTTTGACGTTTCAAAAAAACTCTGTGTGTGATGGAGTTTGTAATAAAAGTAATTTTTGACGTTTCAAAAAAGTCACATTGGTGGAATGCCACTAATATTTTAAAATTTGAAATGTCAAAAAAATATTTTGACATTTCAAATTGAGTTTCAAAAATGTCAATAAAATTTTTTTTTACATTTCAAATTTTAAGAACCGAACTCAATTTCTTCCTTGACCTCTAGAATGTGTGTACCAAATTTAAAAGCTTTATCTCAAAAACTGTAGCCGCTATCGCGAACCACACAGATAGACAGACACACAGACAGAAAATTTTTTCTGTCTGAAATTTTGTGGATCGTCATAATTCTTCGAGATTCGTCCAGAAATGCAATAAAAGTTTTTTTCACGAATACATAACTTCCTCACTTTGAGGGGTGAGGAAGTAAAATAACATACATGCCAATAAGTACTTCTCTAATTTCTATTCCAAATTTTAATTTTCATTTCGCAAAGTATCGTTTGATTTATCATTTTATCAACTTGATAAAGTGAACCGTGAATTACCAAAAACTCTACAATTCTAGCTTGGTAGTAGGCGGCGCAGATAGAAAAGAAATTAGTGCTGGGATAATTCGAATGAAAAATAATTGATCATTCGATTATTGAAATATCTCTAGATATCTCGATTATGGAATGAGAATTCGAAAGATTTAGTTTTCGAAGAGTGGTGTTTCCGACTGCCCATTGAATAATCGTCATTCGTTTCAGCAGCTCATTATTCAAATTTCAAATACGTTAATCGAGCGATGAGATACGATGCGAGTACTAGTGCACTTGAACTAATATTAATTTAGTTTGGTTGTTTACCGTCAGCGGCGTTTTGGTTGTGCTGATCTGCGGAATGTAGATGGCTATTGGCTGATGCCATTCGGAGTTGGATTGTCTTGAATACAGAACCGTATTGACTTCCGACAACATTTATAATTGAGAATTGTATAGAAATAATAGCCAGCTGCCAGTCAAAACGATTATTTATGATTATGAATAATTATAATGACTAGAGTTCCCGAATGTTGCCGAGCCATCGATGTGGGTTTCCCTACTTCTCAAACTCTAACCATAATTCGAATGATCATTCGATTATTAAAGGTAATCGAATAGCCGTAATTCGATTATTGTAATCATTCAATTATACCCAGCACTAGAAGAAATATTGCCAGTGTGGGACAGAGACGAAAGAGCGAGGTTTAGATCATTGCGAGGCAGTGCGCATCCAAACTCAACTACCAAGCTAAAATCGTAGCCTACGAGTAGGGGAGCGAGCGTAAATCTGCCTTAACAGTATTCGTATTCAATACGGAAGTTTAACTTACTGATTGCGACAATCAGTAATTTGATGGTGTCACGTGAAACTCGGCGATCTCGGCCCACCTTATAGCGATTTGTATATCAGCGTTATCGCATAAGCTATGCAATCTTAGGTAAAGGTTGTGTAGATGATATACCATCCTTCGGAAGGGATATAAAGCAGTTGGTTTCTTGTCTATTAAATGTTAGGCAAGTAAAAAAATCCCTACTCTCGACAGAGAAGAGATTCGGCAAAATTTTCAGGTTGGCGGTAGCTCGTCTCCTAGCGGAAATAGGCCGACGTTAAATAAATGATTTAAAAAAACGTAGACTAGACATACATACATTATTTTAAAACCACACCAAGTGTTCTCTAGGACCCACGAATTCAAAATTTGGATTTTGAATTTTTGGACCGATTTATTAATTCTCTAATAATTATTTACATATTTTATAATAGTTGTAACAGGAGTCGTGTCTGTTCTTGAGACATGACTGATATGTTTTGAAAGTGATAATTTTGAAATGCAATAAACAAAATGCTATTAGATATTGGGCAAAATGTATTCAATTTCATGTAAATGATGTAAGTTTATATCCATTTTTATTATGGCCTTGTAAAATTTTCTTTGCATAATTCATATTATTTAAAACTAGAAATTTTAATGTCTAGACGATTATCTACATGGATTATTGTTACTGTTTCCATCGCTACTAGTTAGATAAATCCACACCAGTAGACCATCTTGCTGAGATTAAAACCTCCATAATAAGTCATTTTATTGTAACAAAATTTTGACATTGAATCATAACAACACATAACGACTGCATATAGAGTATATCTCGTTTTGAATCTAAATGTTTTCCTTAATGTTTTGTAGTAATAACTATTCAACGAGATAAATTAGTCTACAGTCTAACATAAACATTTAGATAATTGCAAGATTTTAAATCATGTTTATGTTTATATAAATTGAAGTAAAATTCATAAACCCCATGGTAATATTGGGTATGGTGTCATCATAAGTTCATAAGAGGCGTAACATATCTGACTGGAAAGACGTTTGAGGGAACCTCAAATTTTTGTCGCTCCTCTTAAAGCGGAATGTCCCAAGGGGGGGGGGGGGGGTAATTACACATTAAATTTGGCGGATGCGGTGGTCCCAGAACTAGTACTCTATTTGAAGAGATTTCGATTTGTAGTTTTTTGCGGATATCCTGAAATTGTAAGTCCATAATAGGTGTAGCATATTTGACTGAGAAGATGTTTGAGGGCTTCTCGATTTTTTGCCGTTTCCCTTCACGTGAATTGCACCATGGTGGGTTACACATGAAATTTGGCGGATGTCTCAGAAGCGGTTCTCGGAAGAGATTTTTAGTTTTTTGTAAATATCTTGAAATTTAAACTATTTATGACACTTTTCCAAGTCTTAAAAGTGATAAAAAAAATATATTTTTTCTACAACCGAACGAAAAGTGTAACTTTGCGCTTCCAAAAGAAAGCGCAAAGTTACACTTTTTCCGAAGAACGAGCGTTTTTTACTTTGTCGCTCGGTAAACGCTTAGTTACCATGGAAACCGTAATAAAGAAACGTCTAGTGTATCTGCGACTTTTGACACAAAAGTAAGCATTTTCACCACTAAAGAAGGAGGAAGTGTTAGAAGAATTCCAAAAACATTTAGATTTTGTTATACATAGATATAAATCATAAGATGACAGTATTTAAATAAATAATTAATAGGTACTAAAGCAATTGAAGAGCAGAATCGATAAGTGGGCTAAGTGCCAAAATTATAGTTTAGAGATAATGACATATTACTTTTTAGGACAAGTATAAAATAGCTTATGCCCTTCTAATATTTTTTTTACAATATGAAATCAGTCTTTCTCAAACCTGACCAAGAACTAGGTATCTTGCTTGAGTGGTTTTTTGGAAAAAAAACCGAATAAAGCAGTAAAACTAGAACAAGCTAAGTGCCTATCACGTCTAAATGAAAAAAAAAGCTAAGTGCCATAAGATGCGTATACATAACATAGGTATATGCCATATTGTTTGCATTTAAAAAATGACACAAGGCTAATGTTTTTATTCTTATTTATTTTTAAATCATTATCTACTTACATTAATACTAATAATGAACAAAAAAATAAACACTAGTATGACAAAATCTACTGTGTACATAAATCATAATAAAAGTTTTTATATTCTATTTTGTCTAAAAATGGTATCATGGATAACAGATTTTCTTTTTTTGTCGGCTTTAATGTTTACTGGCTTATTATCTACTAAAAGTTCTACATTTTTTAGGTCCTTTGCAAATTTTCCTTTCTTGAAAACCTTTACACTCTGCCATTCTTCTAATTCGCTGAAAGTCTTTTTTATCTTGACTTTACCATCGCCACTGTATCTAATCATTGACACTTTTGAAATGTTTACATTTTTGGTATTTATCCAAATATCTGCAAGTGTCTGAAATTGGAAAAATTTTTCTCTAATCATTTCATGGACCTTGAACTTATTGGTATGTGTAGATGATACCACAATATCAGTGAGCTCACTCGGGATAAAGGCCTTGCATTTTTGTTTACGCTTTTCAATAAGAGCGAAGTCCCTATCACAGGGAGGAAACTGTGACCGGACACGAGAAATTTTTGTTCGATGACATCAAATAAACCAATGGCCACCAAATACATGAAGAAAAAAATCATAACTCGATTTTTATTCTGTCCGGCACAGTTATCGCTCCAAACAACTAAATTTTTGTTAAAATCATAGCTGTTAAAAACTTGAAGTAGACACGAAATTATTTCATTGCTTCCCCTTTGCGCAATCCCTTCATGCCACATGCACATTATGGTTTTACTTGTATTGCATATATGTACACAAAAATTAAAGCATGATAGCTGTCTCTTATAAAACATATCTGCGTGTACCAGAGTAGGTACAAACAATACCTGCTGCAAGTCTATGCAGATTGTACTAATATTGCTACCTGGAAGTTGAGAAGTAGCCGCATTTTGTTTTAACGTTTCCATTGCTTTCCCTGCTTTTCTGTGATGCTGTTCCAGAAGGCCTTTATTGGCAGTTGATTCAGCAGCGGACGAAGATGATTTTATCTTGCATTGCAATTCATCGCATACACGACAAGTATCTGACCGTGGAGGTTTAAATGATAGCTTTGGAAAATATTCTTTGAATATATTTTTGTAAAATTTATATGTCACTAACGTGTGCGGATTTTTGATTTTAAACGCCTTGAAAAGTCTGTGAATATTAAGGTCTGGGTTCAAGTATTCCCTACTAGTTTTTGCACGGGAATAATGACTTTCGTAGCGGGGAATACTGTTCACATGGTCGATTATTTCTTTACGATCGTCATCTGTGAACTTTTTCGGTTTTGGAAACTTTCCTCTCTTCTCCGTATAAACCGTATCTCCCATCTTTTTTCGCTTAACTAGTGTTTGTATCTGGCTCTTAGAAATTGAAAATACGTGAAGAAAACTCTGTCGACACACCTGAATATTTTCCCCTTTACCATTTGGAACATGGTATGTTACAGATGCCTGACGTCTGCTTTCACTTGGATCATTGTAGAGCCCGTGTCTACGCCGCTGAATATTTATTACGTCGAAAAGTCCCATCAGATATGTTTTCTGTGTTCTTTCATCGCAAGAATAAAACTTTGTAAAAAGGTCTAACTTGTGTTGTTCTGATAATTCATTGCATTTATATTTACACTTGCAACTTGCCTATAACAAATTAAGAAAGTACTATTTTCAAGAAATCTAAGTATATGCATATAAACTTACCAACGCCTGATGAGGTCGTTTTGCTGGTTTATTTTTTTTAGAACTGGTTTGATATGCTTCTTCAGCGATACGAAATTTTCTCTGTTTGGCCATAAAACTTCCCGAAGAGCATTTTCGCTTTTTAGCCACCTGTTGTTCCATATTACATTCAGTGTTTACTACCAAAACACGCAGAAAATAGCACAATTTTGGGATACTATGAGGTTAGAAATCACGCACACGAATGACGATGCCGATAGCGCTGGGTGGCACTTAGCCGATTTTACAGAAAAACTTCTGATGGACATACATATGGTGCCATCTTGAAATTAAATTCAATACTAAAAAGTACTTTGTTTGGCACTTAGCCAATTTATGAGGAGATCCGCAATGGCACATAGGTTACATTTCCATAAAAAGAAGAAAAACCATATTGTTGGCACTTAGCCCACTTATCGATTCTGCTCTTCAATTTTTTATTTTATTTTGCAGTAAATACCATTTTAACAAACATTTCTACAAAAACATGTGTAGCGCAAATTGATATTCACGTTTTGAAATCTGAACTGTCAAATTTGAGGTTATCAATAATTATTAATTTTTACCAAACATTTTTATAAAAACACCGGTTGTAGAAAAGATCCTGTGTGTAATTCGAGCGCAAAGTGACATTGCCGCTCTGCGAGATAGCCGCGCTCCGCTACGCGTCGCGCGTCAAACTTCTCGCTCACAGCGACAATATATCACTTTGCGCTCTTAATACATAAATAGCTATTGCATCAATTCGGCGCACGTTCAATTAAAACTAAAGTAAAGTATTTTTTTTTCGATTCGTGTGGTGCATGCGGCCTGTTCGGAGCGGATCAATCTGCGTCTACCTTTATACGTCACATATTTAACACCTATTCGAACTTTTAAAGAATTTTTTGTGTTTGTATATGAATTTTGAACAACAGGCGTCAAAGTTAACTCCTGATCATTTAGAATAGATGTTGCTAATTTACTGGAACTCTAGAACTTTATTAGTGTGCAGTGTTGTATGTTCAGTGAAATATTTATTTATTGCTCCAGTTATTTTGGATACTAGAAAATCGCCAATTAAAACGTAATATATCATTTATCATATCTTCATATGTGTGTATCAGCGTGGTGTCCTTGCGAACTTTAGTAATGTAATACCCAATAATTAATTTATTATTTTTGTATAAACTTTCTCATTTGTTATCCATAATAATTTCATATAAATTTCAGTCTATAGATCAGTGAGTTATGTTTTTTATTTATTTGCCTACTTCCTTTAGCCTTAACTGTCTGTACTCGCCATGTTTGGTGCAATTACATCAAAAGTAATTTCACAGTATACTTCCAGCTGCATATGCTAATAAATTTGGTCTTGCCGATCTAAATATAATATGGCTTCATTAAAACAACATTGAATAATAAACCACACCCCTTTAATCTAGATATATTAAGAAAACGTTTTAGAAAAAATCAGAACATGTTATTTTAGCCTTTGATCACTCCGATTCCATTTCGGTAAAAATTACGTCAAACAGTTCGTTTGCAGTAGGTGTTCCCAACCCAGGTGTTCACAGTACGAGCACCAAGTGCGACGCCAACTCAAATAAGAAACAATAACAAACGAACAAATGGCTTTCAACGTTTTCCTGATTAAAAATAAAAATCAGCTCCCTTTACAACGTAAGCTGTTTGTTCATGTAAACATACTTTGTGTTTTGTATAATGAATGATACCAAATATATCCGGAGATGGGCGAAAATAAACTTGCAATGGTAAAATAATGAAATGGAAATACATAACCTATGCGAGATCAACATTCACGGCATTTTACGTTACATTTTATATTATTAATTTTATATGCACCATATTCATTTGCAATGAAATGCGGCAAGCGGCATCTGTTACGACTGGAGGCCAAAATTCGTGTATGTGATCCTTAGTGATACCGACAGTAGTAGCTTTAACCTTGAAAGAAAATTTCCTTAAGGCATGCTAACACCGCCTTAAGAAGTAATAACTTCTTAAAATTTATACTTCAAAAATTATTTATTTTAATTTCATTTTTAAAGACGTCAAGACATTTATATTGTTTTATTTATAATAGTTTTTACACAATTTGGAGTTAGTAATCTAATAATAGTTTGTTATGTTTTATTTGTGTATAATAACCGTCATTTTACATCACTAAGTATGTCGATCTCGAAAAAAATAACTTATTTAGTTATTTAGGTAAATTATTTTAACTTAAAATGCGGTTATAGTAGAAAAAGGTCAAAATCATCAAAGTAGGCGGATCTTCTTAAAATGTTGTATACAAGTATAACCTATTAATCTGAATATCTTTCCTTACTGACATTTTGCTGTCTTTACAGAAAATGTACTTTACATAACAAGAAAGTAGTTTTTGCGTAACTACCATGGCCTATGTGATTAAAAATACACAAGTACACCAATAAATTCTTTTCAGATAACCAGGGATAAACTGAAAATTGCAAAAAAAATCAAAAATTTGAGGTCCATATCACCTATTGCAAACTCAATCGGGGGATACACTGTATATGTATATTTTTTTGTTTTGATGTTATATTTTTTACGAGCTTCACTATATATTTTCATGTTTTCTGTTTTCATTCTTTGTTGTGATATAGGTTTTTTTAATATTCAGTTATGGTTCTGTTTTGTGTAGTAATTATTGTTATCGAGCAGCGCTTAACTGTAACTAATTTAGCCCTAATTACGCAAAAAATATCGGAAATCTTAGATGCGCACGGACAGGTGGACGTGGTGTATACGAATTTCTCAAAGGCCTTCGATACTATTAATCATTCTATTATAATATCTAAACTCGCATATTTTGGGTTTTCCTGCAGTTTTATTAATTTCTTTATTTCCTACTTGGATAATAGATTACAGTACGTAGCATACAATGGGTTTAAGTCGGATATGTATACGGCTACGTCTGGAGTTCCACAAGGCTCCAATCTTGGACCGCTTTAATTTCTTCTCTTTATTGATGATGTCACTAAAGTGATTGACTGTGATAAGCTCCTGTTTGCAGACGATCCAAAAATATATGCTAAGATTAACACAATACAGGATTGCTTATTCTTACAATCTCAGGTTAACTTGCGTATAGAATGGTGTACTACTTCCAAACTTAATCTAAATGTATCTAAGTGTAAAGTCGTAAGCTACTCGCGAAAGAACAAGCCAATTTTATATGAGTATTCTCTAAACGACCAAGTGTTAGATAGGCAAAATTCAACAAAAGATTTAGGCATACTGTTTGATAATAAATTATCTTTTGCCGAACACATAAACAATCTAGGACTATCATCCTCAAAAACTAGGTTTCATTATCAGAAATTGTAAATCTTTCACTAACGACGCTGCGTTGAATGTTCTTTATTATTCACATGTACGTTCCAAATTGGAGTATGGACCTCTAATTTGGTACTCAATTTATGAGAACCATTCAATATATCTCGAATCTATTCAAAGAAAATTTTTAAAATTCTTAATAAAAATGATCGTGTATATCCTGGTCGAGGCTTCAACCACGAATTACTTTTATCCAGATTCGAGATGTCATCATTAAAGACTCGACGGATTATGAACAGTTTAATTTTTCTCCACAATCTGCTTCATAATAAAATTGACTGCTCACCACTTCTTTAACTCCTTAATTTTAGAGTGCCAACTTTCAATTCCAGACAAAATATCACTTTTTACACACCTAATGGAAGAACCAATTTCATTAAAAAGTCGCCTATTTACGTTATGTCACATAATTTTAACTGTATGAGGTAATAATTATTTTAATCAATGCTCATTTAATATAATACATACATTTAGATTGTAAGAGATGCACCTTTCTCTTATTTATTTGCCTGCCTCTTATATGCGACGCCTCTGGCAGAACAAGTTAGATCGCGGCAACTCGTAAACTGGTCTGTTTACGATCTGTCTGCCAATCAGAACTAGCGAATGGCCTACCACAATTTTAATATGTTGGGCCTGTGGCTCACCAGTAAACAGTGAAGTAAACACTGATTTTACAATACAAACTGACTGCGGTTACATTGAATAGTGTACGGATTTGCCCATGCCCATTCATAAATACGTTTTCAAGGTAAAAGCTACTATTGCCGTTAACTTTAGACTGGTCCGTTATCACACCTCCTCGTCTTCAGCCACTCCCCTCCAAGATTTTAAACTCTGCATTAGTTCAAAAAGCTTGTTGTTTCAATATTTTTTTTTTTTGTTAATAATGGTTAAGTACCTAGTTACTATTGTTAAATTCTTAGATATCCGGTCACCCTAGGGTATAAAACTTGATTAATCTGAATTGAATTTGTAAAATTTCCGTAATCTCATTTGCATTTTAAGTACTTAGATAATTCGGTCAACTTTATAGGTATAAAACTGCAAAAATTCTATTATGTCCTTCATTCACTTGTTATGAATCGTTTGAAAATGGCACGTTAAGTGTCGAAACTGCAGTCATGTTTAGTTACAATAAAAAACAGTGATAAAAAACAAAGTAAAGTGTTCTATGTAAATATTTTGCTAAAAGATAAGGCATTGTCGTTGATATATCTTCCAAATGACCTGTAAATACATTCAAATCAGTAACTTAAAAGAATTTTCGGTTTAGCATCGTCTGTTGAAACATCTGTTTTTATTGTTTGTGACAACGTTCACCAGAGTAGTACGTACAACAATTACAATTGTCTATTTGGTATTCAACAAACAAGGTAAAGTACATCACAAACATACTGTACTTTGATGCAAATTTAAAATATGTACGCAAGGATTTGCATAGAATATTTTAAACATCCTTCTCTTGTGTATAATTTACCATAAAGTGCAGCACTTTTCAGCTTAAAATGGTAAACCCCTATATACAGAAATATTTAATTGAAGCCAAGGACTTTTCTATTAAAGTACAAGTCATAAAGTAGTTACAAAGATGGTGAGATAATATTAATCTTGGTATAGGGTGAATAAGTCAAAATTACATATTCATTAAACAACACAATATTGAAGAAAAGAAAAATCACTTGTCAAATTAACCATTTTGTACGTAATTAAAGCATTTCATTTAATAGTTCCTAGTTTTAGATATATGGTGTGCGGTAACTTTGTACTAATGCGAATGAATGCTTGAAAGAAAAGATAAAATACAACCACCGTTTTGTGCACATCAACACATCAGCCATGTTCTTTGCAAGAACCGGTCATTTGCTGCAGCTACTTTATTCAAAATATTAACAAATAGACTCGATTAATTAATCACAATCATAGAAGGAAATGTAATCTTTCGTTAACTTCGTTATCAAATGTCGGTGAGTGAAACAGAAATAACCAAAAGACGTACCATTGTGAGCTCTTTTTCTTCTCCTCCCCCTACAGTAATGTAAAATGGTTAAGTGAATTTTTCCGGTGCATTACTATTACAATGCTTATCGATGCAATGTATCACCTTATTCTTAGCTAACGTTTGAAGAGTCTATTTCCAATGTACTAATATATATCATTGTATGTAGTTCTCTGATGATGGTGTAATAAATTAAAAAAAAAATAATAAAATACATACCAAATTTAATAATATGTTGTATAACATATTATTCACAATTTTATTCACACTAGAGGGATGGGACGTAAATCTGTTATATAGATTAGCAATAAGTCCCTGCTAGGGTGTTACAAATTGGTGCCCGAGCAGGGAGTATATTGGTTGCTTATCTATATAATAGGTTAATATTTACGTTGCATATATATGTATTTAATAATCTGTATTTTATTTTTTTTTATTCTGTGAAACCAGTCTTAAATAAAAGAGAGTAAGTGAAGTTGAAATTCTGAATTTTATTTAAAGCAAAGGTTTATGTAACAAATCTGGTTGTAAACCGTTAATCATTTTCGGCTGGTAAAGTTGTCCATTTTTACGAAACCGACAATCAAATACACTGACCCCTGGACATACTGTATCTTCACTGTAAGTTATCCCAGCTTCTATCACACCGTTGATAGAATAAAGTGGCGTTCCTACACTTTGAAATAGGAACTGGCGCTCGAGACCGTAATTTAAATAAGGAAAAATACAACCAGTAGTGTGTAGCGGCACGAATTGGCCGCACACACAAGAAGTTTGTCACAAATTGGCGCCCGAACAGGGACGGTGTCTCTTTAGTAAATATATAATTCTTTTACTTATAAAATTGTATCTTCAAAATAGAAAACAATATGCAAATTTCGATAATAGTACTTTGAAACATTTAACGTGGTGTACCCCAAGGTTCTGTTCTGGGGACATTATGATTTATAATCTATATTAATAACCTCTTTATCATCTAATTCCTAACAAATGTGTTCAGATGGTATCGCTCTAGTGAATATATAATTCTTCTATTTCTTATAAAATCGTATCTTAAATGTTTCAAAATGTTTGTTAAAATGTTTTCTTAACCGCCTTTCAAGTCACCGAAGTAACTCCCAGAAAATCCTAGGATTTTTGTGTTGAGTAAAGAGAGATGAGGCCCTACAGTTTATTGTGGAGTCCGAACCACATCTAGGGCATGGACAGTTCACTCCCATCTTAATCCGAAGCAAATTACAAATAAAATTTGGATTCGACCATCGATATTCTGTATCGAGTAAATAGCTATAAGCGCTTTACTCACTCGGCATTAAACGTGGTGTACCCTAAGGCTTGGTCCTGGAGCCATTATTATTTATAATTTATATTAAGAACCTTTTTATCATCTAATTCCAAACCAATGTTTTCAGACAAATCTTTCTTTATGCTGACGATGACGATAAAATAAAGAAAATTCATTAGAATTTACTAAAAATACTGTACTAAAGGCGAATCTTGGTATTCTTCCAATAACCTAAAACTAAATAAACAAAAAACATAGAGAGTCATTTTCTCCAGCAAAGCAACGCATGAAGGGGGGTTTTGTGAGACTATTTGGGATCACTCTGGACAGTTCTCGTCGTGATAGTTGTGATATTATGTATAGGTATTCTCTATAAGAAGTTATCAAGATAACTGTAAAAAGTTCTATATAACCATATGTTAGTAAATGCGTATTACTTAGTCTACTTTTCTTTTCTTATTTATGGTATTTATACCTTGGGGAAACTCAACCTCAGCTATCCGAGTCTATCAACTGTAAAATAAAGCAGTTCATATAACTGCAAATGTAGGTTCCAGAGACCCTTATAATTTCTAGAAATGCTAATGCAGACTTGTGAAAAAAGTATACGTTGTCAAAAGATGAGTGCTTGCATCTTTCAGGCGCGAAGCTAAAATTCTACATTTATTATTATTAATCAGTGAATTTTATTTGTTGCCTAAACTGCTCACCCTGTATTAAACTTTCATAGATAGTTATTTCAAATACAAGTAAATGATCGCAAGTAATTTAATTGACCCCTTTATTATAAGCGATCCTTGCACTTGATGTATTAATTAAGTGAATTATGGCGGTTCATTTCGGCACAAGCCAAAGACAACGGTAATAACATTGTTCCACCGAATATGTTTTTTAAAATTTAAAGTCATTGCTACAATTTACATATTTCCCTTTTTAATTTTATGTGTTTGCTCGAAATGGAAAGGTTTCCTTGAAATCTGTTTAGGCATTATTAATCTATTCTATATAGTTTATATTATATCTATAATTTGTGAAATTATCAACGGTTTCACATGTTAATTAATTATATTTATTCCAACATGTAGGTGTACAAGATAAATAAGAACATTTCGTGGGTTTGTTAAACCAAATGTCAAAAAAGCGTTATTTTACGGCTCCTTATTTGAAAGATTTGAAAAGATCGTCAACCTACAATTTTTTTTATATAATTCAAAGTACGATAATATTCATGTTTAATTAAGAACGTAAATAAGAACATAGGATTAATATTTTTACATAATGTAACATAAAACATATAAACATTAACAGGTGGTATTAAAGTTTTTAGACGAAAGCTTGTGTAGGCAGAGTTTTTTCTTCATTTACATACCTAACATCTGGGTTTTCACCCACATGATTATCCATTGTATATTGTAGGACTATGATTGTTGTCGCCATGTTATCTTGAAAAGTTGACATAAAAACCCTACGGACACAGTAATAGCTAGGTGGAAATAAAATATCGATTAGACGTAATCATTTATAGATAAAGTTTTAGAAATAGCTCTGTTAAACTCTTGTACTATAAATGTTTATCTAGCTTTAAATGTAATTAATGTCTTTATTTTAAAAATACATGTTGTTTGATGCTGTATTATCTTATTGGTTAATTTATGTGTTTTGTCGGTTTAGAAATCCTTGATATGCATATTAAGTAAAAATACATTAGACATTACTGATTTGGTATATACAGGGTGATTCAGAAATAGACCTAGGAAAAAAGCCTAATAGGGATCAATATACATACTAATGACTCTCCTAAAATATAAAAAATCGGTACGTTATATTTCAAGAAAAAAAACTTAAATTTTGAAGGACAAAACCATATCCACCTATGGTCTATTAAATCGAATTTGTATGTTAGAATTTAACTGATTGAATTCGACACAACAAAACGTTTTATGCAGCAATAAGTCTTGTCTGTGTAATTATGCATATTTGATTGTATTTCTTCTCAGTTATCGATACAGTTTTGATGGTGTATTGATAGTAACTCGGAGTTAACATAAATGAAAAATAATAAAGTGTTTTTTACTTTAAGTGAGAAAACGGATATGGTGTTGGTGTACGGTAAAATGCTAGGTAATAGTGTCGTGGCTCAGAGACTCTTTGCTGAAGGGTTCCCTGCACGTCGTCATCCCAATCACAAAACGTTTCGCAGCGTCGTAGGACATCTTCTAGTTTTCGTAATATTTGCAACTTAAGCGCATTTGAGAAGACGGCGCAATAATGGCGCAATGCTATCACCAATTGAGGAAGAAGTATTAATGCTGTCCAGGAAAATTCTATAGTAAGTAGCAGAAGGTTGGCTTTGCAGTTGCAAACATCGCAAGTCGCAGTATTATGTATATTATGGGAGCAGGGCCTACATCCCTGTTATGTTCAATCTGTGCAAGCTTTACATCCGGAAGATCCCCCAGTGCATCAGGAATATTGTCGGTGGCTTCTGCAAAAAAATTGTTGACCATCTAAACTTTCTTCGACTCGTGTTATACACCGATGAGGCTACAGTTACTCGTTGTGAGATTTTTAATATACATAACACGCATATCTAGTCTAAGGAGAACCCTCATGCTATGCAAGAACACAAGTCTAAGGAGCAGTTTTTATGCAATGTGTGGGCAGGAATAGTGGTAATTTAATTGGACCCAACATTTTGCCACCATTCATGACTCAGCACACTTCCTACAATTTCTAATTAAACCTTGCTCGAACTTCTCGAAGATGACTTTTGCTATACGCCGGGATATGTGGTTCCTCTTAAATGGTACCCCCATACATAATGCCCGCAAGTTTGGCCTACTGAGAAATTCCCGGAAAGGTGGGTAGGAAGAGACGGACAAGTAGCATGGCCTGCCCGATCGCCAGACCTAACTCCGTGCGATTTTTATTTATGGGGGCACATAAAACAACTGGTTTATTCAACACCAATCGATACGATCGAGGATGTAAAACTCTACGGATAGCATTCGCCGAAATATTGACGTTTTCGAAAAAGTCAGGCAGTCTGTTGCAAGAAGGGCCAAAGCTTGTGTAGAATATCATGAGGCATTTTGAACATTATTTACTTGAACTTCATCACCGTCACATAGCAGCATACAACTGCCAAGCAGACTGTTTTCCTAATTACATCGGTCCTAGTGACTAGACATAGGGAATTTGAATGTCACCTCAGAGACGAATTTAAATCTAATACTATATTTCGAAAAACGCGTAATATAATTGTAATTAATTAAATTGTAATTTTTGACAGTGTACTCACACATTAATTACTTAATCTTTTGCATGTAAAAATGGCACCGATAAGCGTAAAATGCCGAGAATCATATTCCCTAAACAAAGCACATAGTAGTTTTTTTTATTCAATTTTAAAATGTAGCCAAGAAACAAACGTATACAATAAATATCGTTATATCTGTAAGTTAACACTTTTTTCCTAAAAGTGCTTACTTAAATTTAATTTATTTTTCCTTCAACACCTCTTTCTTCGCTTTAACAAGTTCAAAGTGATAATCATCATCTCTAGGTTTTATTCTGTTCATCGAAATAGTCAACCTGTCATCAGGTAGGCATTTAATTATTACTAGTACTTATAAGAATTTCCTGTGTAGCCTAAGAATAACAATAATGCATTTTCTACAATTACCCATAGACAAATGTGATGATGTTCTATTTGATCTCGACCGGAGATTTAATCAAAAAGTCTATATATTTATTTTGAATTTCCTGCCCGAGGTAATTTAAATTTAATTGTAGAGACGCCAAGTTTAATTGGATGTTATTAAACATTTCCTTCCTATTTGGGAACTAACAACAGAAACCTATATCATTGTTGACGTATACTGCAAAATTGTGTATATAATTAGTTTCATACACGTGCTTATAACAAATTATAATAATGATGACTTACAATGTAGAGAGAAATTTCAATTTATTATTACCCGCATCGCAAGTTACAATCACTGAAACTTTTACCATACAACAACGTTTTAAAATTAATTAATCCAAAAACGATCAATATGGAAAAAGCAATGAAATTTATATGAATTTGCATTTAATTTTGAATAACGTGGCAGGTATTCTGAACAATCAGCGATATGGCAGAATTAAAAATTGGAAGTTAACACGCAGTCAGGTATACAATTGTGCTGAAACTGGATTAAATTGGATGGCTTTGGAATTCTCAGAGATGACAGCACCTGTCTACAAAGCTCGAAAAGAGCGAATAACTGTTATAGTTTGCACCAATGACAGTGGTGAACACAGACTTCCACTTTTGGTCATTGGAAAAGCAAGAGAACCTCGAGCTTTCAAGAATATGGACTTCGGTTTGTTGTCAGTGAAATACCGTGCCCAAAAAAGTGCCTGGATGAATCAGGATATTTTCATTGACTGGTTTAAATCATGTTCTCTTCCTGGAGTGAACAAATATCTTTGCAAAAATAATTTATCTGAAGAAGCTATGCTTTTAATGGATAAAGCGCCAACTTATCCAGTTGAAGAGCTGAGATCTGAAGATGGTAAATAACGTGTCACTTTTTACCAGCAAATACTACCTCCTTAATTCAACCTATGAGATCAGGGCATGATGGAAAGTTTCATGAGATGCTACAGAAAGACTTTTATCCAATGCCTTATTTCCGAGACAGATACGGAATTTAAAAATTATTGGAAACTGTTTACTGTCAAAAACGCAATATAAAATGCCGCTGAAGCTTGGAATAATATTCCAGAGATAGCTCTTCAGAAGTGTTGGAATAAACTGTGGCCTGAAGAAAATGCACCCAAACAAACTGAATATCCAGACGTCACAGTCTCTTCTATGCAACAAACAATTTCAATTCTTCCTGGATACGAAAAATCTCTGGAAATGATGTTAGTAGTTGGCTGGAAGACGATTTGGGTTATGAGATCTTGCCTAATGTTGAACTTATCACTCATATGTTAAATTCTGATAAAACGAATAACACTAAAGCTTCAGAAGATGTTTCTGAATATACGTCAACCACCATCAGTCACGTGGTAGCTCAAGATTTATTTATTAATTTAGGTCACGTGAGAATTAGACCTCATGGGACGTTTTCGATTATTCGTTTATGACCACTTTGTTGATTCAAAATTCTATATCACTTCAGTTTGATAGCGGAAATGACTGGAACGCCCTGTATACTTTCATGGATTTAGATAGGAACCCTTAATAAAAATTCAGCAATAATGGGTTTAATGGTGACACCTCTACTCTTTGCATAATTGTCGTACGCCACTATTTATCACGAACAACAAGAATATGGAAGTCATTGCCCACGCATGTTTCTCTGCGTTCTCATCTCCTCAACCCTATAAGATTAAGGTTAATAAGTAACTTGTGCAGTCATCTAGCAATCATGACTACCGTGTGGTGCACCAGACCAATTTTGGGGGATGCTGTTCAAGGAAAAAAAAAGGACACAGGAAATAGGAGTTCAATATTATTCGCCTGTCAGTTCTAGCTTGATTGTATTTTATCATTAGAATTTTCATTTTTGACATGAAACAGACGTGTGTTTTATTTAGAGAACTGACTGTATACATATTAAATCAAAATTGCACAGTATTTTTTGTTGTGGTATATTCTGAAGCAATGATGATTTTTAAACGAAGACGAGCTCTTTAATACACATGTACATGGGAAGACACTTGTTTATAAATATACGGTGTTTATGGTGTGTAACATTTAATTACGATAAAACAACTATAAAAATAAATAGATGCATTCACTATTTCCAACGTTGATGTGATTCATCAAATAAGGATTCTACTCACTCCTTTTTTATTGGTCAATGAAAAGGAACTATTGATTCTAAAAATACGGGTATTGTAAAGGGCTAAAAATACATTTAGGTCCATACTTTTTATTTCGTGAAGCATTACTGAAGGCAGTGTTTTTCTAATTACTCAGAGTAGAATATAGAACACGAATGACAAAGACCAGAATGTTTATTGTTTGTATCATTGAAATGTACGAAATCTCGAAAACATTTCCCTGCTCAGTGTAGATTGAAAAAAAATCACACAGAAAAAGAAAGTCATAAAGAAAGTATATATTTTTTTACTTTTTTTGTGGCAAAAATTTGATAAAGGTTGGCTCAATTCAACTAATAATCAATAAACATTAATCCGAAATTGATTTAGTAAACTTACAGTAAACATTAATAAAAATTCAGTTGAGTTTATGAGTTTAATTAAATAATAGCTGTAAATATGGACACGCTAACTTGTAGAGAATTAACGTGCATAATTTTAAAGAAGGAAAATGACAACAGCAAACTTAATGCAGTGTATGAAAATTGCCATGTCTATTAAAAGTAACCTGTCAACAATTGCACTAGCAATGCAAAGCGTAATTATTGTGCTACCATGAATGAATATCAGTATGTCGATAAATTTGTTGATATATTGAATAACGATAACTAAATACAAATACACTCAGTTCCAAAAAAAGTGACGCACTTGATTTTTGACTTAACTTTTTCCTTTTTTTTTTAAAAACCAGTGGTTCGATTTTTAATTTTTTTTATTTGTTGGTAGGTAATTCCTTTGTCTTTCAAAAAAAAATAAAGAGGTGGAAATTTTTTCAAAGCCTCCTGGATGGTAGTGGAAAAACTCGAACCATGTCTTTTCTTAATTTTTGACCACCCTGTGTGTTAATCAAGTAATGTTATAGAAAGTGCTTACACTCTGTATAAAAGACGCTTCTTTTACGAACATTTTATTTTTTTGTTCATTGATTTATCTCTAAAATTGTCCGAATTACAGCCTTTTTTGCTGAAACCTTGCGTATTACCAACTTTCTGAATTTATCGAGAAACAGTTTTGTAGTGAAATAAACTGATACGAATTTTAAAAAACATTATTATTAAACACAAAATTATAAACTGGGATAATTGTTTAATACCGTGTATTGCCACCCCTAACAACTCTAAGAGCTTCTAATCTACGCGGCATACTGGAAATTTGGTTTCTTATCGTTTCCATTGGTATACGATCCCATTCTTCCACTAATGCATCTGCCATTTCTGCGAGACTTTCCGGAAGCCTCTCGCGAGAACGTACCCTTCTCCCTAATTCATCCCACAAATGTTCTATAGGGTTCATATCGGGGCTTCTCGCAGGCCACTGTAATGTGGTGATACCCGTAGCTTCTAAAAAGTTTCGCACTATTGCTGCGGTGTGTGGTCGGGCATTATCCTGCATCAATATAAAATTATTGCCCACTAACTCTGCATGAAGTAAGACATACTGCTGTAAAATGTCAATGTAGATTAGGCCTGTCAACGTCCGCCTCACCGGAAAAACATGAAGGGGTGTCTTTCCATTCATTGAAATCCCTCCCCACACCATAACCGACCCACCATTAAAACTTTCGCATTCTGTTATTAAATTCTGATTAAACCTTTCACCAGTCCTTCTCCACACTCTTTTTCTTCCATCCACCATGTTAAGGCAAAACCTTGACTCATCCGTAAACAAGACATACGACCATTCAGGAATATTCCATTCTCCATAATTTTGAACGAAATTTCTTCTAGCAGCACGATGTTCGGGCAATAATTTAGGACCTTCTGCAGGTCTCCTAGCTTTTAAATTAACTTCTTTTAGACGTCTACATACCGTCTGCTTACTTACTGCAACACCACGAATTCGGCGAAGATCTTGCTGAACATTTACCGCAGTATTTGATCGGTCCCGTAATATCCGCAATCTCAAGAAGCGATCATCTCTTGGAGAAGTTTTTCGAGGGCGACCAGAACCCACCCTTCGAGCAGCGCTTCCTGTTTGTTCGTACTTGCGGATCGCTCTACGAGCAGTTGCTTCATGTACTCCCACTGCACGAGCGGCGTAACGTTTACTACGCCCATCGTTTACTAAAGCAACTAATCTTGCTACTTGTTCAGGATTTATTTGAGGCATCTTATGTAATTTTAGTCTCTAAAACTTTTTTAATGAAACTTAATTAATGACACAACGACAAAGAGTCAAATATGGAGACATACAACAAATTAATTGCTATGGCAAAGGCAATTGTTTTTTTAAAGGCAATGTGATCCTACAACGAAATAAATTTGTGGGATATACGAAAGGTTTCAGCAAAAAAGCTGTAATTCGGACAATTTTAGAGATAAATCAATGAATAAAAAAACAAAATGCTCGTAAAAGAGGCATCTTTCATACATAGTGTAAGCACTTTCTATACCATTACTTGATTAACACACAGGGTGAGTCAAAAATTAAGAAAAAAACATGGTTCGAGTTTTTCCACTACCATCCAGGGGGGCTTTGAAAAAATTTCCACCTCTTTATTTTTTTTTTGAAAGACAAAGGAATTACCTACCAATAAATAAAAAAAAATAAAAATCGAACCACTGGTTTTTTTTTAAAAAAAAAGAAAAAAATTAGGTAAAAAAATCAAGTGCGTCACTTTTTTTTGGAACTGAGTGTATATCGATAATTATCTATATATCGATGGCGATAACTATCGATATATCGACAACTATTAGATATATCGATCACAATCAAAACTACCGATAATTTTTATCTTGAATATCGCATAGTTTGTTTTGGTAAACTTTATTCTTCTAGTAACTTTACAACTAAAATCTAGCGGTATCAGATCTGGTGATCTCAGTGGCTACTCAACCGTATCTCAATCTATTCTATTCGGGAGTACTTTATTTAAATATCTGCTTACAGAAACGGCTTAATGTGACCAGAGAGTTCGATACGAAATTAGCCTCATTATGTTAGAAGTTGTTCTTAACGAAATCAGACTTTAACAATTTGAGACCTCACGCTTACAAAGTTTTGATGATATACACATCAGACGTCAATCTGGGAATAATCGCAAACGCTTATGGAGGCGCTAAAACGTAAAGGTATGTTTAAAACTAGGATTTTTTTTCGAGGTGATTACATTAACTTTACCTACAAAGCCCTTCGAGCGGAAGTTATCATCTAAAATACATAAAAACATATATTAATCAGTTTCAATATAAAGCACAGATGTATATGTTTTAAAACTAAATTCACTGTTTACGGTAAATCGTTATTCCCACAGTTTTATCTTTATTTGAAATCAAAACGTATATAAACAAAATTGCAGATGCCTACGATCTCCAACAAAACTAATATTTTTTGTACTGTTAGTCACGTTTTAACATTTTTCTTCATCATTAAACGAACATATAAGGTTTAATGCTCCCACCCCCTATAATTTAAGGTAAATAGGATGTAGGCACCCTTCCTGATATAAAACGGAAGTTGTCGTTTATTTGTAAGACCATCAAGTAATTTGTAAAACATTTAAAAGTTAACAAAGGGGTTTGTTTAGGTTAAAATGTAATTTAATCATCGTCTCATCACGTTCGTCTTTGTCTTTTGCCGAGGACGTGTGAAAAAATCACTTGTCGAAAGATTAAGGTTTGATGAAACGCTGAAAGACGTAAAATTATTGACCTGTTAGAATGACTGTATATTTATATGATATGACACCGACACATTTTTTGTTTATAAAAGTTATAAAACTGATTTATAATTAGATTGTACTGTTAAATTAAGATTTTTTTTACACTTTTCTTTACAATAAGGGACGATTTTTTCCATCTTACATTAAATCTATTTGACAAATGAGTTCAATATGTTGTTAAGTAGCTTTCTGTTTATTTTATAAATTGAAATTTAAGTTTAGACTGTTGGCAGTAGTGTTAGTCCAAGAGCTGGCGTCCAAAATGTGCAAGAGTTTTCTCAAAGCTAATTTTTTGAGATTAGGTTACTTTTTAGTGATGGAAAATAACTGTAGAGTCAGCACTTCCGGTACCGGGACACCTGGCGCTGGGACGCTCGCAAAGGTGTAATATTAATTAACGTCTCTAAACTGTTTTCTCAAAGCTCAAAATTTATAGAGAACGAGCAAATATAATATAAAACAAGAATCCAACAGTCAGACAGCAAAATATAGGGACACGTGGCGTCAGCGCTAGTTCATACCTGTCAAAAAAATGACGTGTGTTAAAGTGATTTCTCAAAGCTGAAATTCTCCAAAACATTAATTAAAACTATAAAGTTAATAAAGGAGACAGTCAGACTCATTTATGATAGGACCACGTCAGTCAGCAGTTGATAGATGTGAGAACGGTAACTGCGCGCATTAGTACGCCTTTTCTCAATACATATCATTTATTTTATATAAAAAAATAATTTTAATTGTTTCTTAATAATTGTAATTGTTATATATTAGTTATTATATAGATATCAGTTATTTTATACAAAAAAATATTTTATAACAAAAAAAAAGAATTGATTCATTGAAAAAAAAAACATCTAATCGTCAGAATCATTGCCGTGGTCGTGTTCTTCGCCACTATCTTCATTTGAATAAAACGCGATTGCACCATATTCTTCGGTGTCATCAGTGGTGGTTGATTCCGAATCTGTGTACAAATCAAAAATTCAGCGTTAAGCAATACACTACATTAATAAGTAAGGTTTTGAATCACACTTGCGAGTCGACTGGCAAAAATTACCTGCAGGTGTATCATCCGGTTGAATCAAAACGTCAGAAATGAAATTAGGTAGCTGATCGTCTTCGTACCAACTGAAATCATATCGGCCATTGATCAACTGCCAACCGTTTTCCTCTGGAATCATTGCAGTGAGCACTTTTTCATCAGCATGACTCCAATGAGCATGACTCCAATTCGTTTCTTTAGCAAAGAGTAGTTTATTCTTTGTTTTTAGTTAGAGAATAAATAATAAAATTAAATACAGAAAATTCAGAACTCGGTCAAAGAAGACCGACAGTTGACGCTCTATATAAAAACGATAAAACGTAAACATCATAGCCACGCCAACACTTATACTCCGCCGGCCGGTATTACTTTGATTTTTTGTTATCATACAGCACGTTTAACGATAGGCGGGTAGGTGCGGACTTATTTGGAGTGCGTGGTTTTGATTAAAATTTAAATTTAATTATTCAGAAACTACAACCGACTTGCGGCAAGTCAGCGCCCCCAAGATTCAGCGCCCCAGGCGACCGCCTGGCTCGCCTGCCCATTGGGCCAGCCCTGGTAACCCACATTCCATTGAGTTATAAAATAAACGATATGTATTGAGAAAAGGCGTACTAATGCGCGCAGTTACCGTTCACACATCTATCAACTGCTGACTGACGTGGTCCTATCATAAATGAGTCTGACTGTCTCCTTTATTAACTTTATAGTTTTAATTAATGTTTTGGAGAATTTCAGCTTTGAGAAATCACTTTAACACACGTCATTTTTTTGACAGGTATGAAGTAGCGCTGACGCCACGTGTCCCTATATTTTGCTGTCTGACTGTTGGATTCTTGTTTTATATTATATTTGCTCGTTCTCTATAAATTTTGAGCTTTGAGAAAACAGTTTAGAGACGTTAATTAATATTACACCTTTGCGAGCGTCCCAGCGCCAGGTCTCCCGGTACCGGAAGTGCTGACTCTACAGTTACTTTCCATCACTAAAAAGTCACCTAATCTCAAAAAATTAGCTTTGAGAAAACTCTTGCACATTTTGGACGCCAGCTCTCCGACTATGTCAACTCCCACCACATTTGTGATCAGAGCTGATCTGAGCAGAACCATTATTGTAATGACAGCAGCAATATACACGATTGATTTTTCCGTGAATTAATTGCTTTTTTATCCACAAATTCAAACCACAAAGTAAATTCTCTAAACAAGAATTAAACACAGTGGGTCAATTATATGTATCAAAATGGTCGTTCGTTTTAAATTAGAGATAAAGAACACCAATGTTCCTTTAAAATCCAAGAACCAAATCCAACTTTTTCAAATCATATTTTAGAGTCTAGTCACAGTTTTATAAATTTCAGCAATCCTAATATATTACATGTAAAAGAATAAAGCTTTAAATTAAATTTACTAGAACCTATAGAAATTTTTTAATCAAACAGTAGTCTTGAAAATTACTTACTGAACGATCAGGTTTTTTTCGTTTCCTTCAGAATCCTCGAAAATGACACGTTAATGGCCGAAACTGCGTGAAGTTACAATAAATATTGATAAAATATCTGATGTGGCCAGTACATAACTTTCTTATACCAGTATATATCACTGATCTAAAAAAATTATTCTGTTTAATTCTTCACTTACCTCAATTAAATTGTAATAACGTACCTTGAAAAGTTTCATTAACATTTTTTAATTATTAATTATCAGCGTCATTCGATACTGTCAATAATACTTCATGTCATATATTTTAATAACTTCTTCTTATTGACATTGACATTTTTGTAACTAAATTAGACATTTCAAATGTCAAACTGTTAGTTATCCTAACCCCATTTTATGTGGTCAAATGTATAAAAAATTACGTACTTTAATAAAGCTGGTGTAAACTGAAATTTTTTATACATTTGACCTCATAAAATGGGGTTAGGATAACTTTAACAGTTTGACATTTGAAATGCCTAATTTAGTTACAAAAATGTCGATGTCAATAAGAAGAAATTATTAAAATATGACATGAATTATTATTGACAGTATTGAATAGCGCTGATAATTAATTATTTAAAAATTTTGATGAAACATTTCAAGGTACGTTATTAAAATTTAATTGAGGTAATTGAAGAATTAAATAGAATGATTTTTTTAGATCAGGATGATATATACTGGTATAAGAAAGTTATGTGCTGGCCACATCAGATATTTTGTTATACCGTCATGATTTACCATAAAGTAACAGAATCAATTTTTCAAAACAATTATTGATATAATTGTATCCAACTTATCCAAGGAAGGAAACTATCTACCGAATAAATTTAATAGATGGAAAGATCGACCCTTAATATCTTAATCGGAAGGTCATTTTAAAATATTGAATTATAAAGTTTGCAAAATCATTTCAGTGTCACCTACTAAATAAGCCCCTTCATGGGGTAAAAAATTTCTATTCAAAAACAAATATCTGAAAAAAAGGCTATTAACTTTTTTTTAAGCCAATTTTATTTAACAGTATAACAATATAATAAAATATTTAGTCTTTTTGCAAACAATATTTGTTCTATATAAATATAACTGTTGTCAGATGACGAAATAAAAAAAACAGACACCGGATATTTTCACATCTTAGTCAATTTCCTCCAAGATTTTATACCTGATATCTGAACAAAATAACTCTGACGATTGCCTTATTTCAATTTAAAGCATTTGAATCAAATCAAATCAGATTTGATATATGCTTGGCGACTTGTTTTTGACATCCGTTTTATCAAGTTTTCAAATAAGTACATACGTACAAATACAGCGTTTATACAGGGTGTCCCAACCAAAAGTAGGCACCCTGAATAACTGGATAAAAAATTTTTGAAAAATTGGTGAAACATGTCGACCTTGTTTCCAAGAGGGACATATTTTAATGTAATACTTGTAAACCTATCATCATCCCTCTACCCTACACGGCCACCACCTCAAAAAATTCCAATAGCAAAGGGGGTCGAGTGATATATCTTTCAATTCTCTACATAACTGTGTATTTTTTAAAACTTTTATCGATTCGTTCCTGAGAAATAATTGTCATTCATTATTTTAGGTTCGGGAAATAAAAATAAAAAGAAGCAGTTTAAATTATCGTATGTATTGTTCAAAATGACCCCCACCGACTTCCATACAGTAGTATAATCTGTCTTTTGAAATTCTTTTTACGAACATTTCTGAACTCATCTGGAGTCAATAAACGGTATTCTCGAACAATTATTTCACGTAACTCTTCCAGAGATGCGGATTTTGTTGCAAATACCTTCGATTTCAAATGTCCCACAGAAAGAAATCCAAGGGAGTTAAATCGGGTGACCTAGCGGGCCACTCGATAGGATCTCTTCTTCCAATCCATCGCTCAGGAAACCGATTATCCAAAAATTGACGGACTGCTATAGCAAAATGTGGGGGTGCCCCATCCTGTTGAAAAACAGTTCGCCCTCTAAAAGATTATCGTCTTCTTCGAGGATTTGGGTAATCATTGGATCGATGTTATTTTCTAACAGATCGATGTACCTTTCGTCATTTAAATTGTCAGGAATAAAAAACGGCCCGACAATGTGTTCCCCTAAGATGCCAGCCCAAACATTTAACTTCTGAGGCCTTTGGGTATGAGTTTCCATGAACAAATGTGGAATGGTTTCACTCCAATACCTACAATTGTGCCTGTTTACCTGCCCATTTAACTGAAATGTCGATTTATCACAAAAACACGTATTGTACAGTAGATTGACATTACCGTTTAATTGTTCACTGAAAATCTCACAGAATTCAAGCCGACGATCGGGATCATCTTCGTTTAATTCGTGTACCAATTTAAATTTATATGGATGAAATTTGTGGGACTTTACAATTCGATGAACACTGCTTGGTGATACACCGGAAGCCTCAGCTACTTTCCTGATCGATTGAGTATTATCCATCTGCAAATGACCCAGAACTGCCACTTCGACTGCTTCATTCCTAATCGGTCGCTGAGGTTCATGCTTTTTGTTTCCTACAGAACCTGTTTCCATAAATTTTGTCAATATGTAAAACATACTGAGAACCAACCCTTCTATCTGGGTGATTTCTATTGAATATGCGCTCCGTAGCTCTAGCACAATTATCGTATTTAAAATAAATGCTGACAATTTCTTTTCTCTCCTGAAGGGTATAAACCATTTTGAGAACTCACTCTGGTAAAATGTATCTCGATTTAAAATTGGTTGTGAACAAATTAACGTTCAAGGATTATCAAATAATTATGAGTCTTTTATTATTCTAAAACTAAACGGATAAGGAAAGTGTTTTTTGTCGAAAAAACTCGTGTTGATTTGAGAGCACTAAAAAATGTAGTTTTTTTTTATAAATTCCAATACCCAGTGCCGTGTATTTTTAGATTTTTTAAATGATTTCGATTGTGTGTGATTATCAAAAATAAAATTATTTTCCTTAAGAACGAATCGATAAAAGTTAAAAAAAAGACACAGTTATGTAGGGAATTAAAAGACCTTTCAAAAGATGTATCACTCGACCCCCCTTGCCTTTTGAATGTTTTGAGGGGGTGGCTGTGTAGGGTAGAGGGATGATGATAGGTATACAAGTATTACATTAAATTATGTCCCCCTTGGAAACAAGGTCGACATGTCATCAATTTTTTCAAAAAAATTTTATCTCCAAAGTTATTCAGGGTGCTTACTTTTGGTTGGGACACCCTGTATAATAAATAATTTGTACATTTTTACAGTCACATACATTATACCAGATAAGTGTTTCCAAATAATTGAAGCATTAAACTTACAGTAGAAGAAATAATACCAGAAGTATTGTAAAAACACTGCAATTGTTTCAAGCTTTCTATGTTTTACCCGTATGTTATATTCAGGATCGTTTTCATATCAATTGATATGTATAATACTATGAATAGGTATAGGCACAAATAATTACGCTATTTCCTCTTGTATTTTAATTATGGTATTGATTATTAGTTGTAGGACTTTCCTGAAACGTGTTTGTCATATTTTAAAGAGACACAGGCTTACAAACGTTGGTAAACTTAAAGCATACATACAGTGTGGAAATTAAGTAACACATAAATTCAGTAATTCCGTTGATATTAATTTTTTGGAAAAAATCTCGAAGGGGTATAGCGATTTTAACTTCAGCAAATATTTTCAGTCTATTTTCAGTTTCTTATGTCATTTATTTTTTAAATTATGACGTCATCGACTTTTTTTTAAATGACCACCTATATTTTTTATTATTGATTTTGGTAGTAGTTTTTATTCCGGTTCTGACCGTATAAAATTTTCAATATGTTATATTTGAAAAAAATCGAGAAAAACAGTTTTAAAGTTCAAATAACAAAAATTCATTAAATTCGGAAAATTTATCTAGTTGCCGGTGTATCACATTAGTTCGATTTTTCAACTATTTGTATAATTTCAAAATAAAAACGAATGTGCCGTCAATAACTTTCCGTCAAACTTAAGCAACTAGATAAATTTTCCCAATTTAATGAATTTTTGTTATTTGAACTTTAAGACTGTTTTTATCGATTTTTTTCAAATATAACATATTGAAAATTTTATACGGTCCGAACCGGAATAAAAACTACTACCAAAATCAATAATAAAAAATATAGGTTGTCATTTAAAAAGAAAAGTCGATGACGTCATAACTTAAAAAATAAATGACATAAGAAACTGAAAATAGACTGAAAATATTTGCTGAAGTTAAAATCGCTATACCCCTTCGAGATTTTTTCAAAAAATTAATATCAACGGAATTACTGAATTTATGCGTTACTTAATTTCCACACTATTTAACGCCGTGTTCTTCTATTGCCCTACAGTAAATATTATAAAATTTGAGATATCGTAAACTGAGAAAAGACTAAGACTGTCATGCCTAAGAAGTAAAGGGTAGCATCTTCACCAATTTACCTGAAAAGCTCAGTTGATTTTGGTTGAAAGTCATGTTTTCATCACTAAAAAATAGTCCTTTGATGTGATCGCCTAGAATACCCGCCCAGGCAATCAACTTTTGGGGAAATTGTCTGACTTTCCCTATACCAGTGTGAATTCTGTTCACCTCAATATCTCGCATTATGTTTCTTCACATTCCTTTTGAGCAAAAATGATCATTCATCACTAAAGCAGGATATCCGGCATTACTTCCAGTTATGATCTCATATAACTCCATTTTTCTGCCTGGATTGTCTTCCGTCAGCTGTTGCACTATTTTCTTAGGATAGACCACGGGCATACATCGTGCAATAACGTCAGATATTTGAAATTTTTTATATGTAAAAAAAAAAAATAATGTTTTTGCATGCGATACAATATCAATTTTTGTCCGTGCCAATGATTCGTGAACAAAGTTATCATGATTCTTTCCAGTACATCTGACAGTTCTCAAATTACCTTGCACATAGAGCTCATATTTGAAAACATGGATTATGATCACGTTGCATTTTCTGGCACAAAATACTGAACATTATTCATACTAACGCTTATAATTAGAAAACGGATAACTGGATTTCCATTTTTATTAAATGAGCGTATAGAGAATTGAAATGCCTTTCAAATGATTTGCTACATAATTCTCTTGCGATTTAAAAATTTTAGATTTTCAAAAACCAATTCATCGCGAAAAAAACAGTTCAATCAACATAATCCAACTTCAATTTGGCCCGGGCTCTTTAACACAAATTGTTTAAATATTAGACATGCACTGTATGCTATAACAGACATGTTTCAAATATTGTCGACATGTCACTTGTAGAAAAGACACCAGAGCAAAACAATTCTGCTATTGCTGCAAAATCATTCTCAGCGTCTACATTTTCGCCAAAACAAAAAATCGTAAGCACGTAAGTAACCGATTTATCGACGACACGCATATCACACGGACATGCCAGCCCAAGACATGTTTAAATAGAGTTAGAAACACATTATACTGATAGTAAGGCTGGGAATTTTCCAGATTTTAGTATTCGAATATTCGTTCGAAAAAAATATTCGTATATTAGAACTATTCGGATATTCGAATATTCGGATTATTTTAATTATTCAAATAGGTATTCGAATTATTCGGATATTCGAATATTCGGATATTCGAATTATTCGGGTATTCGGACATTCGAATACTTGAATAATCCGAATTATTCGAATAGGTATCCGAATATTCCGGATCCTCGAATACTCATTATTAATACGTCACTGAATACTAGTGAATAGTGAATACTCTATTTGAGTATTTGGTTGGATAGACCACAATAATAGTCGTGACGTACCACTAAGAAGGCAATTTGATTTGCTTTCCATACCCACAATAGGGTATGTCTCCTGTACATTTGCTTTAAGGGTCAGAATTATTTAGTTAGTATTTTATTTTAGGATTGAGGCGCTATTGTTCACATTTAACTAAGGAAGCTTAAATAAAACGAAAACAGAGCTAGTTTATTATACTTCTGTGTCAACTATTTTTCCTTTTCGAAAAAAATAAAAGTGTCCTAAAATTAGAATCTTTTAAAAAAAGACGCAGATTATGAAGGTAAAACAAATACATGAAAAGTCAATAGTTAAATATTTACAGGTTTTCTAAAATTTAATTTTAACCCCTGCCTTACTACAGTAAGAATAAGGTCGAGGCGAGAAAGAGATAGAATAGTTTGACTGGGAGTAAAATGTGCCACTAATGTGATCTATTTATATATTTGGATTTTAGAATAGGCACCTACCTATACCTACTATCTACTAAGGTTGGGAATCGAATATTCGAATACTCGAATATATTCGAATATTCGAGTACCTATTTGAATATTCGAATAATTTCCCATTAGAATAATTCGTATTCGAATACTCGAATATTCGAATATTCGAATACTCGAATTATTCGTATTCGATTCCCAGCCTTACTATCTACCTACTTTGGTTAGATGCATACTGCATACCTATTCGTACATAATTTAATAATATATTTTAATATTCAAATTTACTCTAATATAACCGAATATTCGAATACGCGAATATATTCGATTATTCAAATATTCGAGTATTCGAATAATCAAGTATTCGAATATTCGAATATTCGAATAATTTCCCATTAGAATAATTCGTATTCGAATACTCGAATATTCGAGTACTCGAATATTCGAATACTCGAATTATTCGTATTCGATTCCCAGCCTTAATTGATAGTGGGAATCACCCAAGGCACGGATTAAAATTAAATCTTATCTTAGCATTTAGCACACTACGGTGCAAATCTAAAATTTAATTATCGACCATCTGTTGACTCCAACTGGTGCAAATTGACCTTAAGTGAGACAAACTGTATTTTTTAAGTTTAGTGATCGTTTACATGAAGTACATGCAGTGAAACCGTAACCATTCATTACGCTGAACAAATTCCGTGTTAACGAATTCGATATAGCCAAGTTGACCATTGTTTTGAAGAGTAATCACTCATAATGATAGTATGCAGCTTCAAACACGTGTTCCGTCTCGCGTTTTATTCTAAGGTGAAGGTTAAACTCCAGGTTAAACCTAAAGATAACTTATCTCATCTCTGTCTCCGAACATACAGCCACGATTTGGTAGGTGGTATAAAGGTTCCCGTTTCTCTTTCGATATGTCTGATAGTATATTTATCGTAATAAGTAGACTAAATAATTTCACTTTCCAGACATTTATTGTTTGCCTTGTAATAACAATAATGATTATTGTGGGCAGTTAATGGCATGCAGTGATATATAGGGCAAAGTAAATTACTTAATTACCGTATTATTTATTTAATTGCTCGTGTTGATTGTGGTTATACAAAAATCAGTTTTTCAGAGGTATTTAAAACAGATTAAAGAGGAATAATAAAATGTAATTGTTTAATTATAATAAGAGTTGTATATTTAGATATTTGCAAACTTTTAAAATAGGGCGTCAAATAATGTTATCGTTATCAACCATTATAAGTAGAGTTGCCTAACGGTGCCGGTGGCCGCTTTAATTAGCGTCATATGTACGTCTGTACGTTCTCAATAATAACGCATTTAGGTTCCTGCAGATGAAAAACAATTAAAATTGCTACGTATTACTTACTGGCATAAAACTGATTACTTCTTACATGTCATGCACGGAGTACAATGGTTGAGATTGAATAACAGCGAACAGTTCGCATGAGTAACAGAGTTTCTATGTTTTCTGCTGAAAAACGTTTCCGTCGTGATCTTTCCAAATCATTTGCAAGATGTTCCCATGGAGACACTGTTAATAAAACACAACTTTTTATATCCCGAATTTGCTTTTAAAATGTCATTACTAAAACTGAAACGGTGGGACTGAATTCTCTATCGTAAGGGCAGGGTCAGCGTAGGGAATAGTCCGCACCATAGGTGTTAGTTGTTTGATGGCCGTCGATGCGTATTGGTGATATATTGTGACTTCGGACTATCGGACTTACGTGATAAAAAATTATGGATAACTATTGATGAAAGTGCGAATACAAATAACAACAATAAGGAAAATATTTTAGTACGCATTTTAACACCAAATGCATCGATGCCATATTATTTAATCGCAAGTAGAAGATTGCACGAAGATAAAACGCTGAAGCAATTCAACAGTTAGTAATGCAAGCTCTTGAAAAATTTTGCATACATGAGAATAATATTTTAATATTAGTGAGAGACAGGGCTGCGTATATGATTAAAGTAGCTACAGGGTGATTCCTATAACGTTTTCACCCCAATTTTTTGGTTTGTCTTTGGAAATAAATTAAAAGTGTTTAACGTAACTTGTAGTATTTTTTCTAAGAATTTTGAAAATTTCAACAAAGAAACAATTGAAAGTCAAATAAAAGTGTGAAAAATAAAGCAATGTTTTTTTAAATATAACGCCCTGTATATTTTTACAATTTCGAAAAAATATATGAATTTTTCTTTCCAAAATCTTAACGAACAAATAACATTTATATTTAAATGAACTATTCAAAATGTCCACCATTATTTTCGGTACAAATAGTGTATATTATTCATTACATTTTGTAAAATGGAGGAATTATTTATATTTTCTATTTCTGCCGAAATTTTAACTTTCAATTCTTCTACACTGTTACTTCTATTTTTATATACTTCAGTTTTCAAGTGTCTCCATAAAAATATCCAGTGGATTTAAGTCTGGGCTTCTTGGAGACCATGATATAATTCCATGCTTTCCTATCCACTTTGAGTATTTGTTATATAAAAAATACAGGTGCCAAATAATATAATTTAAGAGACCCATAGGCACTATTCTGTCAATTTTTCCTCTACTTCATTTTGAAGTAAATTAAAATATCTGACCCCAGTCAAAGCTTCATTAAAGAAAAAGGGGCCTACAACTTTATCATTTATTATACCACACCACACTCCTATTGAAATGTGTAGATTCATGCTTTTTTTTTAAGTTTTTTAAATGGACTTGTAAGATATATTTAAATCTCGAGCAGCATCACTGATCGAATGGGACGAATTTTCCTCAAAATAAAGTGTAATAATTAACTCTTTTTTTCCCTGTTAACACAGTTTTATGTTTATTTATATTTTCTTTATTGTACACTGATCCCCTTTCCAAAAATCGTCTATTTAATGTTTCAAAATAAGTGCCGGTCAGGATATTGAGCGGTATAAATTCTATGAGCAGCACAAGAGTTTTTATCACTTATTATAACATTCTAATATATCGTTTACTTCTCCACCCCTCAAAGTGAGGAAGGTATGTATTCGTGAAAAATTTTTTTATAGCATTTCTGGACGAATCTCGACGAATTATGACGATACACAAAATTTCAGACAAAACTATTTTTCTGTCAGTGTGTCTGTCTGTCTGGTTCGCGATAGCAGCTACAGTTTTTGAGGTAAAGCTTTTAAATTTGGTACACATATTCTAGAGGTCAAGAGATTGAGTTCGTTGATGAACAAAATCGGTTCTTAAAATTTAAAATGTCAAAAAAATATTAGTGACATTTTTGAAACGTCAATTTGAAAGGTCAACATTTTTTTTTTGACATTTCAAATTTTGAAATATTAGTGACATTCTACCAGTGTGACTTTTTTTAGAACGTCAAAAAATGTAACTTTTTTGAAACGTCAAAAATTACTTTTATTATAAACTCCACCACACGTCGAGTTTTACTACGGTGAGGAAGTTCTGATCCCCAAATAATTGGCAGCGGTTTTCTTGCTTCTGCTGAGTGAGTTATTTTTAACTTTTATCACGTAAATAGTTACAACAAATTATTTAAGTGAGTTCAAAAGACAATCAAAGCTGGCGTTAAATTATTTTAATTATTATCATCAATATGAAGGTAAATATATATGTTATGTAAATTTTTGGAAAGAGAATTTAAATCTTTTTTTCAAAATTTTTTCCCCACTTTTATTTGACTTTCAATTGTTTTTTTTTTGTTGAAATTTTCAGAATCCTTGGAAAAAAATTCTATAAGTTACTTTAAACATTTTTAATTTTTTTTGCAAAGACAAACCAAAAAATTGCGGTGAGAACGTTATAGGAATCACCCTGTACATCACTTAAAAAGTCTTGTGCTAATTTATTGCAGATAACCTGTTTACTCCATGCCTTTCACCGTGTGGTAGAAGTTATTCGAAGCAATTATCAGGATATCAACTAATTAATAGCAAATTAAAAATGGTCTTTTTAAAATATCCACAACGCATTAAAAAATTTCACAAATCGTGCCCACAGCCGGTATTAACAAGATGGGGAATTTGACTTGAAGCGGATTTGCACGCAATTAAATCTGTTGAACTACAATTTGAAAATACACAAGTCGAAGTAGATTTACGCACTGTACAAGAGAACTATAAGTATATTAGCAAATTACAAGATATTCTCAGAGACAGAGAAGTTGTTGCAATTTTTTTCGTCACTTAACGGCAAAATCTTTAAATTTCCCAGATGATAACATGCACGGTTATGGAATATAATAAAGTAAATATTACGATTTTTCCGTTGTGCGAGTTACTGAGAAAAACATTGTAGGAATGTATTTATATTCAACTCGTTCTGAGGTCTGCTAAAATATTTAAAAAAAGTTAATTTACAACCGGATTTAGTAGTATTTGAATTATCTTGTAATGGCATGTAAATAGTCCTAATGCTTAATAGAACTGATAAAGCAACGCGCCAAATTGTCACCTACTAATCGTAGAGTTATATTTATATGACACAGCATGTAAATTACTGTCAGGTTAACATTATTAATGCAAAGAATGATTCATATATTAAATTAGTTTAAGTTGCCAGTACACAAACACGGATTTACACATTTAGCGATCCTGTTTGATCAGGTTTTTTAACGAATCTTTTCGAATATTGAAATTTACACACTTTAAAAGTATCCGGAGTCATAATTAATCCTTTTACTAAGTATTGATTTCACTTTTTAGAAATACTGCATATTCTTAACTTTAGGTGATTATTTATTATACAAAATTTATTATTGTAAAAAATCATTAAATGTGGTATCAAGTAGTTCCTATTTTTCTGCATTCTACATACGATGCATACAAAAGAGTGATTTTTGGTCCATACGTGCCGAATAGATCTCAGAAAGTAAGCTTATTGTTAGCTATTGCCGATACTGTTCTTGTTATTGTTCTATCCAGTTTTGATTAGTCTAATTTAGACAAGAATTTTTAAAAAATTTTGCGAAGTATCAGTTGGTATCTCAATTACGTACATGCCCAAGTAACAACTCTAAGATACTTTTGATTTATTTAGGTTTTAAAAGTGCTTTAACATGTTCAATAAAATGATAGTGGTTTTAAAATTACCTTAAGATAAACTAAAAGCTCTTAAAGACCACTGATTCTTATGCAAAGGATTTAATGCACTCTTTAAATTAAAATAAAGAAACTGTTTGGCTCCTAATGCCCTATTGATCTTATACTAGTTTTATAATACTTTGACATTGGCTATTTTAAAACTAGTTTGCCTTTTTAAAGAATTAAATAGCAAGTTGGTTTTAAAACAATCCATTTTGGAACAAATGGTTTTAATGTAGTTTTATGGAGTTATCCTTGATGTAGTCATTAAAACCCATTAAAATAAACTATCTTAAGCCTATATGCTCAATGAAATTCCACATTAAATCCTAAAACATAGTTTTTAAATTTTTAAAGAGTAAATTAAGAATATTTTAAAGTTCAAAGGTTTTAATTTAGTCAATTTGATTAAAAGAAATGCCTGTTGGATTTTTGATGACTTTATTAAAACTAATTCTACCCCCTCCATAATCGGAGAAAACACGCCATCTGCTCAATAAACTGATTGCTGATTTAGTGAACCAGTGCAGTCCGTGTACCTACTTTATGCATGAATGAAAATTAGAAGACATATTTAAAATGGAAAATATTAGTGACAAGTATTTTAAATTAAAACGAAGTCACTAAATCCAGCAATCACAAAACCGGCACAATTTTAAGGTTGAGGATTTCATGCGCGCGCCAGATCCCTTTAAATCAATAAGGCCACGAGTTTGAACATATTAAAGCAACTCAGTTTTAAAAGGAAGAGTAAATAAATGTCTGGGAGAGTAATTGTAAATAAAAATTGTAAATAAAACGCTATTTTGAGTCTTGTAAGATTTAAAATGTTCTATTAACTTGCAATCAGTTTTTATCTAGACCACGCCATTTTTTATATAAGATACAGACCCGCCATGATGGATATTTTCAATAGCCAAAGAAAAAAATATTATTGAAATATATGCGCTTTACATCCACTTAAATAACTGAAGGACGGTGTGTCCAAACATGCAATTTAATAAAAAAATGCATTTGGATGTTTAGATGCAAAATAAAAATTGACGATATTTTTAAAAAAATTTTTAGATAATAAAAAAAACATTATATTGGTGGCGCTCGAGTTATATAGAAGTATTTTATTATATTTTGTCAGAAAAGTGCCATCCGTTGGTAATTTTTACCAGAATAGTTTGCATTTGAATATTATTTTTGATCAGCTTTATATGCGTTACGTTTAAAATATTACCACTCTGTCCCATTAGAGACCTGCCGTTGTTTTAACTATTTTCAACACATAAAGTTGTCCGACTTTAAAACAAAATAAAACCCTTTTAGGATTAATTATAATGATTCTCAAGGCAATTTAGTCTGCTGCAATTTTATTTTAAATGCAAAACGTTTTAATACACAAATTCTAAGGTTGCCGATATTGTTCTTGTTATTGTTCTATCCAGTTTTGATTAGTCTAATTTTGATAAGAATTTTAAAAAATTTTGCGAAGTCAATGACCCATGATGAACTTAGGCATGAAAACTTGTGCATAAGCTTTTTAATGGTTCATCCAGTAAGATAGATATTCACCCTATTTGGAAGCTTTTTTGTGGAGTTATATAATTTGTACTCATTTTGAAGCCCGATAGACGGGATTGTGAGAGATCAGTTGGTATCTCAATTACATGTCCTTGAGGTATCTAACCCAGGCCTATAGTCACGTTGGCAAAATGAACCAATGCCTCCCTATCAATCTATTTTTCGAATATCCATCCAAAAATGTCGTTTCATATCTACACTTTTCCTGTTTTTTTTTTTTCAAAAAACATGTTTATAAGAGGCTATCAAAATCAATGAATCAAAGTGGAACGCTGGCTGCACCTCAATATTTTATGCCAACAACACTCATATTTATTTATTTTGTTCGCGAGTGAGCATTACATCTCTGCCCACTTTACTTATTTCGATGATATACTGCCTGAAATCTAGCGAATCCTGTTATGATTGTAAACATCTTGATACATGCGGTGGGTTATTATTGCATTACAAAAGGTTTTATTGTGGCCATTTTGCAATAAAAATACGTTAATAGCATTTACTGAATGAAGAATGAAATTATTAATACAATGTTGCTGGAAGTACGAGGAGTGGAATAAGTCGGTGGGTAGGAATAGTAGATTTTATTTAAATATAATGTCAAATTTTATTATTCATGTGAGTATAAGAGGTATTTTTGCATTTAATATATGTAAATGCGTATTTGGTTACTTCCTGCTTTAAAATTTTTGCTCGGTGAAATCAATGCTGCCTAAGAAGAAACGTAGTTCAGTTATACAATTTAAAATAATTATAGATAATCACACAACAGGTTAAACGAACTATCTTTGTTTAATTATTCAACAATTTAATCTCACTTACGAGTTAAAAGTGTAAAATATTCACATTCATTTCTAAATCATATCTAGGATCCTTTTTATATACAGGGTGTCCGGAAAAAGGAGGCCAATCCGGTAACCATGAATGGTCTTTTACAGTGCCATTTTTCATTTTAGACCCCCCCGTGTTCGATATATGGGGTGTCAAAGTTTGAAGTTTAAAAATATTTTTTTTAAATAACTCGAGTATTTCGTAAGATATTTATTTAAAATTTGGTACAGTGCTTCAAATTCACATCATCTAAAGAAAAAAAAAAACAAAAATTAATTGTCACGTATTCAACATAGAGGGGTTCCAGTACTCACTGATCCTCCCAGTTTTTTAGTACCTGCGCCAATGAGCTCCAAACTATCTCTTTTAAGTTAACCATCCATTGTGGTTTATTTTAGATCTAACAACCTTCGAGAAAATGCTTTATTTAGAGATAAGTTGAAAAATATTGGTGCCTACGCCATTTACGGTAATCTCATAATTTTCATATACTAAAACTAAACAATTTATTAAAATTTTGCAATAGGAATAAAAATATCAGTAATAAAGGACAAGCCAAAAATAACTATTTCTAAAGTCAGTAGCGCCGAGACAAAAAATTGGTAGGCGCAATAGATTCAATAATCTACAATTATTTATAAATTAGCAGCATTAAAACAAGATAACAAATTTTATCGTATCATTGAAAATTAAGATTCCTTTAAGTTAAATCTTCATTGATAATTATTAATATCATAACATTACAACAACTTCACAATAACTTAGTAGCACATAATACGTTAGTTACAATATATAATACGTTAGTTACCATATCATAATACCCTAGATACGAATTTTATTTTGTAGCTATTATTTATGAACATTGACGTGAATATTTTGACAGTTTTCAAATTTGATAGATACACCTGATACACCATTATGGTCCAAAATGATGGGCATGTCCACTGAATCTTGCTTAGCAACATTCTTTTTCAGTTCGATGGTCTCTTTAGTACATGATACAGTGTCTACAGAAACGTCTCCAACTTGAATTTTTCGCGCAATGGAAACCTTCTTACTCAAGTTATCTTCTAAATACCCTCTTGCAACATTGCTCGATTCCCAACCACCAAGTTCTTGTAAATCTAATATGTCTCCACAAGCATTAACAAGAAAATTTGCTGAAGATCTTCTAATATAATGACCAGTATATATAGTTGGATTTTCAAGTTTGAGATACATAGCAATTTTCTCAGATATTTTAGAAAAGAAATGGATACCACAAGGCTGATCGGTGCATTTTCCGTTTCTATAAGATACGAACAATCTTCTATGCGGAGTATGAGTTGGACGTAATGCTATATATTTTTTTAAGTAAAGCCACGGGATTAACGTCTCCGTCAGATATCACCGCAAAAAACCTTTTCTTGTGGGTTTTTGAGTTAGGAATTGTGATTACTAGCTTGCTCTCTAGAATTTCAACATTTTCCATGGACATTTTCGTTAATTCATTGGTTTTACAAGCTCCGCCAATTCCAATTAAAAAAGCTACTTTCATCATTAAAAATGTCGTCTGGGGCAGAACAAACAAATTTACTAACCTGCTCTTTCATGAATACTTTCGATTTTTTAGCTCTATATCCCACATTTTTTTTCTTAATGAATCGTATCAAAGCGCCATACTTGTGGATTTCCACTCATTCCTTCAACTCCAAACAAGCCCGTAACATAGAAAATTTAGGCCACAAAGATGACGGGGAGTATTGATTTGAGAGTTTCACAAAATAAGCAAGTATTATCGTTTCTCCAGCACCTTGAACCTGTTCTCTATCCCGCCACTCACAAGACTGAAGATATTCTTTTTCGTAATGGATTTTTGATTTATCCGGAAGCAAATCTAATCTACAGTGTTAGCAGCAGCAAGTATATTTTCAGGAATATTAATATCTTCCATTATTTCGCCAAAGTTTGTCGTAATTAACACTATCTTAATTTTTATGGCACGCTAAAATGACAACCAAAGTTGTTGATTTTTTCACGTCATCGTTGTCAATGATACGATAAAGCTTTGAATGTAACTCGATTATTATGTATTTAAAACCATCTCAGACGTTGCCAGGCGACGTCCTCGATTATTATATATCACAATAATTTCGTTACATTAATAGCTATAATACACCTTATTTTCTTAAAATTATTCATAATTCGTTAGTAACAAAAAAACAGTAGAAATAGAAAAAAAAGTTAGTCTAAAGAAATTGTTCGAGATGACCTCCATGTTTTTGTAAACATATACGAGCTCTCTTTATTAAAGAACATCTTAGACTTAGAAAAATATTTGGCTTCAATCTGAACTGCCCTCCAACTTGAAGAATTCATTTTCATAAATGATTCTCGCTCAAAATCGGAACCATATCACAAAATCTTTCATAAATCCTCAGACTGAATAATCCAAGGGAATAAAGTCTGGGGAACGGGGTGGCCACTGACAGGAGCATTTTGACCCAGACCAATCCAGCAATCAGGAAAGATTTGATTCAAATAGTTTCTAACATTTCTAGCAACATGAGGAGGAGCACCGTCTGGTTAAAACTAAATATGTCGTGTTACATGTAAAGGCAAGTAAATCGGGCAGTGTGTTTTAAAGAAACTGCAATAATAAATAACCAGTCAAGTTTCCCAAGTACCCAAAAGAAAATTATCTACGACACCTGCCCACACATTGACTTTAAAGTTTACTTGATGATGCGTTTCTACCATGACTAGGATTTTCTGCAGCCCATATGTGTATGTTATGAATATTTGTCGTCCCGTTTCTCGTAAATGTAGCTTCATTAGTAAACAGAATGTTTCTGGTAAAACGTAGATCTCGGTTATTCATTTCACATAACCATCTACATAATACAAGTCTTGCTTCGAAGTGTTGAGGCAAAAGAGCCTGTACTTTTTGGACATGGAATGGGTACAGCTGCTGACTTCGTAAAATAGTGTGTACCTCAGTTTTCCCTATGTTTTCGACCTGCTTAGCCAACACCCTGAGACTAATTTTCTGTTTCCTCAACAACTCTTAAAATTTCCTCTTCCTGTTCAGGTTGAATCGCACGGAGTCGACCGCAATTACCCCTCCGTCTTTCTTTTAAATTTCCAATCTCCCTTAGAGACGGTTAACCATATTTGAAAAATATTTTCTTTTGGGATGAAAACGATTGGGAAATTTTTCGGCATAGCGCCTAGCAGCAATGGAGTCACATTTTCCTAATCGAGAAATAGAAATATATATTTACAGCTTACAGAAATATTTAAATCATATCCATGATTAAAATCATATCCGTCATTTCAGAAAACGGTACAATTCCTTGTCTACGAGCCATGTTGGTTTTTCTTACTTACAAGAACACTTCTAACTTATAAAAAACTTTTAACTAATAATAAGGATTTACTTATATATTTGAAAATTATGAGATTACCGTAAGCCGCATAGGCACCAATATTTTTCAACTTATCTCTAAAATGAACCATTTCCTCAAAAGTTGTTAAGAGACATAAAATAATCCAAAATGAATGGTTTGGGAGTCATTGGCGCAGGTACTAAAAACTGGGGGGTCAGTGGGCACTGGAACACCTCCATTTTGAATGTTTGACAATTAATTGTTGTATTTTTTTTCAAACGTTGTGACTCTTTAAGTTGAAGCACTGTACCAAATTTTAAATAAATGTCTTACGAAATACTCGAGTTATTTAAAAGAATTGTTTTTAAACGTCAAACTTTGACATCCTGTATATCGAACATGAAAAATGAAAAATGAAAAATGAAAAATGGCATTGTGAAAGTCGTAATATTTTTGCTCAAGGCCTCCTTTTTCCTGACACCTCGTATATTTTAATGTTACAAAACATCTAAAAATTATTTCCCATATTACATACGTTTAAAAACAAACTTTATAAGCCTTCCACAAGAAAATTGTTTTCCAAACGCTAGCGACACGCCATACCTTTTTAGTGTTGATATTTTTCTGTCACTAACATTCAGGATTATGGTATGTTTTTGAGGTCTTTATTTTCTGTATCTGACTTGATATATGTTCAGGGGTTATCCGAAAACAAATCGTCTCGTTAACCTAACAACTGTACAAGGGGATCTCAATCTTGACAATACGAAAAATTACCTACGTTATACATACAAGAATATCATTGTCTCCTGCAGAATTATTTTTATTACGTGTGTACACATGGCGGTTTTTATTTTTGCACAATGTCGTCCACTTCTCATTCTCTAAATGTACACATCATTATCTTCTGTTAATAATCATAAAATTTTTAATAAATATTAGAACACATTTATATTTAAATCAAATTATTCATAAATAGTTCGCTGTACAAACGTTTTCCAAAGGATTTTTTTTCTTTAAAACTGATCTTAGAATTAACAAAAACCTTTTATTTTTCTTATTTAATAAAAATTTTTAAACAAAATATCCCGAAATCCCTACTGCACACGAAGTTGTTCTGTTCTTGAAATATGCTCACAAAGGAGAATATTCCAAAAAATGGAAAGTTTTCTATAAGATAATTGCGAATTATTAAGACGTCCGCCCACCCTCAAGTTACCCTCGATATCAACAAATGCGATTAATTCCCTAAGAGTTTTACAACCCAGGTAACACTAATGCTCTTATTAAGATCTCCAAGGTCGCTTTAAAATTATACAATAAAACTTCGAATAAAACCAAATGATCTTCAAGACAAGCTTAGGATCACCATAAAGCAGCTTCTAGCCAAAAAGGGCCCATCCTAAAAGGGTCTTGAAGACTAAATTTTAAAACTATATTAAAAACCATTTAGTTTTAATTTCATATTCTTAAAGAGTTCTTCAGGGCAACCTTAAATTTATGTATTAAAACGTTTTGCATTTAAATTAAAATTGCAGCAGACTAAATTGCCTTGAGAATCATTATAATTAATCCTAAAAGGGTTTTATTTTGTTTCAAAGTCGGACAACTTTATGCGTGAAATAGTTAAAACAACGACAAGTCTCTAATGGGTCAGAGTGGTAATATTTTAAACGTAACGCATATAAAGCTGATCAAAAATAATATTCAAATGCAAACTATTTTGGTAAAAACTACCAACGGATGGCACTTTTCTGACAAAATATAATAAAATACTTCTACATAACTCGAGCGCCACCAATATAATGTTTTTTTTATTATCTAAAATTTTTTTTAAAAATATCGTCAATTTTTATTTTGCATCTAAACATCCAAATGCATTTTTTTTATTAAATTGCATGTTTGGACACACCGTCCTTCAGTTATTTAAGAGGATGGAAAGCGCATATATTTCAATAATATTTTTTTCTTTGGCTATTGAAAATATTCATCATGGCGGGTCTGTATCTTATATAAAAAATGGCGTGGTCTAGATAAAAACTGATTGCAAGTTAATAGAACATTTTAAATCTTACAAGACTTAAAATAGCGTTTTATTTACCACTTTAAGTACAATTACTCTCCCAGACATTTATTTACTCTTCCTTTTAAAACTGAGTTGCTTTAATATGTTCAAACTCGTGGCCTTATTGATTTAAAGGGATCTGGCGTGCGTATGAAATCCTAACCTTAAAATTGTGCCGGTTTTGTGATTGCTGGATTTAGTGAGTTCGTTTTAATTTAAAATACTTGTCACTAATATTTTCCATTTTAAATATGTCTTCTAGTTTTCATTCATGCATAAAGTAGGTACACGGACTGCACTGGTTCACTAAATCAGCAATCAGTTTATTGAGTAGATGGCGTGTTTTCTCCGATTATGGAGGGGGTAGAATTAGTTTTAATAAAGTCATCAAAAATCCAACAGGCATTTCTTTTAATCAAATTGACTAAATTAAAACCTTTGAACTTTAAAATATTCTTAATTTACTCTTTAAAAAGTAAAAACTATGTTTTAGGATTTAATGTGGAATTTCATTGAGCATATAGGCTTAAGATAAAATAGTTTTCTTAATGGGTTTTAATGACTACATCAAGGATACTCCATAAAACTACATTAAAACCATTTGTTCCAAAATGGATTGTTTTAAAACCAACTTGCTATTTAATTCTTTAAAAAAGGCAAATTAGTTTTAAAATAGCCAATGTCAAGAGTATTATAAAACTAGTATAAGATCAATAGGGCATTAGGAGCAAACAGTTTTTTTATTTTAATTTAAAGAGTGCATTAAATCCTTTGCATAAGAATCAGTGGTCTTTAAGAACTTTTAGTTTATCTTAAGGTAATTTTAAAACCACTATCATTTTATTGAACATGTTAAAGCACTTTTAAAATCTAAATAAATCAAAAGTATCTTAGAGTTGTTACTTGGGAAGGAGTGTCCTTTCGTTTACATGTGCAATATATTCTGCAAATGATAAATGATAAATGCGTTTAACTAAAACAAAGCTGTATTTACGTAAAAATGATGAATGCGCCGGTTTTCCTTTCACCTGGATTGTGTACGTGCTGACTAAAGCGAAACGCCTAAACAATGCGTTTTATTGACGGCGACGAATATTTTTCTAAAAGTAAATCTACTGATTCAAGTGAAACAAGGACAATAAAAATAATTTTTTCTTTCCTTCTCAAATATATCTTGAGGTTGAACTGGATCTGTAAATAAGCTAGAAGGCCAAGAAGGTTTGCTTAACCATGGATGCCCTGCCATTTTTCCACGCTCTATACTTAGAGTGAATAATCATTTATGCACGAAGTTATTTATGACGCCCTTTGCAATGCTGTAAATAATACTGTTATTTCAATTGTGCGATAAAAATGTTCGTCGAATCGTTTAAAAAGAACGAATACAGATTGTTTATCTACTTTATATTATAGAATATATATCCAGCTAACTGCGGTATTCCGATAAGTATCTTCTTTTTCCATAATTGGATGTGAACGTGTTTTATTTAGATATTTCCGAGGACATTTCCCTGTATGGTTGAAACAAATACCTGTTAAATAGTTTAGATAAGTTTTATTTTCTATAGAAGATTATTTTTTATATTTTGATGTTTATATGTATAACCCATATAAAAAAAATTCAGCTAGAGCTTTAATTTCTCTCTGCTACTTTAATTAATAATAGAAAAAACTGTTTCTTATTGAAAAAGATTAATGAATGCCTATTTGGCGATCTCTAGTATTAGTTTTAGCTAAACAGAGTAATTACGTATTTTTTCCGTTTATTACCGCGCTTATTTTATTTATTTATATTATTGCATATTACATATTCAATACAAATTTGATTTAAAATAAAGGTTACAAATAATAATAACAAGCCATAAAATGTTATATATGTATGCACCTAGGTGAGCAAACACCTGTATGTGCAGTAGAAAAAAAATATATAAAAAGGTATCCATATAATTATTGATATTACAAACATAATAATACTGCCTATAATATACATGAATATATGTATTAAATCAAAAGTAATTCAGAAGAAATCATTGTGTTAAAAGAAGAGATAAATAAAGTAAATTTAATACAAATACAAAAACAAATTTAATTACAAAATTAAATTACAACAGGTTATTTATGTAATTACTGTTTTGGTGTATACAATTTTTGCACTTATTAACAAAACAATTGTATTTAGTTGTTGATCTTATTTCATGAGGCAAGATATTAAAAATTTTCGATGCTAAAATTGAAGCAAATCTTTGATTTGCATCATATTTTCTAAAAGGCACAACCATCATTTTATTTGAGTTATGTCTAGTTTGGTAACAGTGGTTCACAAAATTTTTATTTTCAGATTTAAAACAAAATATACAATTACTAAGATAGTACAAACATCGGACATTTAATATGCATTCTTTATAAAGAAGATTGGTAGAAAACAATCTATCTTTGAAAAGAATTATTCGTAGGATATAATTTTGAACAACGTTCAGTTGTTTTAAAGCATTATCATAGAGCCCTCCCAAAACTATGACACCATATCTTAGAAGTGACTCCACCAGAGATTTGTAAATTTGAATAAGTAATTTTTTAGTTAAGATCTTACGTATTAAATAAAATTTATAATTCAAACATCTAATTTTGCTTGTTAAGTCTTGAATATGATGTGTCCACTTTAAATTCTTGTCTATTGTGATACCTAGATACTTAATAGTGTTGGTTTCTTTAATAGTGAGATTCGATTCTCTTAGTTTAATGCAATCAAAATTTGGTCTATTGGTATCAGTTAGTGAAAAAGGAATGAAAATGTTTTATCGGAATTTAAAGTTAATTTACTTTGATCAAGCCAACATTTTACTTATTCCAGTCCCTTAATCACCTTATTTTTCACATTTTCCCATGTTTTATCATCAAAAATAAAACTATCATCTGCATATGAAATAGATATGCCATTTATGTTTAAATTCAATAGTGAATTAATATAGGTGATAAAAAGGATTAGACCAATTACTGTCCCCTGTGGGATTCCAATCTTAACTTCTAAAGGGTCACTATACACATTTTTAATTTTAACCATCTGTTTCCTATCAGTTAGATAGCTTTCAAAGACTTCCAACACCACACCTCTGATACCATAATGCTCAAGAGTATCAATGAGCTGTCTGTGAGGTACAGTGTCGAAAGCCTTTGCAAGATCTAGGAAAACAGCAATACCCTTTTGATTGTTCTCAAGACAGTTTTTTATGTTGTTTACAAGTTCAAACATTGCATCATTGTACTTATCCCTTTCATAAATCCAAACTGGTTAATATTTAATATATTGACTGAAGAAAGATAATCGAACAATCTTTTTTTTAGACATTTTTCAAAGATTTTGGCAAACGTAGAAATTACACTGATTGGTCGATGGTTTGCAATATCAGTGTTATGGTTTATTAGAATTTTTATTGTTACGCTACTTTTTACTCATCTGAGTTTTGAAAGTGATTTATTTTTATTTGTACTGAGCTATCGCTGGAAATACAAATTGATGCGAACAATTGCATCTCTAGTGCCTCAAAAGTAGATAAAATCAGTGGATGGAGAGGATGTAGTTTAATATTGACAATCTTATTTGGTTTCTGTATATGACTGGGGCTTAATGCCTAGAAAAAATAAAAAAAATGTACAAAATATGCGAAGATATAATTATAGACAATAAATCAAATTAATGTCACTGTGCTTATGGCTTTATATTTACTACTTAAATATTCCTGTTACAAATTATACTGATGCTAACTAATATTATTTAATTATCTGTTACATTCCACACTATATAAAGTTAATATAGGCATTACCATCGATACGGTTTAATAGTTTCCTTTTCCTTGAAATTCTTTAATGTTGACGGATTCTTGCACAGAAATAACTGTTTTCTAGAAGAAAATGCACACATCTGCCGAGGCTTTTACACAAATATACATAAAGAGAACAGGAAATAAAAACTAATAAAATTATAGGCATAATTCTGTGTTTTCTTACATTGCTGTAGTCAAAAATAAATGATATGTATTGATGCTACTCCATCCGCATTGGCCTAGCCGATTTGTAAGTATTTCTAAGGATATCTACTAAAATAATTATTAAAACAAGCTGTTTTGTTTGTAAATTATTAAATAATTGGTTGCTATGTTTTTCTACCGATGTAGTATATGAATATACAGGGTGAGTCAGTTTTTTGTAGACAAACTTTAACAGGAGATAGAACACATGTTTTTAAAAAGAAAAGTTCCTATAAACTTGTCGTAGAACGCTTTTCGAGATACGGGTTTGAATATAATTTTTTTCTCGAATTTTCATTATAACTTATAAACGAATGCTTAGATTTTTTCCATGTTTGGGGGATAATGCCCATTAATTAAGGGCATAAAACAAGCGATAAGAATTCAAAACTTGCACGTGCGGAGTGGAGGGGTGCTCAACCCTTTTTTAAACAGGACTTCTACACCAATGACTATTTTTTAAAAAACTGTTATTTTCGTTATCTATATACAGTTTAACAAAAATAATGTCCCTTCTTCTCTTTCGAAATTCCTGTGCGTTTCCGAGTTATTTTGATTTTTAGTGTTTGATGTGGTACTAAATTAAGTAATTTATTCAGGACGAGTTAGTTTTTTGTAGAAAAACTTTAACAGGATATAGAACACATGTTTTTAAAAAGAAAGTTCCTATAAACATATGTTGTAGAACGCTTCGTTTCCGAGATACAGGGTGTTGATTATAATTTTTTTTCTCGAATTTTTTGAGTATGTATTTGTATGTATTTGTATTTGAGTATGGCTATAACAAATATTTATTTTGACTACATTGGAAAGAGATAAAGAATAAGAGATTTCGGCTTTTTAGAATCCTTAACAAACCATATTCAGGTAGGTTTCGTTGAAAGAATTAAATATTTAGCCGATAATTGATAATAAATAAATTACTTAATTTAGTACCACTCATACACTAAAAATCAAAATAACTCGGAAACGCACAGGAATTTCGAAACAAAAGAAGGGACATTATTTTTGTTAAACTGCATGTAGATAATGAAAATAACAGTTTTTTTAAAAAATAGTCATTGGTGTAGCAGTTCTGTTTAAAAAAGTGGTTGAGCACCCCTCCACTCCGCCACTGTGCAAGTTTTTGAACATTCTTATCGTTTATTTTATGCCCTTTAATTAATAGGCATTATCCCCCAAACATGGAAAAATCTAAGCATTCGTTTATAAGTTATAATGAAAATTCGAGAAAAAAATTATGTTCAACACCCTGTATCTCGAAAACGAAGCGTTCTACGACATATGTTTATAGGAACTTTTCTTTTTAAAAACATGTGTTCTATCTCCTGTTAAAGTTTGTCTACAAAAAACTGACTCCGCCCTGTATAAAAATATAAAACTTTTATTTTTATTTTATGGCGTATGATCTGACATGGCGGGATATCCATCAGTGGTTTGTGGCTTGTAATATGTCGGCATACATACATGCTATACTACTTGCTAAATAATATTAATACGCTTCTTGGACTATTCTTCTTGGTTTCATATTTCTTGTGAATATGTGAAAAACAGTATATCTTGACTGCCATAAACAAACGATTTAATTGTATTTATTTTAATTACAAACTTTAAAAATAATTTATTCACAGACGAGTATAATGCAAAATACACCAAATGTACTATTTGTATCTAATATTTAGCGTAGATGTACAGGGTGTCCCACTTTTTTGTACCAAGTCTTCGACAATCGAGAGGTTATTGAAACTTCTTTTTAATGGATTTCTCACAATAAATTAAAAAAAATTAGTTGTCATAAATATGGGTTCGAAAATGCTCCGTTTGTAAACGTATTTTTCAGATTTAAATTTACCGCCATAGTTAGGTCCATTAAGTTTGGGCCATAGGATTGGCAGCACTGTTGGTCTGACAGAATAATGATGATTACGAATGTTATGCTTGCTTTTATGTACCTGTTGTGAAATTGGAATAAAACTTTATGACAAAATAAATGAGTAGGTTATTAAAACTGCTCCAATCGACAACGTATACGTTAAGGAGTTATTTAATTTCAAAGGGGTTGGTGGAAGTATTTTTAACGTGAAATTTTGTTATTCTTCGACTGAAAGCCTGAAGATAGGTATTTGAATAACCGCACATTTTATCTTGTTTCTACCAGAAGTTCGTGAGAGATTTACCGCACTCACCGTGAGCCAGCTTACTAAGTTTTCACTTGTGGGTAAGCTAATATACATCGCTTGTCCTTTACTTCATACTCCTCTACATCCGGTCATTTTCATTTCATATTGTTAAATATAAATTCCGATATATTCCATTCCGTCGCTCCAGATTTATTTTTTGTGTACGGCCGCAACTATCTTCACAAACCGCAAAGGTTTTGTTACACGAAGAATGTAATCCCAAAGGTGGTTTTGATTACTGCATGCATATCGGTGCAGGTTTTATTGTTATATACAAGTTGAATGTTATTTTTAATCCAAGTACCGACTACCGACCTTAGTGACAACAACAGTAATAATTATATTTGCTTTTCCGTATCATATTTGTTCATATAGTAATACGATTTTTATACGTAATGTAATTCATTTTTTAGCTGTAATTTTGTGTAGATAATAATTATTTAACAATGTGTAAAAATTCACATTGTCACCAATTTATTTATTTTAGAAATTTGAGTGGTTTTGATAATTAAAAATTGTAATTATAAAGCCATGAAAACTTTCAAACAATCCTGAGGATACTAACAAAAAAGTAACGAAAAGTGGACTGGATTTTTTTAAAATTTTTATTGACAATCCCACCAATAAGAATATATACAATATAATAATAATATAATTATATAAAAAAAGATAATTAAAAATATCATCATTGTGCCAATTGTACTGAACACAATGTGCGTGCATGTTATATTTTTTTAATTCAATATTCATCGTGTTATATAGCCGGAAAAGTAGTTGTTTAAAAAGGTAATATAGTAGGTATCGTTTATAATGACATCCGATATGGCGACATATCGATTATATATGTGAAAAATTCAGGTCCCGACACTGGAATCCATATTAAATACATTGTTGACATATCGCTTATTACGACATCAGATATTGCGACTGAACTGGGAGCGCTGTCAAAAAGCGGGCTGTAATTTGGTACAATTTATCGTATATAACACCCAGTGGTGAGAAAATTCTAGACAGCTCCCGAGAAATTATCGAATTCTCGGTAAACGGAAAAAAGGCGTGGTATTTTCTAGAGGGTGTCTCAGAAGGAACTGCATCCATCGATATAGGGAAAAGTGCACACTAGAAAATTTTGAAAATTTAGTGAATTACTACTGGCACTGTGGTCAATCCAACTAAAATAATTACAAGCATCTGGCACTTTCGGTTATACCGGAAGTCGATACCAACTTGCTTATTTTAAATGAAATACCCTATATATTTTAGGGTTTTCGAAAAGAGCATAAAATTCTGAGTCAAAAATATGTAGGATACCCTATACCTATACGAGTACCCAGCCGTTTCAGAGATATTTGACATTTTAAAAAATTTTGACAAATGTAATGGTTTACAATAACCTTTATAACCTTCTTCGTGTCAAAGATACTCATTTGCTTTTTGGTATGCAGAAAGACCATAAGGTGTGCTACGGAATATAGTTTAGAGAAATTTAATAATAGTATACCAAGTGTTCCATTTTTGATGTTACATTTTGTAAGCTTCAAATCGCGAAAACTTGCCTAAGTCAAATGGAACACCCTGTATTTTTTTACATCAAGTTATGTATAATTAAATTCCTTTTTTTCTGATATAAGCATTGTGGGGGTTTAAGTTAAGAAATTCAAGAATTTTAAGTAAAAATTGTATCAAATTAGCCATGATTAGAAACAGTCAGTAATGTCTGTCATTCTCTTATGTCAAAAAATGGCACCGCGTTTAAATTACACCCACGAAGACTTTTTGACTTTGTTTATTATGGAGTATGTGATAAAGTAATATCAAGATGTACTACAAACATTTGTTAGTGAATATCCACAAAAACGGAAAATAACACTAAACGCTGTAACATGCCTATTAATTGGATTGAAGACACTGCATAAACTAAAATAGCTAAGATAAAATCAACTAAAAACATGATTCCATTTAAATTTCATAATTGTTCAAAATTCCGCCCTCGAATCTCCACACCTTGGGATTAGTTCTTCTAATTGAATCCTGTGATAAGTTTTGAAATGTATTTTTTACTGTCTGCATACAATCTTCAATAGTAGTTAATGGGCTCTCATAAACTTTATTTTTAATAGTTTCCCAAATAAAATAATCTAAAATTGATAAATCGGGCGAGCGAGGAAGCCATAAGAAAGGTCCATTATTGGCGATGCATTGATCGTAAAAGTTTCTTGTAAAAAAATTATTTATCAAATACGCGTTATGTGGGGGATCACCGTCGTGCTGATAAAAAATGTTCCTATGGTCGGCGAGAGGTAACTTTGTAAAATATTTAGATCTTTCACCTAAAAAAAAAAAACAAAAACAAAAAAATTAACTATACATATTAGCAGAAGAATAAATCTTTATAATTTACTGTTTAAATTTTCGTGAAAAAATTCTAATGCCACCACTCTATCGTTTCTTATGGGACACTTAATATTAAGCTGCCAAGTTTCTTGAAAATTTCGCTCCCTGAACACATGAGGATTCGAGTCACTCCAATCAATAATGCGAATTATGTCGATTAAAAAGTCCATTTTTGGTTAATTTAGCTTCATCTGACCATATAATATTTCCCAAATAAGAATCGTCGCCTACAAACCTTATTAGAATAAATTCACAAAAATTTTCTCTTCTTAGGAAATCTGTTTCTTTTAATCGTTGAACCATTTGGAACGAAAACAGGTGAAATTTATGTTTAATTAAGATTCTGTGAACTAAATCCTTGCAAGGTCCCGATTCCAGAGCAGCTTGTCTTAATGACAGCATTGGAAATGCATGAAAATATCCCAGAATTGCTATTTCTACATTTTCGTTATCAACAATAGGCTTCCGTTTTTGAATTCTTGCCTTGACAGAGCCATAATTTTTAAAATTATCCAGTATGCGTTTTACAGTGTTTGGTGACGGTTTCCGTTTTTGTGGATATCGAATAGCAAATGTACTACAAGTTCTTGATATTAATTTATCACATTCTCCATAAATAATAAACAAATTCAAAAAGTCTTCGTGGGTGTAATTTAAATGCGGTGGCATTTTTTTGACATAAGAGAATGACTGACATTACTAATTGTTTCTAATCATGGCTAATTTGATAAAATTTTTACTAAAAATTCTTGAATTTCTCAGAAAATCGCAAATATCTCAAAAAATTGTAACTTAAACCCCACAATGCTTATATCAGAAAAAAAGGAATTTAATTATACATAACTTGATGTAAAATAATACAGGGTGTTCCATTTGACTTAAGCTTAAGTTTTCGCGGTTTGCAATTTACAAAAAGTAACGTCAAAAATGGAACATTTGGTATACCATTATTGAATTTCTTTAAACTGTAAAGCGTAGCGCACCTTATGGTCTTTCTGCATGCCAAAAAGCAAATGAGTATCTTTTACACGAAGAAAGTTATAAAGATTACTGTAAACCATTATACCTGTCAAAATTTTTTTAAAATGTCAAATATCTCTGAAACAGCTGGGTTTAGGCATAGGGCATGTTTTTGTCTCCACCACACTGCTATTAATAATTCTCTAAATTTTAAAAATTTTCTGGTGCGTACTTTTCCCTATATCGATCGATGCAGTTCCTGGTGAAACACCTTGTATAGTTACTAATGCATCCTGCAATTATTTGGCATTTGGAAGCACTATATTAAATTATTTTGCACATTTTGTGAAAAATTTAACTACAGATGAGAATTGAAAAACTTTACAATCGTAGACGACGAACTCAAAGCTTAGGGTAATATGACGGACAAAAAAGTTTAGCGAATTTAAACCCAGATGTGAAACCTGTAATAAATAACGATGATACAGAGCTTGACAAATTTCAGCCGCCATCTATAAGGGAAGAATTTTCCGCAATTTAAAAAATTCGAAATTATTTTACATTCAATCAAGATTCAAAAGAGGCAACACAGTCTGCCATGTCACATTTGCAAAGGATAACCGAAGCCAAATTTTTGGAAAAGAAACAATTACATACACAAACCAAATTAACGATTTTTTTTTTTTAATTTAGTAATCCATATGTAATACAATCAGTATACATTGTTTATGTTTATTTATATCATGTTTGTTTATGTTATGTTTACCTATTGATATAACAACCAAATTCTTCCCGTCCCTTGGCCGTCATAAACGACAATCTACTGTATATATTTTGTACTTATTTATGATTAGTTTTGTGTCAAAATATAGAAAATAAAAACTAGCAATTTTTTGTTGTTACTATATTTCCATTTTATTTATTGTTCTGGTATCTTTTATTAATAGACTAGACTATAGTTTAATTATAATGTAGCAAACTAACCATCTCTTGATTTTTTTTCTATACTCATAAAATGAAAGGAGAATATCGTAATTAGGCGAAATTTTTAAATTTAAGCAAAAAAACTATTATTTATAACATACTTTAATTTGCTCTTCAGCATATTACAAAATATTCCTTCTTCCGTTTTTATAGTTCTAGGGTATTTAATTATAATTATAAAAACTGTAATATTTAAAGATATTAATAGAAGTTCCCACTGTCAATGTCCTAATCGTTCCCCGACAAAAACTATAGTTAGCAATATCCGTACAAAAAGGTGCCGTAAATTTCCTCTAAAAATTTGCAAATCATGGGAACTGCTTAACACCACGATTAATAAATTGTGTTATAATGACAGTTTTGTTTTTAGGTACATTTCGTAAAGTCGTATTAAGAAATTCAAAGCACTTTAAAGTTGTTGATAAATCCAGCGACTTCACAGATGTGATTAAGATGGAACGGCGACAGTTAGCTGGTAATTTGAAATACCTATCTAATTCTGACATTTTTTGCCGCTCTAAAGAGTGTTAATTAATTTTCTTCTACAGGGTGGCTTATTTTAACTGCCCAGACCAATCGTCACATCAGAATTATATGGTTCTAAGTAACAATTTACCGTTTTTACAGGAGAACGAATTTAAGATTATAATCTTTAGAAAAGTCACTTTGGTTCCATTTTTATATGTGATACGTATGGAATGTAATAATTCAGAATTTGTCGGACATGGTATATATAGAATAATTTAAATTTGCCCATAAATGTAGGAATTATAGGAAATTTAACTTTTGCATTTGTACTTAGAACCATATGCCTCTGTAAAGTTTACTTTAGCATAAAAAATCTCAACATTGTGTAAATTTTATTATCTTTTATTCATTAAACAGACGGTAGAAAACTAAAGTAAATAATTTAAGTGTGATCATAAAGAATAATAAGAAACATAAATTGTAGCAAATAGTTACTTAGGATCACATGGAAGTGAAGTTTAGAACACCATTTTGCATTAAGTAGTAAAATTTCTTAGCCACAAAGATGTAGAAAAGCAGTGGCGATTGCTCCATCGAGGCTCAGGGGGACTGAGCCTCCCAAGTTACTATTAGGAAAATGTAACAGTAATTAAATGCATGATATATTTTTCTTTTAGGTTTTTTATATTTAATATCTTTTTTAACATAATTATTACACGTTTGCGACGGCTATGTGTACAATAAAGTCGCATAATGTACTGACCATCAACTTATAACTCTAACCAGAGAGTATGGGGGCTCAAGCTCAGATTATATGAGCCATTCCTTGCATTAGGAAATATATGAAGGAACGAACCGAGTGCGAAAATTGCCGATCGCGAAGAACGGTTTTTACAACGCGACAGAAGGCTCAAGTTATCAGAGCCGCAGTGCGCTTTTAATGTTTGTGTAGTGTAGTAGTGCAGTAGTGCCTATATCATTTCGCTCTCGATATTTATCTGTGATTTCACTGTTTTAACTGTTTTTGTGTTATTTTAAGTTGGTTGAGAATAGTATAAATAAATATTCTGAAAGTGAATTTTAAAACTCTGCCGTTAGCAGAAAAAGTAAAAATCAAGAAACTCGGACGATCAACACCAGAATTGACTCTTAACCAACCAGATAAGGTAGAGGACACGTACTTTTACGAGGCATTTTTTCAAGGAAATTTACAAAAAATGTCAGTGGATTTGTGGATGTGATAAGGTAAATGCTCTGTTTTGTTTTCCATGTGTTCAATTTTATTCCGATTCTGTCGGAATGGCATGATGTGGTCGGTAACAGGATTTAAAGATCTAAAACATTTAAATCAGAAAATAAAAAAAAGCACGAAATTTCTGCATATTATATAAAGTGCAGTACGGATTTGACTTTGTTAGGCTCGGTAAATATTGCAGTTCAGTTAGATTCAGTTTATAGACAAAATATTATAAAACACAACAAGCAGGTGACTAAAAATAGGTGTATTTTAAAGAAAATTATCAATTGTATCAAGTTTTGTAGAAAGTTGGAACTAGCATTAAGAGGGCACGCTGAAAAAGACGATTCTCAAAACCGTAGGATTTTGAATTAATCGATTTTTCATCAGAATTGGATGTAATTTTGAAAGAACATTTAGACAAGGCAACGGTTTTCAAAGGTACATCTAAAACTATTCAAAATGAAATATTGGAAAGTATGCTTGCAGTGTGTCGTCAAGAAAGAGCAGATCAATGAAAGTGAATGTTTAGCAATTCAGAGTGATGAGACAACTGATATTTCAAACCAATATTTATGAGAGATTTTGGAGTTCCCTAAAAGTGACCGATAAGTCAGCTGAGGGTTTAACACAGTGCATAGAACATGAGTTGGATAAATTAATTTCAAACTTGCCGTCTAAAGTAATTGCTCAAACTTGACGGTGCAAATGTTATGAATGGTGCTATCGGTAGAGTTCAATCAAAAATAAAATTAAAGTATAAACATGCTCATTTTGTGCATTGTTATGCGCATCAATTAAATTTAATTATGCAGAAAGCAACCATTCAGAATGCCAAAATCAACATTTTTTTCTCAAATTTATCCGCAATTCCTAGTTTTTTTCAAGTTCTACTCACAGATATGATGTATTAGACGAAAATGTAAATCGAAAATTGCCTAGAGTTGCCGCTACACGTTGGAATTATAACGTCCGTATAGTAAACGTCATTTTTCAGAACAGAGAAAAGTGATTCGAATGTTTCGAGGAATTGGAGAAAAAGAAGAAGAAGAAGACGACGAACTCTAGAAGATCCCAATTTTGTATTTATTTCACAATATCTTTCCACATGTAGACATGTTATTTAATCAATTTCCAGACAGATATACAGACAGTTAAAGAAAAGTTGAAGAGATTGAAAACATTATATCTATTAGAAATTCAACTGATGAGATAAAAAAAGAAATTACTAATATTGAAAATGAGAAAAAACGGAGAAAAATTAATCCTGAAAATAGAAATTTCGTAATTGCTAAGGAAGTATGTGATACAATAATTTTTCAGATGAAAGAAGGATTGTCATACAGAGGTCATTTAGAAGTCGCATCTTTAGTGTGTAAACAATTTTCTTAATTATTCAAAGAAATTTCCGACGTCGACTTTTAAATCAGTTGTTGAATCTTATCCAATGTTACAACAAGACAAATTAAGGACTGAATTGGAAGTCGTTTATTCAAGAACGGATTTTAAAAATATTGTAGGTACCTTAAACATGCTTTCTTGACTGTCTGAAAATGGTTCAAATGAAACGTTCAGCGAAACGGTCAAGTTACTAAAAATTTAAAATTCTCATGCGAATAATATATTAATTTTTCGGAAAAAATCTTTAGGATGTTCGAGGAGGAAATAAGATGGCTTATTAGTTTGTTTCTAGGTAACGTTTTTAAGGTCATTTCAAGGTCAGCATTGTTTTCTTAAATGAAAAGGAGTATTTTTTCTTCCGTGAAATTTTACGTAAAAATATTGTGTAAAAGCCCTCTTCTTTTAATTACTATGTTTTACATCTTAATATGTTTGATCTAGTATAACTAGGTTTTTTTACCGGTAATATATATTTAAAGAAATCGGCTCCAGTCATGTCGAAATTATAGAACTGGACAACGATATCAAAGGACTACAAGCTGGATTCGATCCAAAAATATTGTTTTCAAAATACGAAAACATTTTGACACATCAAAGAAATTATTTAATCAAAACAAGATAATAATTATTTTATTGTTGATCGTATATCAACTTTATGATGAGCCTTCTGTTTTAAAAACTTTACGAAACGTAACATCGATTTTTGTTTATGTTTTAAATTATACTTAAAATTATAATGTAGTTTTACATGCGGAATTCAGCATTTAAGAAAAATCGATTATTTTAACGGATATGGCATGGCAAATTAAGTTACGTCATACAACTAAACATTCACTATTAAATATAAACTCATTACAGCATGTTTATGGGTTTACTATCTGTATTGAAAGATTGTTCTTATAACACGTTAACGTGTGACCTTTATTTTAAATATTTACCTTAATTAATTAGGAATATTACTAATTACCAAAACATGTCATATATGCAATAAAATGTATTTTATATGTAATTATCTTAGTTCACAAATACTTCCTTCTCATAACATAACTAATATAACAACCAAATAAACATCTCTAGCAAAATGTAAACATGAAATATTTAGGGCCAGTTATTTGCACCATAGCGCTTTAACATTAATTATGGATCTTTGGCCTATGGTACTTGTGCCATAGAAACAATTGTTAAGAAATTTGTCTATGTTTGCCTTAAGGAAATCACTAAACATTTTACAATCATCATCTCATCGATCCTTCTTCTTCCTCTTTATTGATGCTACAAACCGTTTTGTCTAGTCAACCAACCCATCGCATCGGTTTAATATTTCATTGCATTTGTTGGTATCTGGCCATTCCTGCTTTTGTACATTGTGCACATTTTTTTTGTTCTAAAAGTTTCTATTCTGATTTTATATTTTATTATTTTGGTAATCGGTATTCCTGCAAATATGTTATCCCTTCTAACTAAACTGTATCTTTCCATGGCTGGTCTTGTGTAACTGTATGCCTTGTTCCTAAAAGATTCATTTTTCATGTGAGGAAAATTTGAAAATAGAAATTATTGTAATCGTATTTTTCGGAATCTAAGTAGACATTTCGACACTAAGCCGCCAATAACAAAGACTGGGTTCAGTGTTTCCAATTTCAATAAGTAAACCATTGAGTTACACTCTGTGGTTCACTTATTGATTGAAAAGAAAAATAATTGAAATCACTAGAGATCTTGGACAAAAAAACACTATCGTCTTCTATCGTTTACTTGATAATTAAAAAAAAAATAGTGATAAAAAATGTGGCTTGTTTCAACTGAAATATTTTTAGTAGATAAAATTGTTTTTATTTTTTGAATGAATTTTGTGTAAACTTAGTATTAATTAGTGGCGATTCCTATAATATAAAACTTCCTTAAGGATAAGAAATTATTATTATAACTACTATTATTAAAAGTAAGAAAAGAATGTGTATAACTCCCAGCAGTTATAGAGTTAATCAATTATAAATATGTAACACAATTCTACAATAATAGTTATGAGGTCATTTATAAACAACAAAGTAAATAGTAAAGGGCTAAGATTAGACCCCTGTAGTATGCTTAAGATTGCTGTTAAATTCTGATTCACGTTCATGTTACATGATATATTTATTTCTGTTATTTACATATGACTTGAAAAATGCGTTAGGAACAGTTCAGAGTGTGATAAGACTCTAGAAGTCTTAGAATGGGTTGGAACCTTTGATGTGAAGATAACACTGACGTAGTTTTCCACGAAACCCCAAAACACTATATACTGCACTCGTTGCGTTTCGCCAACCAAGTTGACATCATCTGGAGATGACTAAAACTCTAGAAGTCTGTATATTAGTTCCGACAGGCATTGAATATAGAAAACTGCAATGACTTTGTAGTAGTCAATTGTTTCAAACTAATTTCCTAATTTTAAGTATAAGCATAGCTATGCAGAAATCTTGTTTCGAAGGAATTTTTTTCCTGTCAGCCTAAGATTAATGAATTGCTATAGCAGTAAATTGAATAACACTTGCATGACAAATGTTTATAATATTTTAGTTATTATATTCCGAATGGTATTAAAACGTTTTTTATTGTTGTAGATGATGAAACATGTGCAGCTATCTCCTTACAGGAGTAGAGCTGACACAGTGTCCCTCAGTTCAACTGTGTCCTATGGAAGTTTGAGCCCTGAACCTCTAGGGAGTCGGTCTTCCAGTTATTCTTCCTTGAATGAATCGTCCAATCTGCAGGTAAGAAACTACTAGTTTTACAAAAATAAAAAGCAAATCAAAATCAAATAACATAATTAAAAGCCGGACCAGGGGAAAACTAGATACTAGATAATCAATTTAAAAATAATGTGTTAATATATCTTGCAGAAATAAGGAGAAATATGGTTATTTTCTGCACATACTAAATGCTGAACTGAGGAGAGTAATTTGTATATAGAAATTCTTACAAAAATTGCTACAAACTACCAATATATTATATTTTAAGTATTAATGTAGTTCGGAGAATTACTGTTTAAGCTTATTTAGTTGTTTATTTTAAGATATTCATAAAAGTGATATTTTAATCAACAGTCGCTTATAATTTATTTCTATGTACACTAAACTTATTTTTGAAGGTTCTCTTGGGTCATTTTATATTCATTTCTATAGGCAATCAAACATCTGAATTTTAAATAACACATTAATTGATAATTTCGACAATTTAAAGTTCATGCCTAAGCATAAATATAAATTACGCGTTGAAGTATAATATAATCTAAATAGTTTCTCTTTAACAGAAGAAAAAATAAAAATATCAATTTATATAAATTGGCTGGTAACCAGATATTACGTAACATCCTTCAGAATGACTGGTATTTGGAATTTACTCCGATATTGAGATACACGGCCAGAGACAACCAGGAGACAGTCAAGTACATATGAAAATTTGTTCGGTTTTAGGTATAATTATTGATATACTTCCATCCTTGTTGTACATACGTGCTTCTCAATTATTCTATCTTTGTCGAAGTTTGGGAAGATTTTCGTAGATGGCGATGGCGATAGCAGCACAGGAAACGTCATTGTTGATGTCGGACCCAGTCGCCATTTTGTTTGTTTTGATGCTAATATTGTGTGGTGCCTGTCGTTTTTTTATTTTATATTGGATTACGAACTGTAAAATACTGTGACTTTTAAATACTATTTTATTTGAACTTTTTATTAGTGTTAGTGTAATATTTAATTTTATTATAACCATGCCACAAAAACATTGTCTTATTTGTGGATTCAATATAGATTAGGTAGAAAAAATGCACTACTTTCCAGTCAATGACCAAAAGTAAGTTTGTCTTTTGTGTTTTAAAAGGTATTTAAATAAAATTGTTTCCTTCTTGTTAGGTCCAAAAGTTTGGCAAGAAGTGATGTGAATAAAATGTGTTCCTGATATATCACTTCGCAACTATTCGATTTGCAATCGTCATTTTTCTATAGACAGTTACATGAACCTTGCAACACGGAGGCTGCGTGCTGATGCTGTTCCCACGTTATTCCCATGCCAAGTACAACTGGATCCTTCACAAGAAATGGTGGTAATTCAAAGAAATGTGGAGCTTACAAATGATCAAGAGCTTTTAGAAAGTACTAATACAGGCATAGGTATGTTATAGTTATTGGTTACTTACTTCTTTTACTTGGAGTATGTACACTCTACGTTCTTATTATCGTACTGTGTTACTCAGCTATTGTAAGTTGATAAGTCAGATTCGCTGATGCCTCTGTATCACATACTCATTTTTCTATTTTCTGTCAAGCTACAAACATCATACTATTTAATTTGCAAGATTGCATATGTATAAAAAGACATATTTTTTGCATGAAAAGCTTTGCGGCTGTTTTGTTAGCAAAATCACATTTTTTATCTCAATTTGAGCAGTACATGGATATTGTATTACAGGAGAAGCAATAATTGAAGACCCAATTCCAAGCCGTTCCGGTTTGCAAAGGGAGTCCAAGTACCCCTACACATCGCTCCATGTTTCGAAGTATTAACGGAGTCTCTCGTGTTGATGCTTCTCCTAGAAAGCAACATTTAATACATATGATAGAAACAAAAGAGGCGCATATAAGAAACTTGAAGAAGTTGTGCAAGAAAAAGGCCAATGACATAAGGGCCTTAACAGATCTTCAAGACAGTCCTGTTGTAAGAAATATATTCAAGGGCATGTCAAGAATCTACAGATTTCCTCATCTCCCAATTACGTTGTGCGAAGCAGATGCAAAGAAATCTAAACATAAGCTGATGACATTCCAGCATCGATAGTTGTTGATATGAGGTTTGTTCTAGCAGCAGTCAGAAACAGTTTACAAACTATAAAATGAATAAATATGTTTTATTTTATTATTAGCTTCTTATGGCTTGATAACTTTAATGTTATTAATGTTTTTTTATAATTTCAAGTGTTGATGTTGCTTGAAACTGTAATATGTACATATGCACCTACCTAATAAGTTTATATTTACCCAATGATTATTAATTAGGTATATAAGTTATGTACCTACGAACAAGTACTTCTTCGTTCTTGTGTAGGATACGTATATTTATTTGTAAGAACCTATCGGCGTTTATAATATGTTTTGTTAATGTAAGCTATACCTAAGCAGTTAAATATTATTACTACTATATTTGTTAAAAGTATTGTTAAAATGCAGACCACATTGTATAAATAATGTGTAGCATTAATCGATGTTGATACATATATCTGGGATGTTGGGAAGCAAATGTACATTTTTTTCCTTATTGGTAGGCTTAATTATATATTTTTTGTACTTGCCATATAGGTTTTGTATTACATAGCTACCTGTTGGTCAAGAAAGTATTATAATCATTATTTAATTGTAAAATGTTTAACTTTTTTTTAGCCATTTATTTTTCTGTGGTTTAGATTATTTAAAATATCTTCATAATTATTACATTCGTTGTGGCTTGTTATTTTATTGATTTTCTATCAATAAACGATTTATTTTACCTGTTTTGTTTTATTTCTTCATTAAAATGTAATTGAAAATATAGCAACAGCCAACAAAACGCATGCGCGCTTTTTTAAATCACGGCTCGTCATCGCGCACGCCATCTATTCTCACCTTCCCAAACAGTAGACCAGTGCAATATTCCGAATAGAAATAATACACGTACTTGAACGTCTCTTGGTTGTCTCTGACACGGCTACGTCGTATATTGAATTTCAGAGTGGATAGTAAATCAGGCCTTCAGTCGACCTTACAAGGCAACCTATTTTCACGGGAAAAGAACTCATATTCCCACGCAGGTGACGTTTTTTCATTATTCTCATGATTATTGTTTAGCTGTGTAACAGTAACTCTGCATAAATACAAGCTCTCTAAGGTATATTTAGTGTGTTTTTACACTTTTATAATTGTTATATATTTACTGGTTAAATGTATCCTGCCGTGGAGTTACGAAAACTGTAGTTAATAATGTAGTTATTCTTTATTCTAACGTTGAAAGAATGAGTTAAACCTTCTAATTGTAAAATATATGTGAGAGAAACTCTTTTTTTCGGCACTAAATTTAATTTTTTTATCATACAATACTGGATGAAAATATTTCTATAATTTTTGTACTCTATAACATTGCTCGGTATATCTGATGACGAAGACTGCCATGAGTCTTAGAACGGTAGTTCTCAAACTTATATTGCAGTAGTTTGCCACCTTTACTCTTCAGATATTGTTAAACAATTTTTATTGTTATACCATTATTGAAAGGTATACCAATTGTCGGGTTTACCGTGTCGTTTCATGGGTAGAGTTCTGCAGATGACGCCAAAAAGGTGAAACAAAGAAGTGTGGCACCTCCAGAAACAACCACACGAAATTGTATAGCAGTATTTGAGAAACTGTTTTTGAATAGCAGCACCAAAATAATTTTAGTATAGAAATATATGGTGTTTTAAAGCAATATCCTCTGTTTTTAATAACTTCGTATAATGCAGTTCTTTGAAGATATGTCCATCAATCCATTTTGGTAATACCCGCAACTGCCACAAGATATGTTCGATAAACTGTGACAAATCAGGATTGTTATGTAAAACACTTACTAGTTTTTTGGTTCGTGCTCAGCGATGTCTTCAAATAAGTAACATATAATTGTCAAAGAGCAAACACTACATTCGTCGCATCGATTATGGTAATTTCTCCAGTTTTGATAGACATTCAAGTTGTTCTACAGCAAGAGGGATTCATGGAAAGTTTGAGTGTATAATTTTAAATCTTTTTGGACATTAGGCTGAGATCGAAAATAGCTTCTTGAGCACTTGTAATAACAACTACTCCTTTAGCATTTAATTGTACTACAACTCCTTTTATACCGTCAAAGTTTCTGTAACAGTACGATGTTGCATTCAGCCAAGTGCCTAACTTCTCAGTGTAGGCTGTGGAGGTAGTGGCGTATTGGGTTATTGAGTTTTTGAAAAAATCGTTGTATTAGGCAGATACGAGCACATAATTTTTAGGGGATATTCGAATACCAATGCAATTACGTAATTTGCAAACAGTTTTATATTATTAAACGAAATTTGATTTATCATCGAACTAATTCTTTTAGATACATAAAAGGTTTTTTGAATTACATAATTAATGAAAATGCATAAACGAATTAGTTTTTATATGGTTTTATAAAAATTTATACAATGTAAACAAATTCACATAAACTTGCATTTCTTACAAAGGTTCCTGTAAACGGCACTGGAATGTCTCACCGGTATCCGAACTCTAGTTATAATGCTTTAACACTTCATATTGAGCAGTAGCTTCAACCTCCCAATGAAACTTTTTGGACTGCCTAAAATAACTTATAATTAATTTTAAAATTCATGTCGATGCAAAAGTTTTTTCGTCCATAAGAAGAAACATTATATATGGAAAGTCTTTTGTATTTTAAAAGATTGGTCGAAACCTTTGATAATCTTTAATTGAAAGTAAAAAACTAAATTATAATATAAACCCCTTTGATACGTTCGAATTGTGTTTATCTGGTTGCTAAAGAGCTTTATTTCTTGTTGGGTAATCATGGCTACTACCAACAGTGGAAAAAATTTTTCGGTTCTTATGGGTGAAACAGAGTATTTCATAAATATATACGGAAGGAAAAGTTAATATATTTAGTACCTTAAATGCAATTTTGCATGATTCTCTGCACTTAATACCGGTTAATATTCTAATTGACCATTTCTGTAATCATCTCCAGATGATGCCAACTTGGTTGGCGAAACGCGCGTCGAGTGCAGTATATAGTGTTTTGGTGTTTCGTGGAAAACTACGTCAGTGTTATCATTTATTCTGGAAAATACAAGACTTTTTTTTTAATCTAAATATGAATCTACAACAGTTGTTTTGCATTTTCTATTAGCGATATTTTGTGGGCTTATCTAAACAAGAAAAATATACTATATTACAATAATTTAAAATAGGAAGCACAAGACTTTCCTTTTTCCTCATTTTTAAATTTTAAATATTTATATTACAATATAATGTTTTAAATGCAAAAGAAGCCTCGTTTAACAAGGTAGCGATATGCCCTTGAAATCACATCCTACTGTCAAAAATTAGCCCTAAATTTCTAGCTTGATCAACAACAGGCAAGTGTTGACCATTCATAACCACATTTAGACTAGCCGTTGTGTATTCTCTTCCTCTGTTAGAGCACAAGCACATAACAGCACTCTTAGATGCATTAAGTTTTAAATTATTTTGATTATCATAATTTTGAAAGGAGTCTAAGTCGGAATTAATTAAGTCACAAGTAAATCTAATGTGTTTAGGACGAAAACTATAGAATAACTGAGTGTCGTCTGCATAGGATTGAATTTTGCCATGATTAATATGCTGAAAAATATCAGTTGTATAAATTAGGAACAATACAGGACCCGGAACTGATCCTTGCGGCACACCTGCCGTAATTGGGCATATATTTGATCGTTTTTCATTCAGTAATATAGTCTGGAATCTGTCCGTTAAAGAAGATTTAAAAAAAACCGACTGATATTGCATTAAAACCATAAAAGGAAAATTTGGAACAAAGTAGGTAATTCATGGTCCAGTGTGTCAAATGTCTTAAAAAAATCAAGAAGAACAAGAGATACAGCCGCACCTTTATCTTGGGTAGTTAAAATATTTTGTGAGATATTTGCCAAAGCATAAGTTATACCAAAGCCATTTCTAAAACCTGATTGCAAATTCGATATAATGTTATTATCTGAAATGTACTCGTATACTTGCTTTTTGATTAATTTTTCTAAGACCTTTTACGATGCTGGAATAATAGTTATAGGCCTTAGATCCTTATAATCTTGTGGGTTATTAACCATTGGTAAAGGCCTAACTATAGAAATTTTCCAGCTAGTGGGAAAGTAACCAACATCCAAGCAGTAATTTATGACATATGTAATATGTATAGAAATTACGGGTGACAGTATTTTAAAATTAAAGTAGATATGTTGTCGCAACCTATATCATTATATTTAAGGGACATAATTATATATTTTATTTCTTCAACACTACCCAGTTTAAATTGGAAAGATAAATTTACGTCTTTATGTGACAAAAAATAATCTACAAAATTTGGACAATTATTAGGTGGGCTAAATGCAGAGCTAAAATAAAAATTAAATGTAATGGGAGGGATATCGTATACTTTTACCTTATATGTTTAATTTTTTTTATGTCTAGCCAAAGCTCTTTGCTAGACCGATTTTCATAGTAAGTAAGATACGCAGCTACGCAGACTCCTCGTGCCTAATGGCTAAGGTAAGGTTTCTTAACTCTGTATTCTTTTTGAACATGAACATAATAATAGCTTACCTCCTCTAACCATGTGCCCTAACGCATCACAACAGGCTGTGGTAGTAATGGCGTATTCGTCAATTCGTTTTCAAATAATGTTCTTCGAGACGGCGCTTTTGAAAATGCCTTCTTCACGCTGGCTATTAATCTGTCGTCTATTTTTGGATAGCAGTCTCTTAACAGATTCTGCAATGTGATGGGGTCCGTGTGCTAAATATGTTACATGTAATAAATTTACATACTTGTATCTGTTTCTTAAGCGCACTGCAGTTGCCTCTATATAGGAAGCTAAGTCGGTTACATACAGTAACATACGTCCATTATTGTTCTCTAAGTCGGCGCGGCATTTCATATTTTTCTTAGAACGAAAAATAACAAGCACCATTTTGGGGGTTGATTGCTGAAGCGGATGCAAGCGATTACCGCAGCCGTTCTGATGACCCGTATAGTAAAATCGAGCGTCCCGGCTACAGTGAAGGGGTTAAAATTGTGATTCTGCAAGACATCCATTTTTCACCATGTTGTATACCTATGTACGATACGATGTATGTACGAACCTGGAATCTACTATTTACTCACGCTCCTTAGGTGTTAATGAAGCTGTCTAGTGTTAACTAATGAATTATTTCCTATCTGAATCATTGTAATACATCAAGATATACATTGTTGTAACAAATGTTTGAAAATTGTTTTAAATTGGTTTCGTGACTTTTAATAATGCCCACTTAAGCTATCATTAATTTTGGCAACTTTTAACAATAGTTGTAGGACAGGGTTAAAGTTTATTCTCACATGAGTAATTTGCATCTCACAAGTGGCTTGTAATCAAGCCGTGTAGCAGCATTTAGTAAAAGTAAAGTTTGTAGCCTTGGTTAAACTGCCATGATTGCCCATTGTTTATGATTCAGTTTACGACAATTCCGTTCTCAGAAACTGTATTGAAAAATTTGCGATATAGGTCTACAAAAATAATAATATGTGAAATATTTTAAGTAATTTGTCCTTATTTGTGATTATGAGTGATTTATTAATTGATCTATTGAATTATCTGTTTTTAACAAGAAGTTTTATCAGTGCCGATGAATAATGTCTTTCATTCATTTTATAAGGATTTATTGAAATTGTTACAACATGATAAATGAAAGAATTTGTAGTACTTAATTAATAATATTATTTAAAAAAACAAAATTTAAGAAAAAATAAACACATCTATGTACTATGTGATTTAAACTTAAGTTATTCTGGATTCATTTTTTTATTTATTTTAAGAATTGGGCACTATACGAATAGATAGCAAACTTGTCTCGATAAAACTAAATAATTTGTTGTTGTTAATAACAATAATTAAATTGCATTTATTGCTAAATGTTTAAATGCTTTTGCAGACACTTATCATTATCAAACTGAACCATTTAAATGTGTGCAACGTTTTCATACAATATACGCAGATGCTACCTCGTTAGTAATAAAAGCGAGACTGAAATTACTGGAAAACTGGCTGTCGTAACAAATATCAAAAATATAAAGTTTCCTATGGGTCTCCATTATTAAATTTAGTTTAATGGACTTATGGTTTTTAACTTAATAAAGGTTCCACCCACAATATAAATTTATTACTTCACCAATACCCTCTGTGCTTTTAAGACATAACATCTGTGTCCATCATATACAGGATGTCTCGAAATTAGTGTGCATTATTTTACCAGCTGCTTCTACTGCCAGAAATAGGAGAAAAAGTTCATATAAACATTGGTCGAAAAACGCTTGCTAAGGGAGCTACAGACCCCTAAAGGTGGGCCCCCAAGAAAGGTTTTTATCGAATATCTCCAAAACCACACAAATCAAATATTGAAAATATACACAGCCGCTACACTTCTTATGTGTAATAAGATGAAATGAAAATAATTCGAAAATTGTATCCAGGGCTGTCCCAAACTAGGGGTTGTGGGGTTAAAATAACCCCAACTTTTTTGTATGTAACTTTTTTTCTATTTTTGACGGTAGAATATGAAATTTTAGAGTTTTATACGCAAAAAAAGGTACTCTTGATGAACATCGATAAAATGCACCGTTTTTGAATAATATCGACTTGAAAATTTTAAAATTTAACTAATTTTATTTGTTTTTTAAAGTTTATAACATATGGAGCAAAATACATTGTACCAAATGAGTGTTGTCTATTCTTTCATGTCCATATAAAGTACATACCAATATTTTTAATTTGTTGCTTGGAAAATAGGTGAAAAGTATTTTTTTATGAACAACTCGAGCGAAACTATCATACTCAATATGAACAAAAATCATCCAGTAATCTTTTTATATCACTAAAATTAAATTTGAATTTTACATAGTTTTATTGTAACAGGTGTTCAAGCAAATTTTCATTTTCTCGCTCGACGTTCTAAAGTCTGAGAAACCCGTAAAGTCTTGAATGTATTTCTTCTTAATTCATTTTCGGCCTGATTTATTCGTTGAAGTAATTCTTCTCGTGTATTTACTTCAGTGGCGTAAACCAAACCCTTCATATAACCCCAAAAGTAAAAATCTAATGGATTTAGATCCAGTGAACGAGGTGGCCAAGCTATAGGACCACCTCGACCTATCCACCTGCCTGGAAAATTGTGATGTAACCAAGTTCGAACATTGCGCCCAAAATTGGCAGGCGCCCCGTCATGTTGAAAATGCATATTTTGTCGAACCTCGTGTCGAACATTCAACGGTAATAAATCGACAAGGTCATTTTGGAGGAAGTTTAAATATTCTTCTGCATTAAGACGATTGGGGAATTCTATTGGGCCAATTACTTGATCCCCAATGATTCCTGCCCATAAATTCACCGAAAATCTATGTTGGAAATTTGTGCGCCGAACAACTCGTGGATTCTCATCCGACCGATGATGCATATTGTGCATATTAAAAGCTCCGTTCCTAGTCAACATTGCCTCATCAGTCCATAATATGCTAGGAACAATATTTCTGTTCGCTAATATTAATTAAGATAAATAATTATCTAAGTACTTATATTTTTTATTAACTATTGAGCGAGGTATGTTGACAGTTTCTGAAACTCTTCGAATGCTTATTTGTGGATCATTTTCTAAATGATTCAAAACTATATCCATACGATGATTTCCTTGTGGCCTTCCTCGTGACCTTTTAAAATCTCCATGGTCTGCCAAATTCTGGTGAAGAACTGCAAATATTCGACGCCCAGGTACTCTACGATTGGGAAATCTTCGTCGGTAATCCCTTACTGCGGCTAATGCACTATTATTGCAAAAACCGTACACAAAATGCATATCAGTCATTTCCCTATCTGTAATTCTTGGCAATTTAAATCGACTTAACGAAAATCGTGATTAAAGGCGCACAAATGAAATAACTGATAGAAAAGGGGACAAAACGTTTTTTTTCCGATACGCGTTCTTAGAATTTTATATCATACCACTGTTTATACAAATATATTAACCTTGTTAACAGCTCTAACATCAAATTATATCATAGCGGCATGAAACATTCTTTTTTCTATTCATGGCCTACTATTAATAAAAAATTAGTTTAGATTCCCAATACCTATTTCAAGTCGATATTATTCAAAAACGGTGCATTTTATCGATGTTCATCAAGAGTACCTTTTTTTACGTATAAAACTCTAAAATTTCATATTCTATCGTCAAAAATAGAAAAAAGTTACATACATACTGGCCGTAGAAGCAGCTGGTAAAATATTGCACACTAATTTCGGAAAACCCTGTATATCAGCCATAAAGTGAATTGCTCTTATTCAATTTATGTCTACAGACAAATTCTGTGTATTTTTAATTACTTGAAAATATCCAAATATGATGAAACTAGTTGTAAAACTAACAAAGTAATATGGAAACTGGACAAGTAAAGAACAGCGTTTTGTTTTTCATGTTGTGAAAAGCTCACATATTTCCAAACAGTCTGGGATAAATCTTTTTTGTTTTTAAACGTCGCGTCCCGTCGGAGGAATTTCTATCAAAACAATCAAAAACCATTCCTAATTACAACTTCCTCAGAATAAAGGAATTTCTATCAAATGCTCGCTGAACAACAAGATTTTATGCAAAAATAAAACATATTCAAGTAAATTGCAAGAGTATTTAATCATTTTAACGACTCTTCATTTCTTTTTTTCGTGTAAATTTTAAATGGTCGCAGATGTAAAAATATAATAGGAAAAATATGTTCTGCTTAAGCACATAACGTTTTTTCTCTTTATTTGAATTGTGACAGATGGTCAGTAAAATAACTTGTAGAGTAAATAATTAAATTTTTTTTAATTTCAATAATATTTTATATCTAGTGGTAGTAGCTCGATCTGTATAAACGCACAAGCATATAAAAAATAAAAATCGTTTTTTAAAAGAAAACTACAATTTTGATTGTATTTCATTGTGCAGCAAATTAGTAGAAATGATTGAAGGGTATGTACCAATCCAGGACCGCATGCATAAATATTCGTTCCTGTTTGCAGCATTACCTCAGATTATTGGTACATATCATACATATTATTAATCTGACAGGGGACCCCTATTTTTGGATAGACTTCGTGTAATAATTGTACTTCTTTAGGGTTTCACCCCTTGGAATGGCAACCGCAACGCAATCGATTCGGAGAAAATACGTTTAAAAATTCAAACTCACTTTTACTAGTAGGTTCTTCGAGTTCCGGCGAAACCTAGCCGATATGTGTCTCGTACCGCTTGGGCGCTGGGGTTCGAATCACGTGAGCACGACTTACTTTTTTTTTAATTATTTATTTAATTGTTTTTACAATTAAATAAATTTATTATTTAATATTATCGATCATTTAAATAACAACAATTCAATAATGTTATTTTGCTAACGAAAAAACTTTAAATTTTAAATCATAATTTAATTCTAGTAATAATTTAAATTACTACCAAATAAATATACTATAATTTAATAAACTATTATTTAAAATTACTATTACTAATGGATTAATAATAATAATAATAATAGTTTATTAAATTATGTATATTTATTTGTTGTAATTTAAATTATTACTATAATTAAATTATGATTTAAAATTTAAAGTCTTTTTCGTTAGTAAAATAACATTATTACATTATTGTTATTTAAATGATCGATAATATTAAATAATAATTTCTTTAATTGTAAAAACATGAAATAAATAATTAAAAAAAAGTAAGTCGTCGTGATTCCCCGAGGCCCAAGCGTACGCGAACGTTATCGGCTAGGCTATTGGGAACTCGAAGAACCTCACACTATATAAGCTGAGTTTGAATTTTTAAACGCTTCTTTCCGAATCGATTGAGCTTGGGTTGCTCAAGGGGTGCACCCTAAAGAAGTACAATTATTACACGAAGTTCATCCCAAAATAAATTCAGGTCGTGCCCTCCCCTGTGAGAGTATTACTGTATATCATAATTCGTATGAATTGCATGTTCGCTCAAAAAAAATCGTTACCAAGACTTCTATTTCAGTACAGATGCGTTTTGGTGACCTTAGCTTCTTTTATCTCACACTGATACCGTGTCGATTAACACATTTCGCCATTAAATTCTGTTTTCACCAGGTATTCAGGCATAAAGCCATAAACTGCTCTTACTTTTTTTTATGCTAACCAAACTTAAATGAGGCTTCCCATCTTTTTTCTCGTTTTCGGTGCTCACTAGCGTTAAATTTATTGTGTAGAAAAATGAAGAAGATAAATTCTCCTTAAATAATATCCTACTTATTTTTTTTTCTACATATAATATTTGATAAAGCTCAGCAAATCTAGTATTCTTGCAAAAACGACTGGTATTCTCTTTTTATCGCTTTTAAATGCTTCTTTTCAGTTTCGTTTACGTTTGAATGGAACAAGGTATACCGAAAAAGATGTACGCTAAGAAAATATCCTTTTGATATAATCGTTTTTTGTGCTACGCAGGTAGAATTTTTCTGCAGCAAGGTTACCTATTTCCATATCACTTTGCGGTGAGTAAATGACAAATATTTTCTATCAGATTTTCCATTAGGTTTTTTCATAAAAGCAAATTCAGTACACTTTGCTGTGATTTTCGATGGACGGGGTTTGATAAAATCTGCTACAGCATCTGCAGAACTAAACCCGCTCTCTTTATCTTTCTCTAGTTCTTTAAAGTCACGTTTCATTTGTTTTTCATCGAAGTCTTCCAGATACTAGGTTTTGAGGCCATTTTTTCAAAAGCTTGAGCACGAGGTACGAGGTAGAAAAATATTTACCAGACCAATCTTCCAATAATTGCTATTAGTACTTGAATATTTTTTTAATCACGACATAACTATTGGCTGGCCTACTTAGAACAATTGAAATTTTATAGAAAAATTCCAAAGATATCTCTTATATGAGGTTTTTCGTGCAGAATTCTAACTGAATGAATCACAATGAGAACTTTTTTGCCATTAGGGGCAATGAATGCTGACGTTTGGAAGACAATTTTCATGTAAAGCCCTATAACTTTGTTCTTAAATGCAACAAATATATTTTAGACGCTTTAGAGTTAATATTTAACTTTAAATCGCCAAATTTCACTGGCTTCCCTTAAAAAATGCATTTTCTACAGAGTATTTAGAACATGCCTTACACTTTGTCAAACGTTGTCTTTCATTTTTAATTTTAAATATATAGTTTTTTAAACGTTCAATTTGTAAAATAGTCTGATACGGTCCTGGCTACAACTCAAAAGGGATATGCGGCTACCAGATGCTACATGATACCATGAGAACATCCGATGGGAACCGTACTTTTTACCTTTTTCATCGTCATTGTTTCTATCTTTCTCCACCCACGATGAACCCATACTTATCTTAAAGCAAGAAAAAGAAAAATTTACAATAAAACACATCGAACAGGCGGCAAAGCGACTATACAATACGTTTTAGTTTTATTTTAAGTAAATGGGCATCTTGTTTCTTCTGAGGATTTTCGGAAACCAAAGTAAAGGTGTCAATGTTTTACTTTGTCACTCTACCAACTATATCAGTATATAAATAATGGTTTTATAGAATAATCGGGGCAGGTGTTTATATTTTGCCACAAAAATTCGTTCGTAACGTGTATCATGTAATGGTAGCGCTATTTATTACCGGTTATTTTCCAGAATTTGTTATGGTTATTTAGACTAGAACGTTTCGAGCCACCAACAAAAATTCACCTCACGAGTGGTAACTATAATTCAAGTTCAAAAAATACTTTGTCAATTTGACAAAATATAAAATGTTTACTAATAAAGGTATACATGAAAATGGTCCATTTTTAATATCTGATTTTGTAGAGCAAACACTAACACTAAATTTATCCATAATACAATAAAATACTACATCTTGTATTACACTCAGAATGTTTAACTTAATGAATTAGTATTTCAGCATTAAAAATAGTTCATTTTTAATAACGTGTTCTCAGAATTAGTGGTACAAATTTACCCACGGTTAACTGTAAACAAAACGCTCTATTTAACAAAGTGATCATTTGGGATATCTGAATTTTTCATATTATAGCCTGAATGAGTAAGACTAATAGTTACATGAGCAAGGCCTGTTTGGAATATCGTCAATTTTGAAATAGTTAAAATGTACAAATAGTCCATAATAACAGAATCCTAAATAGGTACTGCTCACAACGATATAAAGATTTTGGCGTGCAGATTTTTAAGCGGTAAATATTTACATAAGGAGTGACTTAGTTATATCTCTGTATATTTAATCTATGGTAAGACTAACACTCGAGCAAAAAAATAATGACTTGAGGTACTCCGCGTAACTTCTATACTCGTAGACTTCTTCAAAAATAGTTCATTGAGGAAATCTTTATGTAAATACGACACTTTACAAAGCCTTGATTAAATTTACGAAAAATAATAAAAAGAAATAATATTATAATACCATAATACAATAGTGCATATCTGTAGCCAAAAAGTTGTGTCCATGAAGCGTTAAGCAATGTACGCACAACTATGGTTGCTTTACTTCGGATGACATCAGCCCGTTTTGATTGTATTGAACCAGATCGCGATATATTTTAGTACCAACACAACAGAAATATTGGGTGGGTATGGAATTTGGGATATTATTGAACATGTTTATGCAATGGTAACAAGTTAAAAATACGTTATTGTCAATCTAAATTGTGGATTTTGCCGTGTGTGCATCGAGGGAAGTCGTATCTGGACTGTTCGCTGGCCACGTGATAGGGTCACTTAATGATCCAAGTGCGGAAGTAGTTTTTCAGCAAATCAGTAACATCTCTAATATTATGTTTAGGCGCACCATCCTGCTGGAAAACTATTTGGTTTTGGTCCACGGTACAAGCAGCAATAATATCATTCATTTCCAGAAGTTTTAGGTAGTTTCTTCCAGTCAATCAAAAGAGTTATTCTGTCCGAGATTGTACCACACCACACATTAATTTTCCGCCTTCCTTGAAATTAAGTTTTCTGTTGAAAATCGGGATTGTTACGTGACTAATGTCGTAGGTTTTGTCTGTTCGTGATTCCGCTGGTGGAAAAAATTTACTCGTCACTCCACAACATTTTATTTAAAAATCTAAGATCATTTTGAATTTCATTCATCATTCCGTTGCAGAACTGAATGCGAAGCTGCTTCTGTTTGTTAATAAGTTTGTAAGTTTTGTCCTTACTTGTATGGTCCAAATTTGATGATTCTTAATGTTTCACAGTGGCCCGAAATAAATAAAAAGTTGACAAAATCCAAATTTTATGTCTGTTATACAGCTTTCACATTCCAAGGGTACATTAGGGTATATCTCCGGTAATATTTCCCGGAATATCAACCCCTTTGTTCGAGAAATTTATCTGCGGTGACTCGTCAAACATGAATAATTGTTATACCATGATTTTACTTCACTTTGTTGGTAGATTTCTACGTGTGACTGTACTTCAAATATTTGTGCTTTTGGTTTGTAATTTTTACAAAAACTTTAAGGCAAGTACATTATTTACATATAAAATATTTCCAGAGGCACCTGATTTTATTATTTTTTATAAACGTAATTTCTTTGGCATTTTGTAACTTCTATTTGACCTACAGAGAGTTTGCCATTAAAAGCCACGGAGATTTTCATTCTAAAATATACTCTAGGTATTCCTCTATGTCGCGATTAAATACATTTTTTGCTGGAAGTTGTTCCATTAGAAAAAAATCGCATTTTTTTTATTTCGATACAGGGCGCTTTAAGTTAGTTTCAAACCAAAATAAGATAGTGTCGTTGCCGTCAGTAGTATGGCAAATGCTACACTATGCACTTTGCACCTGTAATACATATTGAAGCTATTGTGTCTCCCCCACCCTAAACTACCCCAGCTTAAACAACTACCAAATTTTAATTATCTATTTTGATTATCTCGAGTTGCAATGAATCAAGATCACTCAATAGATTATTAATTTCATCAGGTCCACTGATCACTTCTCTTCACAAACTTCCCAGAAGAAGAAGTCAAAGTCTTTGGGCTCTCCACAATTCCTTCTTCTGAGGAGAATGTGAACAGATATTCCGATTCCGAAAGTGACTGATAGATTCGACTGATACCGATGAATAACTGACGTTCCTCTCTTTTGTATTAATAAGAGTATACGCATCTTTTACGTTAAAAGGTTATATAGCTCCGTTAATTATTAGTATTGTACTATATTTTTTTGCATTATTTTTCTCGTATTTGAGTCAGTTTAAATAGTATGCATGCAAAAACATGTAAATTTTCACTTTGTCAAAAAACACCCCCTACAAAGCTACCCCTTAGTTTGATCTTTTTTTTATAATTTTTTTCATATTTCATGAGTCATTTAAATAGGTTTCATGAAAAAAACACGTGTAAATTGCCACTGCCAAATAACCAGCCCTTAGAACCCATCCTAGATTTATTTATTTTTTTCACTATTTTTGATATGTACGTTATTCCTGACTTATTAATACAATCATATTTTTGTCAACTTCTCTCTGATTTTGCTGCGTTTGTTGGATTTTTTGGTAAGAGTATCTTCTGCGACCAAACTGTCGCGCACTGAAGCGCAAAATAAGTGTCGTGGTAGTGGCCTGGTGATCATGTGGCAGGTGGAATTATTTAAACCCATGGAAACAACTGCGGTAACGCCGCTACGAGAAGAAGTGGTGGTGGCGTGAAGTTTTGTAAGAGACGTGGTGCCAGTTGGTCGCCACTGACAAGTTTAATCTCAAATGTCAAGTGCCGTTTCTATTCTTCTGCCGCAGTGGATGAACCAATGTTCCTATGTTGATTTTTCACATCATTGAGGTTAGCAACTTGCACAAATGCAAGAACCTCTTCATCCTTTGACGACGACAGTTTGACTGAACAAATCACGGGATCCGAGATCCAGTGACTGCTATTTCAGTGCGCGTTAAACCACTTTAATGCCACTCCATTGTCATTTCATTGCCGCGCTACGTTTCGACCACTCCTATTTCTCCTATTATTTCAGTTCTTCGCCACTACCACACTAATTTGATGCGCACCCTGCCTTAGGTACACTTTTTTCTAACTACAAAAGTAAAAAAGTTAAAAGGGGTGAAAAATATAAGTGTACACCCGGTACATATAGTGATTTTTTAGTTTGCTTGAGTACTACTTACTATTTACTGATCTGATCCGTTTTTGGCATTTTTAGTATTTTTTTAGCATTATCCCCAATAAAAAGTATATGAATACACAATATCCGCCACAAAGAAACTATAAACAAATAAATATTTACCCTGTATAATAAAATAACGATTCTGCGAAGTTTCGGGTTTGGTGTTTGCTCTTGCCGGCGACAAGAGAGAGTAAATAAATGATTTACAAAATAGTCGAGATAGTATTACCTACCAATTTTTATAATATGTACAAATACATCTAGAAGATAAAGTACGATATATTTATTTATACCCGTTGAATTGAAAGAATATTACATAAAAATTTACGACCGTTTTATGTCGATAGTAAATAAAATATGTTGAAATGCGTGTTTGAACGTAAAGCTCATTATTATTCTAACTATAACCTGTTGAAGATTATATTTGCATATTACTATTGTCGCTTGGTTGCATATTTATTTTTTATATCTGACGTAGGGTCGTTCAAGGTTGTTCAAGAAGAGCTTTTATTTAGTCAATCACTTGGTGTCATTCACATTTATGTTAATTACTAAAAAATATGTCAGAATCTTGTGGGTATTACATCAAAAATGTTTTAAATAAATTTTAAATAATAGTAAATGATCAACAATAATTTACAATTTCTGTAGTGAAAAATCCACTTGGTTTTCTGTACTTTTGTATGTTAGCGTTGATAGATATGACGGATAAAAGAATTAAAATAATCTGCCAAGCATGAATACACAAACATACCTATAGCTATGAACGGAAGTGGTACGTACAGTAAATAATACACTATTTAGTGATTAATTAATTACCTAAGTAACATGGAAAAAAAAACATTTTACTGCGCCTTGATCTAGAATAATAAGAAAATTCTTTAGTTTTATTGTTTAAGCAAGTTTCTCTTAAGCAGAGCGTCCACTAGGTCGGTGAGGTGGAGCGGCGGGGCGCGACACAAAATCCGCTTCCAAGTAAAATACATTAATCCAGTCAACAAATGCTCAAATGGATTGTAGACAGACTTTTATGCGTTTTTATTTTTGGGCTGTGTTTGAAGGTGTTTGTAGATGAATGTACCAAAAGTCCTGAGGTCTGCGAAAGGAGCTAACTCCAGGAGTTCCCAAAATGTGTCCCTCTTTTTGGTTTTTCGCTTATATCTCGATAGTGTATGGTCCTAGCGAAAACGTCTTTATATATATAATATTAAAGTTGAAAAATTGGCACAAAATAATATCTACTAATTTTTTTTTCTTATCCCTAACCGTTTTCGAGTTATAAGCCGTTGAAAATTATTTTTTTTTCAAAAATAATTTTCACACCATAGTTTTGGACATATAGTGTCTCGTAACTTCTAAACCGTTATATTTAGAGCAAAATTGCTTAAATATGAAGATAAAATTATCTTCAACCTGGTATATAAAAAGTAAAATCCGCCCATTGTATCAAAAATTAAACCTATTTGCAAAATTAAAAAAAAAGTCCGAATAAGTGAAAAAATTACCGAAGGTGTTACTTTTCCTGTTAAGTAACGGTTATATCACCATAGAAATGATTTATAACAGGTGCCGACACATATGTAACATATACGTAAATTTAAATTGCTGTATAATTTAAATTCCGTGTGTATTACAATTTTTTTTACTTGAAAATGGCAATACGGGTTTGTTCAACTCTCTTTGTTTTTATTTTCATCACTTCCCTCAAAAACATCAGTAAGAGAAATCTCCGTCCTGGACAAAGTTGTCAGCTGGTGGGTAGGTATTTGAGTCACAGATCTGACCCTGGATATTATGTCTGCTGCAGTTGTGACAATTCTGAGCCGCTCATCTTGTAAGTTGTTTGCTTTCTTTTCATACCAAGTCACTCAGTATTTTATGTCCAGTGTACAGTGAAACATATGATTGGAAGCTGGCTGGTATCGATTAGACCCTTTCATGATCATTACACGATCTCCAGATTATTTGACGAGTTTCTTCTTGATTATCTTGTCAGTTTCTGAGCAGTTTTGCTCTAAATATAATGGTTTATAATGTACGAGACATTGTATGTCCTAAACTATGGCGAAATTTATTTTTTGAAAAAAATTACAATTATTAACGGCTTATAACTCGAAAACGGTTAGGGATAACAAAATAATGATTAGATAATATTTTGTGCCAAATTTTGTTGACTTTAATATTGTGTATAATGACGATTTCACTAGAATCAACCATTATCGAGATATAAGCGAGAAACCAAAAACAGGGAAACATTTTGGAAACCCCTGGAGTTAGATCCCATCGCAGACCCTGGGACTTTTGCTATATTCATCTCCAAACACCCCCAAACACAGTACAAAAATAAAAAAAGTGCGCACAAGTCTGTCTAGAAACCATTCCTTAACTGGATTACAATTACTTTTGACCAATAGAATTAATGGCGGGAATACGTTATCTGTATGCCAGATTTGAAATACCGTACATTGGTATGCTTTCGTTTAGAACTTTAAAGTTTATGAATTATGTTAATTTTATATACTCATGTTTATTATTTAATTTAACATAATAATTAAAAGAACACTATAAATGACTCACAATGGAAATTACTGAGGAATAGAAATACCAGTTTCTTCAAAAATACTAGAAGCATTTGTTAAAGAACAACTTTTAGTCTATTTAGAAAGTAAAAACATACTTACAAATTTTCAGTACGGCTTTCACAAAAATTGCAGCACATCAGATGCTACATTTGAACTTCTAGAAAGTATAAGTAATATAATAGAAGATAAACAACAGCATCTTGGAATATTCTGTGATTTATCTAAGGTGTTTGATTGTGTGGATCATTCTATACTATTAAGTAAATTGGATTACTATGGAATCAGAGGAATAACAAACAATTGGTTTAAATCATATCTCGAAAACCGTCAAATATTAGTAGAGGTTTGCTTGTATAATAATACTTCACGTACAAAATATTACACCCATCCAGAGAATATTAAATATGGAGTACCCCAGGGTTCCATTTTGGGACCAATATTATTTTTAGTTTATATTAACGATCTAGTTTATAATTATTCATCAGTAAATTTTCACTATATGCAAATGACACAAGCATTTTACTTAACAACTGAAATATCGATAATTTCATCATAACAGCACAAATGAAAATCACCTACATATCTGACTGGCCCACATTTAACAAATTATTACTTAATCTAGAAAAGACCGTCACCGAATAAAAATATACCGCAAAATACATTGATCTCAAATATAGGAAACTTCGAACCCGTTTGCAGTACAAAATTTCTAGGCCTGCATATTGATGAAAAACTGGATTGGAAACTTCACATAAATGTAATCAATTATAAATTGTCTAGTGCAGTTTTTGCCATAGGGATTATAAAAAATTGTATCGGTTTTGATGCAGTCAAAATATACTATGCATACTTTTATTTCATCTTGCAATATGGGAATGAGTTTTAAGGAAATTCAACAAATGTAAACAGTACATTTTTAATTCAAAAGCGTGCCATACGTACCCTATGTGGCCTAGGTAGATACGACTCATGTCGCAATTCTTTTAAATTATTACAAATCTTCACTATAACTAACCGGTACATATATCGCCTATCATTAGCAATATTTAGAAGAAAATGTAAGTTAATAACGCCATCACAAATCCACACACACAATACAAGAAATAAAGATACATATCTACCTCCATTTTATAATTATAGTGTTAGCCGAAGGGGTCCTCTCTACATGGGGGTACAGATCTTTAATCATTTACCACACCGTATTCAAACAATTACAAATCTAAACATATTCAAATGTGAATTAAAAACTGTTCTGTCACCTCACACACTTTACACTGTCAATGAATTTTTTGAAACTACTTTGTAATTTTAAAATTTGATTCTTAAAATTTAATTTACGTTTGACAAATCTACAAACACATTGTAATGATATATGCAATTGGTAGTTTAGTTAAGTAAGTTAAGTTTAGTAATTTAACCATTTTCTTTGACAAATCTTTACAGGTTACAACATATAATGTTTTGGCATGGTTTTTAAAATATGTTTGTCTCTTATTTGATGATTATTTACTCCCCACGTGTTCTCTGGAAAGGCCAAAGCGATTTTAATGAAATTTTGCATATAGGTTTGAGCAATGACGAAAATACAAAATTACGTTTATACAACGTGATTTTAGAATGCCGACCAACCAGTTCGAAAATGTTATAATTTATAATATTTCTGGCATGTTCCAGTTCATTAATTATGATTTCCGATAAAACGGGGATTTTCAAATATACACAGGGTGATCCTTAAGTACATGCATCGAGAAAATTCAGGAAATAATTTCCATTCTATAATCAGCCGAAAAGTTTAAATGATGTTTTGTCAATAAATTTATTTCGGAGATACGAGTTGATTTAAAAAAAAATGCTCTAAATGTTTACAACAAAGAAGTCTCTAAAAGTATTCATTATGCACAACAAGTTTGATAAAAAATCTTCAAGCATTTCAGAGATCAGGAATATTTTTTTTTTCGTTTTTGATTTTTTTCTTAAACTCTTCATTCTCTAGCAAGAGGACATTATAATTACGTAGTAATTCTTCATATATACTTTCCCTGGAGATTCCTTTACTTGTGGATGAAATGTTTTCCACATTTCCTATAGACAATAATGGACTTAAAATTTGTTTAACGATCTCTTTGCGTTCTCTAGTTTTAACACGTTTACCTCTTGCAGTTGGGCTGGACATTTTTGTCAAAGTTTCCGGCAACAAATTAAGTGGTGGAATAGCTAAAACATAATAAAATTAGCCACAAATTATTTTTCAGTAGGTAAATTTTATAATGCCTACCAGTTTTTTTTCTTAGTTTTTTTGGCCATACATTCATCAATTTTGATTTCATTCCACTTTTAAAATCATCAATTGTAACATGTTTATTGCAGTCTTTTATTATCGCGGTTAAATTTTCCTTTTCTTTAACATTTTCTAATCCACTCTATCCTAATTAAAATGTCAGTAGGAAACGAGAAAAACGATAAGTTTTCTCCACTCCTCTTTGCCCTCTCAGCATTTCTCTTACAAATAGCATATAGCATATAGTTCCGGTTATCTTAAAACGATTATTTATTATTAACTGGATATTTCTTCTCAAAATAAATATACTTCATCTTATTTTACATACCTACCGTCTCAAAATAAATGTAATATATATCAAATATATAATAATCCATCCAAATATATAATAATCCATCCAAATGTCACTTAAAAATCAAAATAGCACGTAAAAACTATAAAAAGAGGTCCATAATGATATAATATAACATAACTAATAATAACTATAAGCAAAATAAAAAAATAATTGCAAATAACCACACAAAACGATTATAAAATGAACACAACAAACGTATGATTCATAACACGGTATACACTATGACGCGTTACATTCCTCTTCCGTCTCTCCTCACCCAATTTAAGAGATATAACCTACTTCTTTACGGACCTCGACAGGACCAGTCAGCCTGATTTTCCTATGCAAATATTTTTTTTATGTATTCTTGCATGATATCGTAAGCAAATACTTTAATTGCTTTAAGTTTTGCTTCAAACTAGTGGCTTTTCCTGTCTTCCTTCAGTGATTACAATTATTCATATCATCTAATGGTTTATAATTGTTAGAGGAAAATTATCGTAGTTATCCATAAGAAATAAATGAGGAAGTTCTAAATGCAGAACATAAATTAGCAAGTTTAATATTGGAAAATTAAGTATCATTTGTATACAGGAAAATGAAAAGTTGTTAATCAAGTAGATAAATTTATTTTGTTCAATAACAAAACAAAATAATCTAAGATAAGTAGAGGTGTATGTCTTCGTTTACTTTTAAAATTACTTCTAAGCCTTAAAATAAATTAAAGGAATAGAAGTACAAACTGTAGAGTATATTTTTAACAATCATTACGGAACATGCGATGTGTTAACTAACAAAAATATTTATTATTTCATGTCTTTTTTTTTTTTTTGAAGAGGTTCCCCCAATCTGAAGTTACGGTACTGATTATATGTTGATCCAAAAGGGGAGAAAAGAAAGTTTAAATTTTAGATTCCCATTGTGTAGATACCAAGAAAAAAACAGACACTGTATAATATACAAAACTAAAAAATTAAATTATTGTAAATTTATTGAAGACGAGATTTACTCATTTAATAGATAAATCCCTTTGTCGACGTTTTTATAGTTTTCCAAGTGACTTTGGAAATATTATACTCCTTACCACTACTTTTTTGACAACTATTTTCCTCTTAAGTAAAAGTAAATTTTAAATTAATAGTGGGGACAACAGATTTTTTCGAGATTACCGTGGTGTTAACCACCTGTTGATCATATAGGGATCACCTAGTTTTTTTTAATTCCTCATAATTTTTACACTCATTTATGAGATTGTTTAGTATCCGTGTTGACGGATTACCCTTTAAATAAAAGAACAATAAATATCTGCGTAGTTACTGAACTTGATAATTGTTTTTGGTATTTTTACCCATTGTGCATAGTTCAGAAGCTTCCGGTTATAAACAATTACCATTCCATGTGAAACTGGGACAGCAAATTTCAGTAATCATTAAGTAAATTACTGGTGGTATGCGTGTGTGCAATTCTTCGTCGTAAATTTTCAGTTAGTAACTTTGTGGTCCCTGGGATTTTTTCATGGGTATATGAATCAGAAAATAGACTAACAGTATATTTTTCTCGATTCAAATGAAGTGAACTGTATATTTTTATCAAAATAATATAATAAATCTACTCGACATATTTTATTTAAAATAATTAAAAAAAAATTGAATAATAGTAATATATAATAATAATAATAATTTAAAAAAGAACGCAGAATAATAAATTGCATTATGTGGCAAGGCCCGTAGGAAGGGACAGGGCAGTTATCCCCCTCCTGGCAAATCAGATTTTGTTTTAGTTTTGTATTTTCAATAAAAAAATACTATTAGAGGTCGGATATCGGTGAGTCATTCCAGTGTCGTCTGCAGGAACTTTAATAAGAAATGTAAGTTTATGTCATGTAAATTTGTTTATATTGTATAAATTTTTATACAATCATATGAAAAACTAGCTCGTTTATGTATTTTTAATATTCATGTAATTTTAAAAGCCTTCTGTATCTAACAGAATTAGTTTGATTATAAATCAAATTTCGCTTAATATTATAAAACTGTTTGCGACTTATGTAGCTGCATAAACATTTGAATATCCCCAAAAAAATCATATACCTACCTAATGCAAACCTTAAATTAACATTTGTATTACACTCGCAGCCAGAATGTTATGCAATACTTCCCCTCAGGTGCTGCGCTGGGTACATATGTGAATTTTTCTAAGTATTTCTACCTAATACGCCACTACATCCACCGCATATACTGACAAGATGAAGCACTTGGCATCTTATTACTACAGAAACTTAGACGATATAAAAAAGAGTCGTACTACAATAATTGTATGTTAAAGGAGCAGTTGCTATTGCAAATGGCCAAGAAGCTATTGTTGATTCCAGTGTCAAAAAGATTTAGAATTTATACACTTAAGCTTTTCACGAATACCTCTCGCTATAGAACAACTTGAACGTTACCAAGAACAGGAGAATGTAGCGATAACGATCTTCTACAATGTAGTTTGATATAAGCCCTACAATAAGCTCAGATACATATTATGTATCAGTTATCTGGAGACATCGCTGAATACGTAAACAAAAAACTAAAAAGTGTTTTACACAACAATCCTGGTTTTGTCACGGTTCATCGAATAATAGACCTACTTACTACATGGCAAAGAAATGAACTATTTATGACCACAAATAAATATGGTGTCTTTTGAATGTTTAAAAAAATGCTCAATATCATCTGTCGCGATAGAATGTTCGATTGCAACATATAAATGGATTTTTGCAGACATTTGGCAGATATTAACAGCAGAACATATCAAGCAACTTTTAATAATATACTTTGCTAGTAAAGAATAATACCGCAATAACTATGAACAAGTGTACAGCTCCTAAAAAAAAATGTTGTTGTAAACTATTAATGCCAATATACTTTCACATTATTACTTACACTAGTCATTTTTAGACCTTTCAGTGAATTACCTACAAGGTAATTCATCAAAAGATATTAGTTTGCAATAATATTTAAAAAATATTTGGTTTTAATTGGTATATAAATTAATAACAAATATTCCCTTGCGCTGACCCTGTTTTAGAAGTCATGACTCGCCTATATCCGAACTCTACTAATTAGTAATTACAATTTCTATTACTATGAGACAGCTAAAATTGTTGTGTTTTTGACAGGAAGCTCATTGTCTATTCTACGTTTCAATGCAGTGTTATATTTTACAACAAATTTAGGTACCTTTGATAAAAGTTCTATTTAAAGATAATAACAAATATATTAGCTAATATTATTTTCTAAATTATTTTCTAAACTTATCACAGATAAGTATAACATATCTCTTTTTAAACAACTACTTTCCCGGCTATTTGCCAAACGCTGAAATTTGGACCATAGAGAGAATAATATGCATATTTTGGTCAGTACGACTGACTCTCGATAATGTTATTTTTAATCATAACTACCCTGTTCAGTAAAACCAAAAATAAATAAAACAAAAGTACTCACCAATTACAATAACCACTTCAAAACTTTAAAACTTAAATGTTAATTAATCTGTGCTGCCATTAATATTTATTACATTAGAAGTACTAAGATTCCTAGTTATTATCGAGGCTTTGAAAAAGTCACGTTGACGACGCAGAAATGCAGAAACATGTGTTCGTGAATGTTTAAAATTTTGAAGTGGTTGTTGTATTGCTGAATACTGTTATTTTATATATTTTTGATTTTACTGAGCAGAGTAGTTATAATTAAAAATAACATTATTAAGTCAGTCGTACTGAACATAATGTGCAATGTGCATATTATCTTTTTATAATCCAAATTACACTGTTTGGCAAATAGCCGGGAAAGTAATTGTTTAAAAATATATAATATGTTACATTTATCTGTGATAAGTTTTTTTGTAAAAGTTAGAAAATAATAATTAGCAAGAAAATGTTTGTCATTACATTTCCAAGCCATTCCCTCTTTGCAATATTATGTGCTAAAAACTAAAATTAAAGTTGAACGATGAGAATTGTCCAGAAAACAATAATAAAGGATGCAGTTCTAAAATTGTTACAAACAAATCAAAAATAGGAACAAGTTTCGTTACAGTGTACGAATTTTTCACATTACCTTCCCATTACATTTGTTTCCTATAGATCAATTGTCACGACTTATTACAAGAATTCTTTCAATAAGTGAGAAAGTAAGTAAAAAATGTTTTATCTTCGCAACATGCCCCTGAAGAAAAGCTTTATATTATATAGTTTTGCGTGTTATCCAATAAGATTATAAAAAATTGCAATTGTATTTAATACATCTTTTTGTGTTTTTTAAACTATATGTTAAACCAAAAAAACTATAATTGGGCTAGAGCAGTAGTACAACTTTCTAATATTAATTAATAAAATGTACCATGGACTGCGGTTGTATTATTTCAAAACATGGAAAGTGTGGGTACCTTTAACAATGCACAATGCAGTTTTGTCATAATATTTTATTCGCAAACATTTAATTGTTCTTTGAATAATGTATGTATATATAGATTGCAGATAAAGCTAAATATTTTCTTTATTCATCTTCAGATTTGTGCTCGACATTATATTTTACCAAAAATATTTTACTTTACTCTCTACAATTTTTTACTCATTTATAGAGATCAAAATTCAGAAAAAAAGCGAGCTTAGATTTTCAACTTATCAGTTATACTGCAGAACCATTTCTATTTAAGACTCAAAATTTTAAAGACAATAAACGGGTAGTAAAACTAGACACAATTGGAAAATGATTTTAACGGCTTTTCTATGTGCATTTTACAACAAAATCTCTACGTTTTCATATGTCACTCAATTATTTTAAGCACTAAAAAACTCTCGCACATAAAATTTCGTTCTAGTCTTTAAAACTTGCACCTTTTCAAGTTGCAGAATGTAATTTACTCAGGATGTGTGTGCTTCCATCAAAGTAGCAGGGATTTTTGTTTTAACAAATATCTCCGCCAAATGGCACACGCCATACGCTATTCGTCTGGATCTAAATGACCCCATTTTAAAGCCTCCTGATGTATTACATGCAACACATGTTTCTTCTAAAGTTTCCTGAGTACTGTCATAAAAATTTACCCTCTACCTTATGTTTAAATTCATATTAAGAGCATATTTTCTTAGGACCTGGCTATCTGGCGTTTTATTTTTACCACAAATACCTGTTTTATATTGGTGCTGTAAATAACATCTTAATTAAGTACATTTAATATTTATTTAAGTATGCATACACGTTTTTGATACGAGAGGCGATAAATAGTTAAATAAATAATAATCAACATAAATAATCGAGTTTTAGAATAATAGTAAACTGTATATTAAGTATTTCGTATCTTATCTTGTCGACTAATAATTGGATTCTGGGAAACAGTTAATATTAAAAATTATTTAAATATTTAAAAGTGATTAATGATTTTAACCTCTTTATATACACAAACTACTACTTGACAAACATTACAAGGCACAGATATGAACAAGAAGCTAAAATTTATAGCACCACAATTCACAAAACACTGAACTAAAATACAGAATATAAGTTTTCTGAAAGTTACTTTTTGCCGATATAAACACTAATACAAGCATTATGCGAATGACGGGGACCGCCATTGTGAACAACCCTTTGCGTATATTTATCTCACTGCCACGATATGTTTGTCAAGTAGTAGGTACTATTATTTGTCAAAACATATTTTTATACGAAATAGGTACGATATATGTAAAGTGCTCAACAATTGAATGGGAACCAACAATAATTTTGGTAAATTTTGAAGTAGTGTAACTCGAAAAACGTATGTTTGATTTTCACAGTGCCGGCGTTTGTTGTGGTTTGCAGGTTTGCGCAATCCCCAAGTTAGACATCGATGTTAGTTTGCAGACAGCCGGCAAACCAATTTGTTCCATTGTAGTCCTGCGCACTCAGCCTCTCCCTCCTCCATACGCGTGTATTCCATAATAGTTTAAAAGGTTGCAAATCAACTGCACACTTAGTAACAGGAGCAGGGCTGCCATTTTTAGTACAAGAAGTGTACCAGATCTAGTTCAATGAACAAAAGTCAGCACCTCTAAGTCTTCAGCTATTATATTGCATGAATGAAAACTGTTCCTTGGTTCAGGATTGTTTTTAGTTTGACGCTATTTATTTCCAGGTGGCGTCACTACAATTACTGTCGGTTGGAATAGTTTGGGTGCACCAAACTCACGGTTCATAAACAAAACGGCTGTCGCATTTAATAAAATTATGGTGGGGGGGGGGGGGAACGTCAATGACGTCACACAGGGCATTTTCGCTTTTCGTTCGAAGTGTTTATTTTTGCATTTGTGTTATTTTTAAGTTTTTCATATTGGTTTTTCGTCTATTTCTGCTTTGTTTGGACTTGTTTCACCAAGATATAAGATACGCGATTATTACATTTTAACGATGGAGAGAGCCCTTTGTGACGTTTCGCGATCTGGCTAGAGCGTGAATGTGGTAACCGTTTAGTTTATAAACCGTACACCAAATTAACCTCGATTTGTCTACCATATTTCAAATATACTTGGATCTTGGCTGTAACAAATGCAGATGGTGCTAACATCAATGTCATTCATTATTTTTCCAAATGAACTGACATTTAAAAAACTCTGATTTTAATTTTTAGTACCATTCTGTCAGATCTAGTATAATTTTACACTAGATGTTAGTACAATTTTAGGTCTCTCAGTGGCAGCCCTGTAGCTTCGTACTCTATTCAGGGTTTAGGGCTTTAGCCAGCCCAGCTTTTTTGTCCGTGTACGCGTATAAACGGTATTTTTATTATCGTAAAAATGAATTCTGTGCAAAGTTTAATAGCGGAACTATTCTGTAGTCCATCTTTCACCGACAAAATTGAAATAAAAACACTAGGAAGACTTACTCCAAATTTAAACATAAACAATTCATTTCCAGTAAAAAACGAACCTTTAATAGAATATGTTTGAGCAAAAATTTTTTTTTGCCAAAAGAAAACTTGAAAAATTGCTCAAAAATATGATGGTGCAGCAGACATGAATGGGTCATCTAACGGGTGCAAACAGTTAATGTTGGTGAGGCTATAAGTTAGTTTATATTATTATTATAAGACTCTTGTGCAAAGATAGACGTTTTTCAAGAAAACATTCATAGCAGATAACTTTTACGTAACGTAACTTATTATAGTAACTGGTACCTAAATTGCAACCACCACATTTCTACAGCACGAGTCATCACTGAATTTTCAATTAGTTTGCAGATTCGAAAAGTTCTATCATTAAGTTTATATCTATACGGTCGATGGTTCTATCCTTTTTTCAATAAGACTGTGAATTCTTTGAATTGTTCACCATTAGAAACAAAACCCTGCGAAATTCGTCAATTCAAAGTGTCTCTCATTTTAACAGGAATTTTTTCAATTTTTCTTTTAAATATAACCATAGTTTCCTGGCGCCATATCTCTAGACGTTTTTGAAATTTTTTCAATATCTTTCGTAATAAGTGAGTTATGAACGATTTTTAGATTTTTGGTGTTTTTCGGGTTATGCATCGTTATGCTCATCGTTAACGGAATTTTTTTATCACTTTTGAACAAGTGACGGTTACACATTGTACAACAACTACTTTTCACTAAACAGAGTAATTTAAGAATTGATTTAGCGTTATTTATTAGTTTCCATAATACGAAAATATATGAGAACCACTTGATTAAAGATTACGGCAAATTGAAGGAATTGTGAGAGAAATGTCAGTGACGTTTGATGAATTTCAGAATGCTTAGATATGTTTTGATTTTTTGTATGAACATGTCGTCGTTGTAGAAAATATAGCATGTAAAACTCGAGCGGAAAACGCTTTTTCACACTTCGTATTACAATTTGCCATTATATGATTAGGAAAAATAATTTACCTCATACATCTGCTTCCAGAGCTGTAAGCTCCTCCAAACACTGATTTACAAAATAGTAAGTTCGTTTTGTTGTACTACTAAAATTTAAAAAATGCAAAATTTTAAAATGTTTACTTTCTTAAACGTTCCATTTATTTTCATTATTTTTTAAGGATCTTAATAAATTATTTTAAAGCACGTAGGACACTAACGTCGACCATTGCGTCAACTGCATGAGCCTTAATATACATTTTGACATGTGTACGACATAAATTCATAATGTGGCACAGCTGGGCGGCACTTCTAAACTTAACAGAAGACGGGATATAAGGTACCTATGTTTTCTAAAGAGACATAGAGCCAAGCAACCTGAATACCCCTTTACTTTCTGTTTTTTACGTATGCATATAGACGTGTAACACACTTCTTAGAACCCACCATTAAAAATTTACCTCTACGAAACGGATAATTAACGGAACATGCTATTTTAAACTTTAAAAAAGGGGTGATATGCGTTCCAAATGTTTTTGGGGTTTGTTTAGTTTGTGTGCAGTTTGAATTAGTGAGGACATGATTGCAATATATCATATTTTTTAGCATAACGTTGAGAATATAATATGTTAATATGGAAATCTATTTGGTTTTCCTTATAAATGTATTATAAAGTTTGAAGTGGCAAAATTCTCTCAAATTGTGTAGTTTTTTCTTAATTTATATTGCCTACTATTTATTTAAAAACCCATTTAGTGGATAAGTTGTGCGGTAAAAAATACTTGAACAAATATAAAAAATGAGAAAAGTAAAAATTATACATAATTACATAAAATAATATAAATACAAAACTAATTGCAATTATAACACCACAGAAATAAGTGGTATAATTAAAACACATTAAAGCTAACAGACATATTGTTTTCATCATTTATGGTACAAAAAAAGTATATCAAGTCGATATTCAATATACCAGCCTAATTAGTTGCTATTTAATATAGGAAGAAGGGAGGACATTTATAAATATTTGTCGCACGGTTTTAAAGTAAGTGATCACTTCTTGAATTTAGTCTAGTGTCAGAGTGAATAATTTTACATAAAAAAATAGCAGAGCGCATTCATTGTTCGTCTCTTAATTAGGCTGTTACTGCTCATAATTGATTTCTTGTGGGGTATCTCTAGGTGGATGAAAGTGGTCTAAAGCGAAGGTAGCCGATTTAAAAGAAAACACCGCTTAACTTTGTAAGTAGAGGAAATGGGATTGGAGCATATTGGACTCCATATAATAGGTGCATATTCTGGTATTAAGTGGTTAATGGTTATTTACTAAAGCAGCATGAGTTTAACTGATTCGAAACTTTTCTAAAGCTTAATAAAATCAGGAGAAGATTCTATCTCACAAAATATCTTTAAATTATCTGCATGTATAAGAAAGTTTACACCAAATTAGTAGCAATATCATTAATAGAAATTATAAACATGAGAGGACCAAGAATCGAACCTTGGGAGACTTAAAGTAAATTTACAAGACTAGTAACCATTAGGATATACAAATTGAGATCTGTGAGTTAGGTAAGATCTAATTGTGGCAATTATCACTAAGACCCATATTGTCCAGTTTAGACAGTAATAGACTATGGTCCAGTCTGACAGATACTTTGGAGAAGTGTGGGTAGACATCATCTACCTGACCTCTCCGATCATGGACTTCGTTAAAGAATCGCATCTTTCTTATTAAGTTGGTAACAGTGAGTGGACTTCTTTCAATGAAGCCGTATTTTTGTTCCGATATGAAACGTTATTGACCTAACTTGATAAAAAAACTAATATTAGGAACACTTTAAAGAAATTGCACAAAATAGGAATTGATTAGTGATAAGTGATTATGTTTTTTGAGCCCTTTTCTAAAACAGGACAAATCCTAGAGACTCTAGTCCAAGAAAATACAGGTCTGTAGGTTCAAACTGAAAATTATACACGTGGCAGACAGAAAACAATGTCACAGTCCCTAATTAAAAAAAAACAGGTGTTAACTTTTTCCAAAAGTTTTCCATGTTTTCCCTAAAAATAAAGCTGATGGGCGATGATTCTTAATTTACAAAGAATCAGTGTTTATTTTTTTTAAACAAAAATTTGATTATAATAAAATTTTCCAAAGGGGGATATGTGACATGTAATTACTTTATCATAAAGATTCAAGAACATTCTTATACGAGTATAACCATTATTCTTATGAGTTATCCAAATACATTTATTTACCTTACTCATACATTCTCCAACAAAACTTTTTTTGATAACTTAATCATGTTTTTGATTAATTAGCTGTTTGTCACTAGTATTAGAATTTAGAATTATAGTTTTTATGTATTACTCTAATGCTTCAACGTAATTTAAACAAATTAAAAATATTAACAAACTTTAATAATTGTAACCCAGAAAAAAGTGTAAAGTAATTTAATCCTCTAATTTAATTATACATTTTATTATATTCTAACTAATTTTTAAATGAGGTTATTAGTGTATTCTCATGGTTATGTTCGTGGAAATATTTTTTTAATTATTATAAAGGTTACGGCGAACATTTTACTACATTTCTGACATTAACGACGTAATCTTCATAAAAATATGATTTAGAGGGTATGTTCATTTAAAAAAGGGTTAATAGGAGCGCATGATTAAAATTTTACGGTTGATAATTAGAAAAGTAGGAATATAATTTTGACGATAATCCATCAATAAATAAAAGCGGCATTATATCAATTTCAAAATAATGTGCTACATGGCTCGATAGTGTTAAAACAGAGATCATGCTTAATACCTTAAATTCCCAGTTTGTGTAATTTATTGTAAGTACCTTTGTTCGTTTTAGAAAGTCGAAAAAATTGTAATGGCAAAACTTGTTGCAAATTTTATTTGAGACAGTTATTTCTTCATAATTTCTCTAAAATCGTATAATTTTCCAGATATTAAAAAAACATATTGCTGCTATTACCGATCACTATAGTGTAGTAGTAATTAACATCAATAAGCAAAATGTTAAAATTAATCAACAAAAATCTGAAGAATTTACACAAATAACAGAAATAGATTATATAAAATTAAATGACATGTTACAAACTGAAACATGGCACAATGTATAAGAAGAAAAAATGTTAACGTAGCTTATAATAATTTCAACAAACAGCTAACATATTATATAAATAAATGTACACAATATAATAATATCAAATTACACAAAAAAATCAAACCTTGGATCACCACTAATAACTTCAATTCAAAATAGGGACAAAATGAAAAAAAAAATGTTTAAACGACAAAAATAACAAACAGCTATGGGACCAGTATAAAAATTATAGGAATAATTTAACTAAATTATTAAAGAAATCGAAGCAAGATTATTATTCAAAAAAACTAACTGATGCGAACAAAAATACAAAAAAAAGTTTGGCAAATAATAAAAAGACTCGATGCCAGAAAATAATAAACAACAACTACCAGATATATGATCAAAATAATGAAATTGAAACAAATGCGAAGAAAGTTTCTGAAATTTTTATAAAATATTTTTCTAGTGTAGGTGAAAATCTAGCCAATAATATAAAATCAAATCCTCTGTCAGAAACATTAAATATCTCAAATAAAAAGAAAACAATTGAAAACTCTATATTTTTTTAAGACCAGTTACCACAAATGAAGTATTAAAAACCATTGATAACTTGAAAAAAATAATTCATCTCCCGGAATAGATAAAGTAACTACAAAGACACTTAAACTAATTAAACATAATATCCTTAGTATCCTGGTATACCTGATAAACTTATCATTTCAAAATGGCCAATTCCCAGAATCATTAAAACAAGCTATCATAAGTCCAATATTTAAAGGTGGTGATAAACTTATTATACATAACTATAGACCAATTTCAGTAATTAGTAACATTGCTAAAATATATGAAAAATGTATGGTCTCTCGACTCCAGGCTCATTCAATTCATCACAAACTAATATCACCAAAGCAATTTGATTTCAGACAAAACTGTTCCACGGAAGAAGCTTTATTCTACTTTTCAAATAAAATACATGAATACCTAAATAAAAATGAGAAAGTTATTGGAATATTTTTAGATCTAGCTAAAGCCTTCGACAGTATATCACACGAATTACTTTTAGAACAAAATGGAAAAATATGGAATTAGAGGATTAGCATTAGATCTGTTCAAAAGTTACTTATCAAACCGAAAAGCATTCGTCAAAATTCATAATACAATAAGTAGCTCAGAGGTAGTAAAATATGGCGTTCCACAAGGAACAGTTTTAGGTCCGCACTTATTTTTTATTGTATATAAATGATATGCTAGAATTAGATATAAGTGGAGATACCATAGCATATGCTGATGACACCGCATTAATATTCCATGGCACAGATTGGTCAGACGTTGTTAAGAACAGTGAAAAGGGGTTGTATAAAATCAAACGCTGGATGGACAATAATCTACTAAGCCTTAATTACTCTAAAAACAAAGTTTGTTACATTCAGTAACAGTTCGAGAATGCTGCCTGGAATTGACACTTTAAAATATCATTCAAAATGTGACTTAATAAACTGCACTTGCCAAAATGTAATTCATAATACTACAGACGTGAAATATCTAGGTCTTTTAATAAACGAAACTTTTAAATGGAATAGTCACGCCGAATACCTTACCAAAAAATTAAGAAAAACTTGTTTATGTGTTCTATAAAGTACGTAATATTCTTCCATTTAATATATTAAAAATGGCATATAAATCACTAGTAGAATCTATACTTACCTATGGTATCATAATATGGGGCGGAACATATAATAGTCAATTAAAAAATCTAAAAATTATTCAAAAAATGGATACTTAAAGTTATACTTCACAAAAAACCGAAGATATTGTTACGCCACTGGACTGTGCAGACTGGTTAGATTAGGCTGGAATTGTACACGAACGGCCGGGAATATTCTGGAGTGCTCTAGACCGGGAGAATGCATGTATAAATAAGACACACGGTGTGCCGAGTCTTAATCTTAAGTTGAACGTGAACGAGTGAAGAAGCAATAAGAAAGAGACTTATAAGTGTTCAGTTGTGATCATAGTTAAGACATTAATTAATCTATTGTTATTAATTGTTAATTAGTAAATAAAGTAGTGATTTAGTGTTACCTGGACTTTCAATCAACGAATCTACGAGCAGAGGTGTTTGTGTGGATAGCAAACACGTAACAATTTGGTGTCGGAAGTGGATTGGAAGAGAAATTTCTGGAAAATTCGAAAAGGTTCTACAGTGTTCTTCTCAGAAATTAGTGGTAACACGGAGAATTAAGCTACTGGACAGTGTTGGAGGACTATTTCTGGACTGAGTAGTGACTTTAAAGTGGATTTTCGAGACGTTTCTAGAACATTCGATTTAGAAATAACTGCAAATACACGAGTGCCGCTAGTAATAACGTGTTGTAGACTAGAGAAAAAAGGGCTACTAGTGCAATTTCGGGGAAAATTCTAGAACATTCTATTTGGAAACTACAGAAGATACGTGAATTGTGTTAACGAGAACGTGTTATAGACTCAAAACAAGACTTATTAGTGATATTTCGTGAAAATTCTCGAACATTCCATTGCACAATTAGTGAAGAGGAAGTGACTTTTTGTCAACACAAAAGAAGTATAGACTCTAAATAAGACTTTCTAGTGCTGTTTCGAGATTTTTCTGGAACATTCCATTATTAAAATTGACGTGATATCAACATTTTACGGATTTTATAGTGTAATAAACTTTATTTTGAACTGATTCACGTGTCGTGTGTTAATGCCAACAACAAGAAGCATGGCGGAGAAACAAACACAAGACTTACTTGCAGCATTGGTGCAACAAATGGAAGAACAAAGGAAGATTATGGAAGATCAAGAGAGAAGACGACAGGAAGAAAAAGAAGAACAAAGGAAAATTATGGAAGATCAAGAAAGAAAGCGACAGGAAGAGAAAGATGAACAAAGGAAGATTATGGAAGATCAAGAAAGAAGACGACAGGAAGACAAAGAAGAACAAGAAAGAAGACGACAAGAAGAAAAAGAAGAACAAGAGAGAAGACGACAGGAAGAAAAGGAAGAGCAAAGAAAGGAACACCAGGAAGAATTAAGAAAAATGTTTGAAGAACAAGAAAAATGGCGAGTCGAGGAAAGAGAAGATTTCAAAAGAAGCCTAGATGAACAGCAAGCAGCTATTTTCTCCCTCACTGAAAAAATTTAAAGGAGATGTTATCGAAAAAGTCACTGAAGTCGCAGGGAAAGTCTGTGAAGTCGAAGGACAAGTCATGGAAGTTAAAGGAGAAGTCATAGAAGTTAGAAGAAAGTTTGAGGGAGAAATAACTGAAGTTAAAGGAAAAGTCGGTGAAGTTGAAGGGGAGATAGCCCGGTTGAAACACCAATTAAGAGAGAAGGGAGGCCAATTAGTACTGTCGTCTGGTGCTAGATTACAACCACCTTCCTTCGACGGTCAAAGTTCATGGTCAACTTATAAGAGACAGTTTGAGGCAGCTGCACGTTCAAATAACTGGAACGATGAGGAAAAGGCAACAGCATTGGTATTAGCACTAAGGGCCAAGCATTAGACCTGCTCCAAACAATTCCTGCCGCACAGCAACAAAACTTTAGCATTTTGGAGGCAGCGTTAGAACTAAGATATGGCGATCAACATCTAGCCCAAGTTTATCAGGCTCAGCTCAAATCACGCAGACAACGAGGTGGAGAAAGCCTCCAGGAGTTCGAGGCTGCGGTAGAAAGATTAGCCCATCTAGCCTATCCTGATGCACCAATGGAATTTCAACAACAGTTAGCAGTTGGTACATTTATTGATGGAGTAAGGGACCAGGAAGTTAGGCGAATTCTTAAGTTAGCCAGGCATAAGCTTTGTAGTGAGGCTTTAGTACATGCACTGGAGATTGAGGCTGCCTATGAGGATACCACACAACCAAATCAGAGAGTACGAGCTGTGAGTGTGGAGGAAGACAAGCCAGACAACACAACACAAAACCTGATATCTGATCTACACAAGATGTTGACCCAACTACTGACAAAATCGAACTCCCAGCAGAGACAAGACCAACAACGAAGTAGTGGGAGGCCGACTGGAGACATCCGTTGCTATATGTGTGGCAAATTGGGCCATATTAAGAGGAAGTGTCATGAGGTCAGCATTAAAGATCCGAGACAAACCCAACAACAAAGTAGTGGGAGACAGAGTGGAGGACGTATGCGCTGTTATAAGTGTGGCAGAGTGGGCCATATTCAGAGTAACTGTCGTCAGCGCATCCCTGAGAGAGTCGTAGTAATGGAGAAGCCGCAGGAAAACTGGCGAGCTGGTACTTCGCGGAATATAGCAGATGGCCTTTCCAAAAGACCGTGTCAGAAAGACTGCAAGCCTTGCTACCGTAAGGAAGAACAACAGAATGTACAAATAATGAAGACCGTTAAGATTGATGTTCCGGATTATTGGACAAAAGAGTCGTTAAGGAGAGCGCAGTTAAACGATAACGAGACTGGTCCTATTCTGAAATGGAAAGAAAGAGGGACCCGACCCGATTGGAAGGACATTTCAAATAAATCAGTGGGGCTGAAGGCTTTATGGGCACAATGGGATTCCCTTATAGTAGAGGATGGACTGCTGAAGAGAGCGTGGGAGAGTCCAGATGGGAGGAAAGTTACTTTGAAATTGTTAATCCCCAGGTGTCACGTAGCAGATGTACTTCAGCAAGTGCATAATGAAACGTCTGGCGGACATTTTGGCGTCAACAAAACCCTGACAAAAGTAAGACAACGTTTCTACTGGGTAAACAGTCGTCAAGATGTGGAGGCTTGGTGCCGCCAATGTGAGGTTTGCGCGGCAAGAATGGGGCCACAAATAAGAAATAAGCAATATAACACCAGGGCTCCTTTTGAGCGAATTACCATAGCAAGTGACCGTATGAAGGCTCGTTATGATCTTAAGGCTAATTCAGGAGGGTACCAGGTGGGAGAGTTGGCTTGGCTATATAACCCACAACGAAAGAAGGGCAGGTCCCCGAAGCTTCACCCGCCCTGGGAAGGTCCTTACACTGTCGTCACCAGACTAAACGACGTTGTATATAGAATTCAGCAAAGCCCAAAATCCAAGATGAAGGTGGTGCATATAGAGAGACTAGCCAAGTATGCAGGGAACAATGAATTGCCTGATCGGGACGTTCAGGTTTAAGGAGGGGGCAGTGTTACGCCACTGGACTGTGCAGACTGGTTAGATTAGGCTGGAATTGTACACGAACGGCCGGGAATATTCTGGAGTGCTCTAGACCGGAAGAATGCATGTATAAATAAGACACACGGTGTGCCGAGTCTTAATCTTAAGTTGAACGTGAACGAGTGAAGAAGCAATAAGAAAGAGACTTATAAGTGTTCAGTTGTGATCATAGTTAAGACATTAATTAATCTATTGTTATTAATTGTTAATTAGTAAATAAAGTAGTGATTTAGTGTTACCTGGACTTTCAATCAACGAATCTACGAGCAGAGGTGTTTGTGTGGATAGCAAACACGTAACAATATTCTACAGAGCAACTTTTTACAGATAGTAATGTATTTAGTGTAAATGGATTGTATATTTTTAATGTAGCCAAATATATTTATAAAAACAAGGAATTGAGAATAGTAATTAATCACACATACAATACAAGACAAAAAGAACACAAGGCTCTTAGTATACCACGACCTAACTCAAGTTTATACAAAAAATTTATTAACTTCACTGGTGCAAAAATTTATATTATTCCTGAAAATATAAAAAACATTCATAACTATAACCTATTTTGTAAAAAAATTATCAATATTTGTTATGCAAAATTTTAATCTATTCGAGGAAATATTTTCATAATTGAAGCGCTTTTGTATGCTTATAACAATCATTCCATGTTTTTTAGTTTTTTTTTTTTTTTAGTTTCTAGTTTTTTAGTTTAGTTAGGATAAATAAATCATAACCCATAACAAATGTAAAATACTATAAGTATCTGCTAAAGCACAAAACGATTTCATTATGAAATCAGGTGCATATATTTTTACTAATTTATCACTATATAAAAAATGTATTGTAACTTTGGGTTAAATAAATTTGATTTGATTTGATTTGATTTGATTTGATATAAACCTCGGTTAAACAGTTTCATCCAAAATCAGCTGGACTCTTCCGGTTAGTGGACAAAAGTCTAGATATGAGGTTACAAATTGATAGTTTAAATAGTATAAGCGCTAGAAAATAGTTGAGACAAACGGACACACCCATCATGGCATTTTATTGATACTCCAAAACGCGAAATTCCATTAAAATGTCGAAATCGAAAATGATTACTACAGTTTGTTTCATAAAATAAAACAAAAGTTGAGATGATTAAAACTAGTTTTTTGCAAGGACCTAATTAACATAGGGCTTGTAAGATATACTAAAAATTGCTCTGACTTATACGAAAAATATGATTATATAAAATACACATAAAAATCTAATGTAATTTGATGTTTTCGTTTCCGACACGGTGGGATATCCGTGAATGACTTGCAGCCAATTTTACGTCGGTGTACACATACATATACATAGACGACATTTAAAGCTCACTGATTTTAACTACATATTTAGTCTCAACAAGTAATAGTAATTAATTTAGGTTTCATTTATAAACACTAGAATACACTCCTTAACAATTATATCCAAATCCGGGTTAATTTACCCTTAGCTAATAATATATTTTTGACAGAAGGTAAAACATAAGTAAATTAATTAATAGATAACAGTAACTGTGAACCTTTTGTAAATTAAGGAGTGTTATTGTTAATAATAGAAACCTTTTGACAAGGAATAAAATGCTAATTATCTTAAATAGTTCTATAAAATCAATGAATCTTTGCAAAACTGTTACTTACAGATTGGCATTTTAACAATCGGTGATGAAAAGAGGTATTTTTACGAAGTCGTAATTTTAGCATTACTTGCTGACAAAAAAACAGAGGACGGGTTTTTAAAATATCTTTAAACAAACACAGTTGCAAACTGCCACTACCATTTGTCGAAATCAACATCGTTAAAAGAAATGCCTGATACAAAATGAGCTATTATAGTAAAAACAAGCCCTCATGTTGATTTAGATTGAACAATAAAACTGTGTACATCAGACGCAAGACAGGAACACACGCACAACTAGAAATCCAATATCTCTAAACAAAAGCTGTACTTTACAACTCTGAAGTAAACTTCAGCTAGCAGACAGGGTGAAACTTTTAAGAACCTATCCAACATTTTTAGAGCAAAAACATTAACTGATGAATGATATATTCATTGTAATTAGCCATTAATACTCACTTGATTGACCTATTATACAGGGTGTTAGGGGTTTTACTATAGTAATTTTTGGAGGTAACAGATTGCATCAAAAGGAATAAAGAAATCTTATATAGTAATGGCTTAAAAACTAATAATGACGACTGTTTTCATGTAAAATGTTGTAAATTTTCGTAAAAAAATGTCCAGACACGTTCATCATCGATTGTTATAATAATTATTAACACAAACTTTTAGTTATAACTTTTAGCTATCAGATTGTATTAGAAAACAAACATTTTTATTATCGAAGGTTCCATATTTATTAATCATTATACAATACTTGATAACATCACACATTACAACCAACAACAAGTGTTTTGAGATTCATTTAACCATAAGTGAGTGGGTACTGTAAGATTATCGTTCGTTAGTTAGTGTTAAAGTGAAAATATTGAATATTCGAGAATATCCCGAAATGCTAATCATTTATAGAGAAGCTCTTTGTAATGCTGAGATAACTAGATATTTTTACAGCCAACGTTGTCTAAACTGGTCGATACCTAAAGCAAGAACTTCGTCCATGGATAATTTCGTACATAAAAGAGTGAGTGCTAAAGGTGGATCCACATTGCGCGTGATCCTGCTCACGCTCGTGCTTGTGATTAGTGATGGGACTCGAGTGTGAAAATACTCGAGTGACTCGAGTCAAAATCCGATTCGAGTGACTCGAGTCATATGGCTGTTCAATTCGAGTAAAGTTGTTACTCGAGTCAAGTTATTGCTACTCGAATCGAGTTTTAACTCGAGTCGAATTGCAATTCGAGTAAAGTTGTTACTCGACTCGGGTTATTGCTACTCGAATCAAGTTTTAACTCGAGTCGAGTTGCAATTCGAGTAAAGTTGTTACTCGAGTCGAGTTATTGCTACTCGAATCAGTGAGTTAATATGATTTAAGTTTTAAATCGAGTTAAGTTTGACTAGAGTCTAGTCAGGGCAGAGTCGAAATCAAACTCGAGGCGAACTATAGAGTAAGTAGTTGGAGATGATTCAGTGGTTTGCTAAACGGTAAGTTTTTAAAGTGTATTTAGGTTTTTTCTTTTGGTAATCTTTCAGCATTTAAAACACTACCATCTAATTCCAACATAAGTTTGAAAAATCAAATAAATAAACATAATCAATAATTGAAATACAAAGTAATAAATGGACCCAGGTCAAATATTATTTTTCCGGCAAATTAACACATTTCAAATACAAAATTAAATATTTAATTAACATTGTATATAAAATGACATTTAAAGAAAACCAACATAATTTTTTTTTATATTAAATTAACATTAAATTAAACTCTTGTTTAGCACAAAATATTAAATAAATATAGTATTTAATATTTAATACACACCGATTACGGTTTTTTATTTATTTCGAACTAATTGAATCGAAAAACAAATCTTTATGAACATGAATACATGTGCCAATTTGATTGCTGCAGTCGTGTGAGTCTTGACTTTAAAGAATTCTAAGTTCTAATTTTCTAATACGTCGTATGTAACAATTATAGGTTTGTACGTAGAGGCGATTTGTGATAGTTTTCTGAATATAGAGATGCGAGTATTACGAGAGCTCTGCAATAACAAACGTTCTGATTGAACAAGCGCATCTCTACAACAATGTGCGCATGCTTCTGATAGTTTCAAACGGTTGGAAACTGCTCTACGAACAAACCTTTTAATTAGTAATTATACAATCTGACCTACAAACATGAAACAACAAACCTGGAGAGGAATTCCCGATCCCGATGACCCGATGATATAGTAATTGATTAGTGATTTCATTCATGGTTACATGTTTTCATCTTTATTACTTTTACAAGATTAGTGCCTTCAGTGCCTTCATGTAAATAATCTTTCATATTTATATTATATAAACAAATCACACTGGCACTAAAGAATATTTAAAAATATGTAATAAAACCATAAACAATTAAATTAAAGAAACTTGACTCGAGTCACAAAACGACTCGAGTCTAAAGGCGACTCGAGTCAAAAAGCGACTCGAGTCAAAAAGCAACTCGATTCAAAAATCGACTCGATTCAAAAATCTACTCGAGTGAAAAAGCGACTCGAGTCAAAAGTCGAGTCGATTTTTTGAGTTTTACTCGAACCAACTTTTGACTCGAGTTTTATAACAATGAAACCGAGTTTCAACTCGACTCGAGTTTCAACTCGAGTAAATTCGGAAACCTACCGAGTTATTCGAGTGAAAGAAAGTCACTCGAGTCCCATCACTACTTGTGATCGCGCTTGTGTTGATTTTGTTGCGTTGCTTCTTGCATTCGCTCCTATTTGTCAAGATCATTCTACTCGCAAGCAAGGGTGTTCACATTGTACTTCCATTGTACTTCAGTGTTTGCATTTGTGCGGTTCAGGCATGGTTAATAACGAAATATTATTAGCGGCCTGAGCTGTCGTCAACTGTGCTCGCTTGTGCACGAAGTATACCTTTGATGTACCGCTTCCAGGCCGAACTGTCGGAACAGGGGTTTCAGGTGATTGCAAGCACGTGGAACGTTGCGAACACAGCAAACACGATTTTTATTTTGCTCGTGCTGCCTTTCTTGCGCTTGCTGTTTGCTCGGACTGCTTGCGAGCATTCTGAATACACCTTAAGAGGAATTTAATACCCCTACATATATAGTGAAAAAGAAGAAACATAATTAATTTTAGTATAAATTGATAACCATATATGGCGAAGTCCAGTCCAGAAGCTTTTTTAATACTTAACCATAAAAATTACAAAGAAAAAAGAATTTACATATGTCCACGTAGCCCAAAAATTTTTAACAGGTGTTCAAAAATCGCGCCTCCGCTCCAGTGTAGATATCTCGCAAACAACGGTGGATGCGTTGCAGACATATAATTTTATAGAGCGTCCTTTATTTTTAAAAAGTAAAGGAGACCTTTTCTTCCGTAAAGTCGTTCAGTTCGATGGAAAATGAAGCTGGAGGTAGTTATGAACGAGGCAATCAACAGCGTTGTTAACAGATAGGTTTTAAAATTAATATCGCAACAATTTTTTTCTGGCAACCATTTGCAAAACAATTATTTTGCCCCTGTATTCAGTTTTTGAACTTTCACATTAACGACTCAAATCAGGATCACAATCCTTTTTTATAACTGCGTTCCGAATTATTCATTTACATAAAAAGATGTCGTTGATAAGTCTGAAAAAGTATCTTCATTTGGATAATTTCATTTTCCCGTTGTGCAGAATTCTTCTAATTCCACATTATAGATCGCTGAATGATAAAAAAACACCCGTTCATATAATAAGCCAGTCAGTTTAAACTTTTTTCTTAGGGCACATCCTCGGAAAAATTCCCAGAGAAACATTTTTGGTGTAGATCTTTATTTTGACTTTAGAAACAACATATAAATGTTCTAATAGGTATGAGCTATGCTCCATGTGCAGTACGTCGAAGATAAGGTTCTATGCATTCTTTTCGTAGAGGCGATAGTTTTGACATAGTGTTACATGAAAACAGATACCCTCACTCATCTTCGGCAATGTCTTCTTTCTCTCTGTGAAAAGAGTGAGATTGTCCACTGGAGTTTCTATAAAATCCTCTGTTGGTGGAGCATTGAGGTAGAAGAAATTGTGATGGTTACCACAAATCATAGAAGACTGGAGGCCAATCTTCCGGCAACCGCATCTGAAACTGCATCCTTTCGTACAGTTGCAGGATAACATCCGAAGTTGGAGGTTTTGAGGTGGTTTAATCACCATCCTCATAACTCGGGAGATAACTTTTCCCATTTCTTTAAATTACTTGCTCTGCATTTTCTCACAGATCTTGTGAAACATTTGAAACGGTATTCGTCGAGATGTTTATCCATACCTTTCAATCACTCGTTTTGATGCGTTCTTCACACTGGACATTCTTGCACCTATCCACAGGTACAAAATCTGCGTTTCGAAGGAGGAGTCAGAGAAACAAGTAATGCCAAGAGATTAGAGTCTTCTCCAGCGATGACAGCAGTTTTCTCCAATAACCGCCGAATCGCTGTTTCCACGATAAGAACATCGACGTCATCACAAGCTACAAAATTGGCTTCGGTAAATTTGATTTTCAGCATGAATATCAATCTGCTTTTGTTGTTCGCCAGGAATTTCTCTTGGGTTATTGTTGCGTTCATGCATCCGTGCAAGTCCACATTAGCTAGTGGACATAAATCGTCGAAAGCGATAACTGCTCCGAACCGAAATTATTTCGCAAAACATCTCAGTTGTATATCAATCATAGCTAGCACGTGCGTACAAGCAAACTGAGTACGTAAACTTTTTCTCCAATTTAGGACCGTTGCATGGCTGCGTCAAAACGATCGCCTCTACGGAAAAATCGCATAGAACCTCTTTTGTAGAGATTTTAATTGCTTTTATTTTTACAATAGCATTTTTATCCTAAGAGTGATATTTACGGAGTTATAAAAAAACCTTTTTTTGTTCACCTTCCTCGCCGAGTACAACTTTTGATAAGTTTCTAATACCAAAATCAAAATCTGTACCAAAAATCTCTGGGAATTTTTTCCGAAAAAAAAAGTGTAAGTGACGACTGGCTTAACTGCCATTTTTAAAATAAAAGCCATCACTGTCAACAACTATTTTCTGCTTTAAATTTGACGTATTAAAAAAAGTTAAATAGCTTAACTTTGAACAAAGTCTGACATTTCCAAATTTTTGAAAAACGTTATTTTGTGCTTCTTACGGAAAGTGAAAATACCGTTCAGCTGTCATATCTGATGAATTTTAACTGATACACTCGGTACCACAGCGAAAACAAAGCCTGTACGAGAAGGGTTTGATTTTTTAAAGAGCAGGGCAAATAGGCGCTGTAACGTGATATAGGCCTCCGGAAATAGCCATTTGTGCTGCGAGCACGTGCACTATGAAGTAAGACCCTTAGTGCACACCTGACGAACAGACACACTTAAGTTTCGTTATGGAGATATTAATCGACGGAACCGCAGGAACTTATCCACGGTTTAATTTTTTAAGTACTTAGGTAGTGAATATCAGAGGATGTACGTGTGTGGGCATGTAATTGATACTAAATGCCTCAGGATGTACTACCGCCATATTGTTAAGCTAATTAAGTAATAGGTGTTCGAAGGAAATGTTGAAGACTATGTAATAGGCGGTCAAATGTTGTGTGCTGTACTGCAAATTTATTTGATGTTCAGCTAGTTTGTGGAAAGATTATAATGCAAATATTGTCTGAACGTTATTTGTATTTGTGGCATTCTCTAAATTTTTCCATTTTCTTTCTTGGGGGTTTACAACCACATGAATAATTAATTCTTGTATATTATCTAAAAAATACCGTTTGTACCCCAGTATGATTCTAGAAAAATAAGCCTCTGCGCTTGTGATTTACGTCAAAAGAGGGTGTTTTTTTTGACAACTAATATGAGACAAAAAAAAATGTATTTCCCTGACGTTTCGGAAACGAATCTGTTTCCTTTTTCAAAGATTATCTATTTTTTCTTTTTTTGTATAATATGTCATGCGGGAAGCGTGACATATATTATTTGTTTATATAATATCCATAGAACTGTTGATACTTAAAAATCTTTTAACATCGGTAACTATCTTGTACCAAAGTCTACAGAGCAATGGGATAAACATTTTTCTTCATTCAGTTATGTTATTGTTGATTTCTTATTTTTTTTTGCTGTCCGCTTTCGTTAAAGAAGCTTGACCTAAATCGCCGTCGTAACGTTTTACTTTGTTGTATTTGATTGGTGGAAACAGGGACATGGGACACATGGACATCCTTGTGATGGGAATTCCTTATCAATCCACCCCATATTGGAGATTCATTCCGGTTCCCGATCGAATATTTTTCCTTTTTTGTGTTATTTCTATGATTCACACTACAATCTATGAGTAGTGGTGAGAGGTATGTGAAAATTCTCATATGGTCCAAATGCGACCGACATCATAAATGTCTCTGTGGCGGATAGCGACTTGCGAAGCAAGTACCGAGAGCAGCGACCTCTAGCCCAGGTGGACTAAACTAATGTTATTAAATATGATTTGAACGAAACAACTACTCAGCGGGCAAATACCCCGACCTGCATTGGATTACACCTTCAAATCATGATAGATCGGTAGCCAATATCATTTGTCAATTCATATGGTCCAAATGCTACTATTCGACCGACATCATAGATGTCTCTGTGGCAGATAGCGACTTGCGAAGCAAATACCGAGAGCGGCGACCTCTAGCCCTGGTGGACTAAACTACTGTCATTAAATATGATTTGAACGAAACAACTACTCAGCGGGCAAATACCCCGACCTGCATTGGATTATACCTTCAAATCATGATAGATCGGTAGCCAATATCATTTGTCAATTCCTAACCAGATATAGACCGGTTTCGAACTTGTTAGTTCTCCTCAGTATGCCATAGGTTATGGAACAGACAAATGATAGTGGCCAACCTCTAGTCATATACTGACTAAGGTAAATTGAGTAGTGGTGAGAGGTATGTGAAACTTCTCATATGGTCCAAATGCTACTATCCGACCGACATCATAGATGTCTCTGTGGCGGATAGCGATTTGCGAAGCAAGTACCAAGAGCGGCGACCTCTAGCCCAGGTGGACTAAACTACTGTTATATGAGAAGTTTCACATACCTCTCACCGCAACTCAATTTACCTTAGTCAGTATATGACTAGCAGGTTGGCCACTATCATTTGTCTGTTCCATAACCTATGGCATACTGAGGAGAACTAACAAGTTCGAAACCGGTCTATGTCTGGTTAGGAATTGACAAATGATATTGGCTACCGATCTATCACGATTTGAAGGTATAATCCAATGCAGGTCGGGGCATTTGCCCGCTAAGTAGTTGTTTCGTTCAAATCATATTTAACTACATTCTATGTTACTATGATATTTGATCTACTGACAGTTAACCGCTTGGAAAAGCTCACTCGTAAGTAATCCATTGCTGTCTAATTTTTAGAAAATTTTCATTATAGAAAAACCGAAATCATTTTCACTAAATTTATTACTAGCATACGTTTTTAAAAATATTCTGTTTCCAAGCCAACTAATTGCATTCGTCTAAATTTAGGTTAATTCAGAAATAATTACAGTGCACAAAATTTTCTGTAGTAATTCCCTGCACTAATAACATTGTAGATAATTTAAAAGTTAAAACTATTTCATTTTTATTCCATGAGAACATGGAAAATTATCTTGCAGCTACATCAACATAAGAATAATTATTCTGTGTAATAATAAAGCTTAATAGTCGCAAGTAATCAATTAAATATGTAAGAAGACTTGAAGAATGCAAAAGATTACAAGACAAATTATAAACGGAAGCCTGTAATCTTTGGCTTGGTTTTACTCTAATTACAAAAGTGCGTAGCGGTGCATTTGCAACTCGATGCATTTAAATTAAAATTAAAAGTCCTTGCTAGTCGTGTAAAATCCACAATTTTTAAAACTGATTGTATCCTGTTAACGTAAAAAATGAAGAAAATATTTATAATAGTTCAGGGGATAATATAAATCGGAATTGCAATTTTCGTATTTACAGCAGCAGTTCAACATAGATTTTTGTTGTGCAGGGTAAGTCACATAAATGTTAACCCCTGTTACTTTTGTTATTTTTGACCTAAATGGTTCAATCAAAAAATAAACTTGAACCATTTTTAATGTAGAAATGCTTTTCCAAACCTGCGTAAAATATACAGGGTGGAACAAAAAGTATGATTTTTTTTAAATAGAACACCCTGTATAATTTTACATATTTGAATTTGCAGATCTCTTCCGATTACAAATATATATATATAATTATAGCATGATTTGGTCTAGTAGTTTTTGAGTTATTACACAGTTGAAAATACGGTGTAAAATTTCACACCAAATTGACACTACACGGGGTACATATTGGGACACACCAATTAGGTGTATACTAGACACCAATGGTACAGTGTAAAATTTTACCATTATTTATGTGTAAAATGTTTACACCTATGAATTGTAAAATTATACTTTATTTTTGATTAATTTATACACCTTATAATTGTTGAATTTGAAAATACAAATTTTCTAAAAGGTGATATTCTTAAGGGATAGAAAACACATTCATTTTAAATAAGCTACAAAAATGTGAAAATGTCATGTATTTTATTAAATGTAAATGCCACATTTCAGATAACTCAATTAATTGTACACTATACACTATATGGAGTATATTGTCATTTGCACTAAAAAGCTGTAGAATGACATAACTAGGTATATTTAAGTCATTCGTTTCCTGTAATAGATTTTAATAATCCAATCGCTATTCTCATTTTTCTGTTTTTCTTTGTGTTCTACAGCTCACAGCACATAAATCGCCACTGAAGATAATATATAAAATATCTACCAAATGTACTAAGTAAAGACACGGTTTTGTGTATTGTATGATCATCAACTGTTAATTACTGATTACCATGCGTCAGATATTTGACGCAATCGCAGAAACGTAAAATCACACTAAGCATGGTGTATAATATACGAAAATGTAGTATTTAAGATAATTTCCTAATCCAAAAAATGGTAAGATTTACTCAATAAATGAGTGTACTTTTTACAATATTTGATGGTGTTTGATTTTACACCAAAATGTGTAAATTTTCACACCACTTTTACAATATTTTTAATGGTAAATGTGAACACCGTTTAATTTTGAACAGTGTACCAAACACATTTTAAAGAAATTAATACTAACAATGTCGCATAACATAATTTAATTAGTGAGCTAGGAAACAAGTGGATTACAGAACAAATAGAAAATATTATTTTATAACAAAACAAAACAAATTAAAGATACAAACGGTAACGATAGCATAATAATAGTATCAAACGAACACAATCTCACATTTCAGTAACATAATATATGAAAATAAAATAATTATTGCATCACATGGTATTTTCTACATAACATTATTTTCTATGCATCTGAAACATTCCCTCAAGAAATTAGTTCTAACTTTTTCAAACACCGCCTCATCTGCATTAAACAAATGAATGGTCTCTCGTATCAGCTGTTTAAGTTGTTTAGTGTCCCCTGAGAGTTGTCCACTATAAATATTATTTTTTAGAGCACCCAAAGATAAAAATTTAGAGGATATAAATCGGGACTCTTCGCGGGCCAGTGGATTGGACCATTTTTTCCAATCCAAACAGAATATTTTTTGATATAAATGATTTGTGACGGGTCGAACATTATGCGGAGGAGCTCCGTCTTGCTGCCAGATTGTTCTTAAGCTTAATAAAATTGGCAAATTATCCAAGTATTCCTCAACATGCTGTTGCAGAAGATCGAGATAAACTTCACCCGTGAGGTTTGTATTAATAAAAATAGGTCCAATTATTTTATTTCTGTGTATCCACACCACACATTAACAGTTTTGCGTCCCTGCTTTTTTAATTTTTTCAGCATTCGAGGATTTTCTCTAGCCCACTGATGAATGTTATGTCTATTGAATATTCCGGCTGTAGAAAAGGAAGACTCATTAGTCCAAAAAAATATTGTGCAATAAGTCATTATTTGCATTGTATCTCTCAATTATTTGTTGACAAAACAATATAACAGTCGTTTTCATTCAAGTCCTGAACAGGAGTAATGTGGAATGGTTTAAATTTATTTATTTTTTAAAGTCCGCATAACACTTCTCTGACTTAAATTTAATTCTTCAGCTACCGAATAAGTAGACCGATTTGGCTCTTCTATGAAAGACAATAAAATATTCATCTGCATTTCCTCATCAGGAACAGTATTTCTTCTTCTTCTAGTTTTATATTTAAAGAAATAGACTCACAAAATTTATTATAAATTTGCTTAAATGTCATTTTAGCAGGCGGTGCCTGATTTGGGTATCTTCGTATAAACTTTGCTTTTGAAGCAATCATGTTTTTATTACAATATAAATATATTTCTAAAATCTTACGTCTTTCTTCCAGATTGTAATAATGCATAATGCGTATTTTTCACCACAATATCAATTTGTTTAATAATAAAACAGCCACACTAATTGTAGATAGACTTAACAACTTTGACGGTTATATAAATTCACTAAATTTGATTGTTTTCATAGCCTACCATCATTATAAGTGATTTATTATTGGAAATAAAACTGATTTAGATTTTTTGGTAATAACTCAAAAACTACTGGACCAATCATGCTATAATTATATACATATATTTATAATCAGAAGAGATCTGCAAATTCAAATATGTAAAACTATACAGGGTGTTCCATTAAAAAAAATCGTACTTTTTGTTCCACCCTGTATATTTTACGCAGGTTTAGAAAAGCATTAACAGATATAAACTCTACATTAAAAATTGCTCAGGTTTATTTTTTGAATGAACCATTTAGGTCAAAAATAACAAAAGTAACAGGGGGTTGACATTTATGTGACTTACCCTGTACCTATCTGGTTAGGCGCAACAGAACTGTTACTGTTTTGGAGAAAACACAACGATGTACATCTTTCTACACACTACAGTTAGAAATGATTTACATGAAGCTTATTGAGAAGTTGAGCCGATTGAACCGTTTTTTTTTTCACAAGATGAATGTTAGGAAATTCTGATCAGGCTAAAATTTAGGGGACTAGTAAATAGAAAATATGTAAGAACGAGGCATAGTGTGTAATAAAGAGTTTTAAATCCAAGCATTAATATAAAGATTGTCAATAAAAAGTAAAAACATTTTAGAGTGTAAAATTCCTGTTTCGGGCAACTATACACATTGTATATCTAGGTAAAGAGTCAAAGGCCCGACAAACTTAAAAAGGAAGTGTTCATTCAGTGTAATGGAGTATAACGTAACATCTTAACCGCAGAAGTTTAAAACAATGACCACCATTACAAAATTATCTAAACACGAGTCAGGAAGTGACTTATTATCTATAAAGCTCTTATGAAATTTTGTCGTGATCCCTTAAATTGACATAGGGTCATTCATGGTTCAACTCGTAGAATCCATATCAGAAATATACATATATTAAGAACTAAGAAAATATTTCAGGAAATTAATACATTTCGAGAGCATTAAACAAAACATGGCGTCATTATTTACTTTGTTGCATTATGAAGAAATGGCGATTTTTCTTTTCATCACTAAAAAAAAATCTTAATCAAGATTATAACAGAAATGTCTCTCTGTCTGAAATAAAAACAAAAAAAACAAAATATGACCTATAAATGCTGATGACGGATGACAATCGAATTGTGTCATTATTACAATAAAGGCGCCTCGAGCTATTTATCTATTTACTTAAATCTGTTATGGGTATTTCCAATTTGATTTTTCCTTCTTCTCAAAATTGCTAAATCAGTTTTACGATAATATTTGTAGTTTTGTAGTTTAAAAGGTTGCGGGATTTTAATAACGAATATTGTTAAGTTATATCAATCTTTCTTGAAACAAATGTGAAACAGTAATTTAAATTAATAATGCTTCTCTGAGAAATATTCTATGTACATATGTATGTAGTCCTGAAGTGGGTTGGAACCTTTGATGTGATTATACCACTGACGTAGTTCTTAACGAAACACCAAAACAGCATATACTCAGGACTGTAATCAAAAGTATGTTGGGCAAACAAGACGATCAAATCAAACTAGATTCAAAGAGCATATGGCCCATCTCAAATATGGTAGAACAGATAAGTCTAGTGTTGCCCAGTATGCGTTTGAAAACAACCATAAAATAGATATTAATTAGCAATTTAAGGTTAATTAGGAATGTAACAAATAGTAGACAGTCGCATGGATGCATTTGAAAGCTTGGAAATCACAAAATGTAATAATAGTATGAATATTGTTTGCGTCCCTAGACGACTAGATTAGTTAATTATTTTATTATTTTTATTGTTATTATTTATTTCTGTATTGCTGGACTATTCTGCCAGAGCCTTACCGTTATTGTCTATTGATATACGAGTACACATTCTCCATATATTGTTTATTGGGATTTGCAGGAATTTTAAATATTTTATGAATATTTTGTACCTTGCTGTCGGCTTAATTTAAATTAGTTGTCTCATTAAAATAATTGATTTCTTATAAACCTGTTTGTATTAATCTTAATCTAAATCTTCCTTCAAAAGTAATTTAGACTCGTGGAGATACGCACGATTAAAGTTGTCGAATTTGACTAAAAATGCATCGTTATGTTATATACATATATTGGTTTAACTTAATTTTAATTAAAAAACTAATTAATTGACGGCATAATAAAATTTTAATTTATAATGAAAACTGTTATATCAGGGTGTGATTTAAATATTTGTGAAGTAAGGAACATACAAGGTTTATTTGAGGAATGCTGTCAAAACGAATAGAATTAAATAAATGACGATTATTAGAAGCTATATAAGGTATTTCAAAAAAGTTTTTCAGAATAACCTGCAAACTCTCAGTCCTCGTTCTTCAAAATTGTTTAAAACAAGATGGCAATAAATACTACCTGGTCAGGTCAGAGAAACTATTTTAAGTGCATACATCGTTATGAGGGTTTTTATTAAACGGATAATTTATGTATAACCTTGGCCATCATTATCGGAAGGAAGCCTAAATTTGATCGCATGTCAATTTCCGCGCATCTCTAACCTTGAACTGGTTCAGGATATTGGATATTTCAGTTAGCGCCGGTCGCGCTAAAACAAGGAAACCGTAGGTGTTTAAATAAATATTGTTTTGAACATAATTAGTTCTAATCAGTAATCACAATCACTAAACTGAAAAGGAGTGTATTAAGGCAGGTCTTGTATCTACGTAATATATTACACAAAAACCCAAGGATCCTGTTTTCTATATGTAAAAAAATCACGTCAAATTATACATTAATATGTAGTAAAACGTAGAGTCTTATTACAAGTTTTGGTTAAATTTTTATTAAATAAAGTTCCCTGAGATTCAAATTATTAAAGTATTTCACAAACGCCATGCGAGTCGACGTTACGACTTATAGTATATGCCAGAGCTGTGCAAAGTACAAAAAAGTACTTAAATACAATTACAATTACATCATGGAAAATCGAATTTAAATGTGTTTCATAATCACGGCGTATATGAAATACGTTACGTCGATTGTATGGAGTACACCGCATAATGTGAACCATCTGTTAAGTTATCGTAGTTTACAATAATTTTTTGTAGTTTATGCACAGTAGTAACTGCGCCATTGCTAAGAGCGTTTTATGCGAGAACAAACACTACCACGAACCGCACCCTTTCATGTTGCTAATATAACTGAACTGGGGATATCATCGGATAAACTGCCAAGCTGCCTATAAGAATACATATTTGATGTTACTTGTTTGATTTGATGTTATTTCCTTTGTTAAATTTAAATAAAATTTAATTTGTTCTTGTAAATTATTTCAATTATTATAATCAGTATTTTACTAAATATGAAGGTAAATGTTATATTTTTGGAATGAGAATTTATATTTTTTTTTCAAATTTGTAAAAATATACAAAAACGTTGCTTTGTTTTTACCCACTTTTATTTGACATTCAATTGTTTTTTTGTTGAGATTTTCGAAATACTTGGAAAAAATACTTTGAGCTACGTTAAACATTTTTAATTCATTTCCAAAGATGAACCAAAAAATTGGGGTGAGAACGTTTAGGTCATCCTATACAATATTTTAACCCATAATTTTTGTTTAAAATATCAACTTCAGCAAGGAAAGTTCCGGAAAAATAAATTACCCGAGTGACTTTTTCTTGTTTCATGAGAAAAGAAAACTATTAATATTTATCCTCGTGTTTATCATTATTACATAAGATTTTTTTTGTTATGTCACTTACTCAGAAGTAATTACTTGCAATAGGTAACGTACAAATAGAAAAAAAACTTATAACAAATTCATGTACCAAGACTCCTAAGCTTAGAAATTCAGTATTTATTTAATTATCAAGTCTTTCCAGTCCTTACATTGACCAGTTTATTACCCGTCTTAGAAAAAACTGCATGTTTCAATACTTCTGTTTAATTATTGATTCTTGGACTTCAGAAACGGAAGATTTGAAAAAAGTCCCTAGACAAGCTGACCGTAATTTATTCATATCCATAAGAAGACACTCAATCAGTGGAGTCCGATACATCTTTTAATCCAGAAAATCTTTTTAAATAAAAATGGTTAAATCAGTAGATATGACCAACTGCACTGAAAGTTGGATTTTTTTAAATGTATATAATTCCGTATTATGAAATCAATATCTATGTGGTTGGCATTAAAATTTTTTTTAATATTGCAAAAAAATATGTAATTTGTGATTAATTTATAATTTACAAATAGTAATAAATACTAATACCAAAATACAAGGTACGTAATCTTGTCACTTTATTTAATTGAATATTCAGTAAAGTTGCCACACACACTTATTGATGATTTATAAATGTGTATCAACAAAACAAAGAGAAATGATTAAGCTTCAATTACGATTGCCCACTAATAAACGATTTTTACCAAACAATTGGAAATTATTATTGGGGCCGTCGTGCATACCATTCGCAGACCGGTTTCTGGTTATTGCTATCATCAGTGCGAAGTACGTATACGATCGAAACGTCAACAAGGAGGATCTCAGAAACATTAGTCTCTATGTAATATTGGAGTACTAACGAGTTAATGGTAACTCCATCTACTGGTGACAATCGCAATGTAATAAATTGGAGTTTCAACACAGCGAGCTTTACTAATAAAGGTATAATAAATATTAAAGTTTAATCACTTCCCTTTATAAGATACAAATTTATAAATCATCAAGAAGTTGTGGGTGACAACTTTATTTAATCTATCTCATATTCTTATATCTATATTCTAAAATAGTTAATATTTTGTTGTTTAGTTGTGCTTTTTATATGGTGAACAATACCTATAAGAATATTTTCTTAGTTCACGCCAACAAATAATACTTATATATTTAAAAATTGGGAAAAAAAGACAATAATTACATTTAATAAAATAACGGACAAATAGAATTAGAGCATTTTTGGAGACCTGACTGATACGTGTACATATCAAGTTAAATGTCTGACATACGTGGTTATTGGAGTTGATAGATTTTTGGTTAAGTGGGTTATGGGGTTTAAGAGCTTGGGATTTCAGATTACAACTTCATTCTTAGGATTATATGCATTTAATAGCTGAAATTATGTTTTTTTTTTGAGGTTATGGCAAAATCCTGATGTGATGGGGTTAAATCGACCTCAGGATCGGATTCAGCGACCCCAAAAACATATGGTAAACATGGTCAGACCCCCAGATCAGAAAAAACATTTTTGTGTGGCTTTGTTATCTTTGGTTCTATATATTGGCAAATAATATATATAGTTTCAAAAGCGAATAATTATTGAGGGTATTTTAAAAACATGCTTTTGTCCTCTAATTCTAATATCAAAGTGAGAGAAACTATTGTACAATTAACAATTTAACAATTAGTAGATATTTTGGCAAAATTAGGTCTACTAACATAGTTCTACTTGAATATTTTTTTGTCATTCTATAATGACACCAAATCGTGACAATAGTAATACCTATATGATTCATCCATTGGAGGTTATAAACATTCTTTTATGTTTAAAAAGTTAAGCTATGCCTATTAACTAAATATCAGGAACATTATATTCTCATTAGTTTTTTTTTTTTGGCAATTAGTCTTTGGAATGTAACTAGAAAAAGCTAGTAATGTATACATTTTTACAAAAAAATACATATTTGGAGATATAGTTCGTAAATTGAGAGTCACATGAATTATTTCACATAATGGTAACTATTCCTTGCCCATGAAGATTTGATTATTACTTACTGTAATATTTCTAAGTATAATAAACCATAACAGTGTTCTTAACCAAATAACATTTAAAAATATAAATTTGCAGTAACATGAAGAAAAGGACAGACGAAATAAATAAACCTCATGAAATTTTTACGGTTAGAGTAAATTAGATACTAATTTTGTGATACATTTTACATTGTAATTGGATTTCTTATTGCAATATTTATAATGTCCTTTAATTAGATTGATCGTTAATTGAGTTGCCATGGGACTAGACGTCTCACTGAAGAGAGACAAGCAAAATACATAAACGTGCGCTTTGGAAATAGATAGCCTATCGGAGCAGTGAGCTAGAGCATTAATCGAAAACATTTTGCAGAAGAATGTGATTGTTGTTGATTCCTTCGATTTTATCTGTAATTTTGACTTGAAGATGGTCGATGTCGGGAATAGGAACTTAAAAGATGGATTTTCTTAAAAAAAGTCACAAAAAGAAATCCATGGAGAGTAATTGTCACATGATTTTGGATCATTAAGCTTGGGGCACATTTAGACAGAACAATAAGTAACACTGATGTAGTTTTCCACGAAACACCAAAACACTATATACTGCACTCGATGCGCGTTTCGCCAACCAAGTTGGCATCATCTGGAGATGATTAAAATTATCATTCATTAATCATCTCCAGATGATGCCAACATGGTTGGCGAAACACACGTCGAGTGCAATACATAGTGTCTTGGTGTTTCGTGGAAAACTACGTCAGTGTTATCTTCACATCAAAGGTTTCAACCCACTCCAGGAGAACAATAAGTAGATTATAGAGGGCTGTCTGGTAAAAATTTCGCGCGCACCCATGAGAATTTCCGTTGCGGGCCGATTCTAGCCGTACTAATGTGCTTATTTGATTCCGCTTCGGAATTTTTGCCAGTAGGTACGGGTCGATTCCAGCCAGCTAAATGTGCTTCAAGCTTTATCGCGGTGTCGTAGGTGGGCGGCGATAGCGGCCAAATAGTTCTCACTGTTTTGATATTGCCGCACCTGCCACGCCGGCCGCTATCTGCGCCCACCAGGACTAATAAGACTAATTAAACGATCTAGAAAAATCACTTGCAACATGTTAACTGTTGCGGTTGCTATATGTACTTGGGCCCCATCATATTGAAAATTACCAAAAACCATTGAAGGGGATTATAATCTTTTCACGATTTTCTGCTCTGTTAAAGTTCCATGAAAAAAACATGACCAATAATTCTTCCCTTAGTAATGGCCAACATCAATTTTCTGGGGATGCAGAGGGCCTTGGGCATACAATTTTTTTGGGTTTTCAGCACTTCAATTCTCATATTCTGAGAATTAAGATAACCACTAAGATATAAAACCTGTCTTCGTCGAAATACAAGGTTTTGTTAGAGCTTGTCACCCAAATTTGTTCAAAAGCCACTGACAAAACGCCGATCTACGTGGATAGTCGACTTCATAGATTCCTTGGACGCAAGTAACATGATATGAAAAAAGGTGCAAGTTTTTCTTCAAAACAGTATGGCATGTGCCAGCTGATACTTCAATTAGCTAAGCTAAAATACGCACAGAAGTTCTAGGGTAATTTTCCAAGATTTCCAGAGTACACCAAAATGTATTTAATCAAAAAGCAACATTTAGAAATTCATTCCTAAATTCTTCTCAACAGTCTTCTATGAAATATTGCCATTGTCCATCAATTTTCGCCCATTTCGAAAGTATGACTCAAGCATGCAAGAATATAGCATTACAAAATTCGAAACACATTATCTGACATTAACAATGAAGGTGGCGTTTTAAATAACACGTCGATCTTAAGGCCATCGCGCTCCAAGTACTATAAATGAAAAGAGGATAGATTAGCGCCATAAGAACAACGTTGACCTCTGTACGGACGGAGCAGTGAACGGTTGTGACGTATCCGTCAATGCAGAATTGCTGTTATCAATAAAAGCCCGTGTGTAAGATAACATAAGTTCCACCAAATTTGAGACAGACCGTATTCTCCTTGAATCTAGTTTGAATTGATCGAATAGTTTGTCTAACATACTTTTGATTGCAGTCCTTACAGCTAATTTCGTAAATCCCCAACTTTTCGTTTGTTTCAATTTTGTTTTTTGGATTGGATTATAGTTTATTTCCCAATGAATAAACCACTGTCATACATATACCTTTATACATCGTACCAATACCACGGCTGCATCAAGGATCGTTTGGAATCGATACAAATTTCGGATTTTCTCTTTCATTTTGAAAGGTCGAGGAATTTCGAAGCGTCTCTTTAAGTTTACGTTTCCTAATTATTTTATCAATTAAACTTACAGAATATCCATTACTCACAGCTATGTCCTTAATTAATGCCTTTTGTTTCTCATACTTCTCTTTATTGAGGGGAACTTAATATACGATGAACTCGCCATTCTGTATTGAGCACAATGGTGAGAGGGACATATATATTTTAGTACTGGTATCTTTTCTGTATATGTCAAATTCTAACTAATTTTCATTGTTTCTAATTATTAATACATCTAAAAATGGTAGTTGTCCACAGTTTTCAATTTCATATGTGAATTTAACTGATGGCATACGACTGTTTAATTCTGACATCCCAAGGGCCGAAGGCACCGCAATGGCACTCAACGTGGACGACACGACAGATCCTGGAGAGCGAGAACAGTCACCAGAAGATTCCAAGAGGCAGCCTCTCTTCTGGAAGAATGGTGTATCAAGTGGAAAGTCGCAGTCAACGCGGAGAAAAGCCAGACGATTCTCTTCAGGAAAGGACGCAAGGAAACCCCCACAGGACACGTCTCCATGTTCGGCGAAGACATCCAATGGTACGATTCCGTCAAGTACCTTGGCGTAATCATGGATAAAGGCCTGACATGGAGACAGAACACCGAAGCCATCGTGGTAAAGGCCAAGCGGACGAGAGCTCTCATCTACCCGATGGTAGGGAACCTGAGCAGGCTCAGTCTGAGGAACAAGCTTCTGCTAGTCAAAGCACTCATCAGACCACACCTGACCTACGCCTCCGTAGCATGGAGATACCAAGCGAAGACCTATCTGAGGAAGATCCAAGCCGTGGAAAACGTGGCCATCAGGACAGCGGGGGCGCACCATGGTACGTCAGAAACGCTGACATCTTCAGGGACCTGGAGTACACACCAGTCACCGAAATCATCCGGGATAGAGCGAAGAAACTGTACACCTTAGCTGAGGAGCACAGGAACCCGCTGATCAGGGAGGTCACCTCCTATGATCCGGCCGACGCACCGAGACACAAGAGGCCGAAGGTACAGTTACTGGATAACGGATAAGTATAACTAATCCTTTCCTTATGGACCAAACCCACAGAAAAGACATGACACGACCAACCACCCTCCAACAAACCTTGCGGGCGCCGGTCAGTAAACCGACCAGTGCCCGTTGTCCCCCTGGCTCCGTGAAGGACGAAAGTGCTAAGAAAGCACTTAGGCCTTCATCTTCTAGAGCTACACAGTTCATCCTTACCTTGTCCGATGATCCAGATGACAATGTGTCAATTGACACTTTGTGTACTGGCAGTCAATCCCAAGTCACAGAATATCCACACAGTCCCTGACAGACAGATGACTACCCCCGGGGGTGACAAGCTGGCGAAGAAAGAAGACGAAGACAGAAGAGCGCCAGAAGAGGCCCTAGCCAGCAGGGTTCATCAGCCAGGACCCAAGGAGGTTGGCCGAAATCTTCGGCACCGCTCACATTTGTGAGTGGGGCCGTTCGTAAAGTAAGCTAATCCGCTCTGCACGAGGCCGGTCCAGGTCTACAGCGATGACTAGGGTAAAAAGGCAATAGTCCTGCCTGGCCCTAGCATCCGAGACCGTCATTATGCCAAATGGATATTGGCGACTGTTTAATTTCGAAACAAAGTTATCAATATACGTCAATACTTTTGTATCAAACACTGCAAAGGTGTTATCCACATACCTGGGGAAATATGCGAATTCTTCTTTTGCTTCTGTTTCGTATCTGTTCATAAGGAGACTGGCAATGAATTATGGCAAACAGTTACCCATTGCTCTCCCTTTATGTTGTTCGAAGTACATTGGATCGAATTTTGTTTCATGTAAAGTGAGTTGAATACATTCTTTTACTACATCTTGATTCAGATTGTTTGATTCGAGTACATTTTCAAAGTGGTACAAGGTGTGTGGTATGGGAAGTCGGAACACTTGGAAACATATACAGTATGGGGACCGTAAGCAAGGTAAATACGAAAAAATCTAATGTGTAGAACAAGGACAGATTGCTCTCATATAATACGTATGTTAGAAAAGGACAGAGAAACTGATAGTAAATAACGAAATTTGACGCTGGCCGGTCTCCCCAGTTTACATAAAACGCGCCATGAACAAATAAATAAACGGTGATAAGAGTATCGCCAGTTTCTCTTTATGGGTTCCTGTTACCACTAATTCAAATTTCGTTATTTACCATCAGTTTCTCTGTCCTTTTCTAACATACGTATGATATGAGAGCAATCTGTCCTTGTTCTACACATTTGGTTTTTTCCCATTTACCTTGCTTACGGTCCCCATACTGTACAAGCTTTAGCTTGTAGTTTAAATTAAACATATACAACTGGCCCTAAGAACTTTTTCTTTAGTTTAATCCATGGTTAATTTTGTATTTAGTAATATCCAACTTTTAAATCTGATTTACTTGCAAACCAGTAATTTAGAAAATTTTGGTATACCTCAAATTCACCTTGCATTATTTATGCTCACAAAATCTGCTATTGTCCGGGGCGGATTAAATTTGCATCTGTATAATAAATTAAATTAAAATCAGAATTATCTATAAACATATCTCAACATCTAGTTTTACGTAACGCGTCCATTGTATTTTGTTATTGACAGGTAATTTATTGATCGCTAATTATAATAATTAAAATTTAATATTCATATCATCAAGCACTGGATATGGATTTTATCAGTAAAGCAAATAAGATAATCTCTTGTTGACTTGAATCCTGCTTAACTCTCCTGTTTAAGAAATAAGAATGCAACAGAGGTAATTACGTGTTAATGGTTCATTTTGCACTTTTTGTGAAATATGAACGAGAATGGTCTCAATGCATGTATGGAATTTCATTCCAACCTAGTACATTTTTTGTAGACATGTTTTATAAGATAAGAAATATGAGAATAAAACCGTTATTAAATGTAATTATAAACAAACTGTCTCCACGAGTAGCGATAATGCCGGTAAAAATGTGATCAAGTGATTATATTTTATGCATAATTTTTTTATACACAACTTGTTCAAGGTAATAATAGAGATGCGCTAAATGTCCGTGATATAAAAATAACGTTAATAACGGTACCGAACCATCAAATTGGTAATAATCCAATGTCCAAATCTATGAAAATAAACTGTTCTTTTTTTTGTGGTTATTCAGTCAAGTGAAAATTTAATTTAATTAGGCAATGACAAATTATGTAAATTAAATTTCCCTAATAAGACATCATTGATAAAGTCATATAATATAAAGTAAAATTTGCAAGTTGTCGTTTTTTGATAATTAAGATATTCCTTTCAGCCCTTGCATATTCAGTGTGTCCCAACGAAAAGTTCCCACCTCAAATAACGGAGGAATATTGAAGTGGGGACTTTTAGTTAATCCACACCATAAATTTCCAGACAATTGGGATTCATTTATCAACTTTATTATTTTATTATTATATTATAAGTTGATATGCTAGTCAGCTTCCTAAATGATATAACATAAACACCATATATCTACATTAGACCAGTGGCGGTTCGTGGGTCAAGAGATAGGGAGGTCAATTAGAAAAGTTTACTGTATTACCTACCTTTTAAAGTGATTTAAATTCCAAGTCGATCCTCCGATCTTTTTGAGATGCAAAGTGGTCAATTACTTTTTCATTAAAGTCTTTTATCTTCTTTATTAATGCCCTTTCTATGGTAAGCATAGCTAAAGAAGATAACCTTTCCTGTATTTCTTTAAAATGTCTTTATTCTTTTTAAGGTGGAGAAACAACGTTTACTTTCGACGGTAGTCATAGGGAGAGTACACAAGATTTTTAACAGTTTGACACTTTCAGAAAAAGTATTGCACAAATCATTGTTAATAAAAAGCTGTAACAAAGCAACTGCACCCTCACTATTGGAAAAATCTTCTCGGCTATATAATACTTCTAATTCAGTTTTAAGTTTCAAATGATTTATGACTGGATACCCCGTTTTAACTAATTTAAACATATCTTGAGGAAAGCTTTTTTTATAATCCTTAAATCGATCTGCGTGAAATAACTGAGACACTGCTAAATGATTACTGAAGCTAAACCTATTTTTGATTTCAGATGTAATTATATCACAAACTTCTAATGAAATTCTCATTTTTGATTCTTCCGTTTTACATCTCTGGGCAGATTGCATGGATGTCTCCTCCAAATAGTTATTCAAAATTTTATTTCTGATGTCTTCAATTTTACTATTAAAAACGCCAATACACTTATTTACTGTTATGACATCGATATTACATTTTTGTAATTGATTGAACAGTATATCACAATGAGGCATAATTAAATGAAAAAAATTTAACCAGTAGAGAAAATGTTCATTTTGTAAGTAGTTTTTTAAACCAATAGCTTGGTTTAGAGTGTTGTTTTCTGATTCATTATCAATGATTTTTTCTAAACAATCTAATAATTCTGTTCGATAGGTATAAACAGTCTCTATGCACTCTGTATTAAAATTCCATCTTGTTAGAGCCGCTTTAGGTAATCTCACTTTAACAACATTATCTAACACAGCTGTTCTTTTTGGAGATTTTCCAAAGAATGAAGAAAAGCTAGGTAAATTACCAAAAAAACGTTTTATGCTTTTATCCTGACTTGATGCTTTTTGTAAAATTAAATTTAGTTGATGAGCGTAACAATGAATAAAATTTGCTGAATGATAACTTTTTTTAATTTTGGCTTGTACACTTCCAAAAGCACCACTCAATACTGATGCTCCATCGTAACTTTGTGCTATCAATTTTTCAGGACTTTCATTAATTTTCAGACATTCGAACTCTTTTAAAATTATATCTGTCAAATGCTGCGATGTCGTTCCTTGAGGCTGAATAAATTTCCAAAATCTTTCACATACAACACCGTCTAAAACGTAACTACTTGTACTATATTCATAACCCAACTTATGTCCATCTTTCAGTTTTAATATATTTTGTACAACACTCATATTTAATAGTAAACACCAAAAACACTTTTACTTAATTTCACGACAAGTAGAGATTTACTAATAAAATGTTCACAAATAAAAACATTAAAAACAACGCGACAGAATTTACCGACCAACGCGTACCTAGTCAGCATTAAGACTGCGCACTGCTCTACTGAACTTAGTGAACTTCGTGCATTACCGTTTCCGTAAAATGTGTCAGGGACATTGTCCCCGCCAGTGTTTTCAGTCTCTTTTGCTTTCTGACGATTCTCGCATAAGTCTATTTCACTTTAATTCTTTGTAAATTCGGTCCGTAGCTAGCTTTGAGGACACGTTGTGGATTGACCTAAGATTTTTTAAATTCTATAAATGAATAATGTAATGAATATGAATGTAGAGGTTCGGTGCTCGGGAGGGGGATACGAAATCCTGCGATCTAGATATTTGAATAGTTTTGTGCATAGAATGAACTGGAAACTTTAATATATTTTTTTAGAATATTAAAAATATATATAATATATTTTTAAACTTCAGAAAATGAATAGCTCTATTTTTTATTTATATGTGGGAGGTCATTGACCAAATGACCCTATAGAAGAACCGCCAGTGCATGAGACAATAAATTAAGTATTTCCATCTTGATATTTTTCTAAAAAATAGGTACATGGACACGTGAAGTACCAACTTCAGAATTCTCTTGTTTATACATATCGATCTTATGGTTCTCCAAATATAGTTATTTTCATTTGAATACCAAAAAGATACCGTGTTTATTATTCTGGTGAGTCAATTTGGACGTTTTAGATTAAGTTATTGTTATTAATGTTATAAATTGTAGGTGCTGCATTTTATATGCCAAAATAGAATAAAATTTTATAACACTACCTACCCTAACTGAGAGTTCTAAGAAAAGCAGTCTGGCCTGCCTCTTGAAAATATCTTTACAACTTGTTTACAAAACAGATATCCACACGTGAAAATTACTGTGAATAGCCAACAAATTCTGGGATTAAAATTGTTTCATGGCTGCTCTTCAAATATAATTTTCAAATAAGCCAAGATCAATAACCCAAGGTTTATTGAATGGCACGCATACATGTTGAATATTAAGTACATATATTACATGTATTTTATTAATACACAGTTTTTATCACTTCCGAACATGTGTTTGAAGCCGTTAACAAGAAAAAGAGTAGAAATAGTAACAAACTGTGATCATTCATTCTCAGTTTACTGTTTATTGTTTGTAATACTTGAATATTTGCCGCGTTTTTACGACCATCCTCACACCATTTTGAAACTGATAGAGTTTTATGGTCTTTGTGCTAATGATAAAATATTCATATTTAAATAGGAGGTACCTCGGTTAAATTTCGATAAATGACTTCCTGTGTCCTAGTATTTACCAACATTTGTTATATTTTAATGAAAGGTAAAATGATAGAAAAGTCTTTTATTTTTAAGTCGGCGTATAGAAATGAAGGAAAACTTTATCTAAAGTAATTCTAAGACTAGAACTGTCGGTGACGAGGATAGCTAACTTTAGAGTAAGTTGGCATCATTGGGTAGAACTAACAGACTAGATTTTGGCATACTTTTATGTCGGAGTACTAAGCAAGCTCTATGTATACACAGACACAGGGTATGTTTCTCTAATACCATGTATTTGATTCGGTCGATGCTAATACCATACGACAGTATGCTGTAACCATATCATAAGCTGTAATTATAAAAATGTATAGAGATCGATATATATCAGTATGTCCACAAAGATCAGGCGATGTACTTACGTACAGTTTTCCTGGCATCCGTAGTGTTTGTTACTATCCATAATTCCAAAGATATATATGTTAGTATTCCTTTGTTTGTTAATATATGTTCTGTGGTTGTTTTCCAACTAGGCTGCAAACACTAAATTCTGTTACTCCGTATCTGATGTGCTTGTTGCGTCTAGTGAAAATAAATCTCCTCGTTTGTCCAACATACTTTTAATTATAGTCGTAATTCATAGAGAATAACTGTCATACCTCATGCTGGGTTTCTAATACACAAGGGTTCAGATACAATTGATATGCAATACACATTTTTATCTTTCTTACCTAGGTGTATGCATATTTTTTCCAAGTTTGGTTCATCATTCTTTATGGAGTTCTTTTTTATCTTTGAAGTTTTGTATATTGCACGAATTAATGCATTTTAAATCTTGTTTCTTGAGGCAATTGTGAATTTAATATGTCATTATAATTGACCTGTTGTAATAAAATTGTAAGTAGTAATAAAAACGTTGTTACTGTTATATTGTTATTAAGCTATAAATCACGCTTCTGTCCTAACCTGAACAAATTTTATTACATCATGGACCTACCACACGGACACATATAGTATATAGAAATGTTTAACTTCATTATTATTTTCACAATTCTTTATTTATTTTTAGACAATTTTTGTCCCAGTAACAGCAATGAAATTGATTCGTGCACTAAAAATTTACTAATATTTAATTTAATAACATTATGTTATAATAAATAGTGAAGTTAAATAATAACATAGGCGCCGCTAGGAAATTTTCTAAGGTTGGGCAAAAATAATGTGCATATTTTAATGATTTTTGTTTTATTCAAAAACATAAAAAATAAAAAGGTGTATTCTAAAAAATAAATATGACCATTGATCCTTGTTGATTCTTGTTAAAAATCCCATAAAGCACAAGATACCCATACGGTGTCTATTTTTGGGCCATTTCATGTCAGTATGTCCATGGAGATGTGATGGATATCCGACATCCATTTACATATATCTGTACACTGTCCATATATTGATATCCACTAGACGTCCGTTTTGTGATAGTACACCAAAGTACAAGTGATGTATATCCATTGGACATCTATATAATGTATAGGTGATATTGTTTGTTTTAGCTCTTCTTCTTAGGTCTTTATCATGCACGCATCGCACAACGATGCGTTGGAGTCGTCCATAAAACATTAAAGAATGATAGAGTCATTCTATACGTTGACAATTCAGTCTTATGACAACGTTTCAGCAACATCAATAATAAACCTAAGACACCAACATTTACACTCCATATATTGTAGCCGGCTGTTAAAACGTGTCTGTTTTACTTTGGTTACAAAAACTAATAAGCGACGTCGCGCCAAAGGTCGTAGATAGATGACAATTTACACTCTACACCTAATATAACGTTAATTTCTGTGCAAATGTGGTTGCAAGTCGCAAAATTACTGTTTGGGTTACTACTTATATCACCCCTAAATACGCCACTGTTGCGTGCCCCCGTGGATAAATTCTGAATACACTACTGTCTAGCTCGTGTTTCACACGCGACCGATCGGGGTTCTCATCCAACTCTAGGATTTTTTTTTTAATTTCTATTAATTCATTTATTTCTTGTAATATATATTATTAACAATTTATAATTAAATTTAATATACAAATTTCTATACAATGTGAATAAGTATCAGTAATTAATTATTTGATCTGAAAAATAATTTTTTTGATCAGCAAAATTGAACAGAAAGTTATAAATTATAATTTTTGCTGGTGAATTTCGGAATTTACTAAACCAAATTTTTAGCTGTTAAATTTCGCAATTTGCTGGAACAATATTTTATATATCAAAGAATTACCTATATCAGAATTGTTTTAATACTGCAATTTTTTATACGAATTTATTGCATATATAACCAGTTGTTATAAGAATCTCAATGGTTAAGTGGGTAAGCGTCAGGCTACAAATGCAGAGGTCGCCGGTTCAACACGCAGGTAATGTGAGTATTTTTAATTTAATACAATGCAATAATACTAGTCTCAATAGCTTAAAATTAAACCGATAGATGACATGACCCGACCACCAGAAGATTTCATGTCCCTTTATGTATACAGTGAGTTAATGTAAGTAAAAACGATAATCCATTTTTGGAGCTCTAGACGTCCGTGAATGGACATCCACAGGGTGTACAATTTTGTGACAAACGACTGTCCACTGGATGTCCAGTGGATTACTTTTGGTATCCAGATAGATATCCATCGTACGTCCATCAGGTCCATGACGTACATCCAGTGGATTTTCACTGGACGTCTTTGTGCTGTATGGGAATACTAAATTAAACTTCAAAAACAAAAAAAAATCCGTCTATGCACTTTTTATTCACACTACATTGGGGCATAATTATAAGAACGAAAATAAAGCCTTAAAAACTTAAAAAGGCTATCTTTGTTACTTACACCAAAGATTTTAATACCAAAGAGTTGATCTCTTTGGTATTAAAATTAATGAAACCTTCTAAATCCAAAACTTTGGTAAGATAAAATCTCAAAAAATCATATTCTGAAACGCATAATATGTACTAAGATCCTTTGCTGCAAAAAAATTGTAATAAAAAAAAAACGGAATAGATCGCTGTCCTTTAATGACTGCTTCAGTCGGCCCATTAGACTGCGCAGTCTATGGCGGGAGTATGAAAAACATGGTTGCCAAAAGTTGTTAAATTTATCTTTTTTGCTATACAAAATTGGGAAAAATATATGTTGGTTTAATTAAAAACAAATCACGTAGTGTATTATCAGTCTTTTATCTTGATACTTGCTACCTTTCGTCATTTTCCAGAGGGGGCAACTGCCCTCTCTTGCCCCACTCTGGCGGCGCCCATGAAGAAGTGTAGAAAATAATTAAATTGTTTAGACTAAATTTAGATCTACTAAAAACTAACAAATACATATCGATATCAAGTTCAGTTCAAATTTATTTGCAACATAAAAAACGTCGGCGACTTCGATCCCTTTACCGCCATTAAAGATATCGACGTTTTTTATGTTGTAAATAAGTTTGAACAAACTTTATATACATATAAACTAAAGTTAATAGTAAAACTTTTAAAATATTAATTAACAAATTTAAAAATGAGAAATATCAAATTTAAATAACAATTTAACTTCTATGAAATACTTATTATGAACAAAATGATACATAAAATATAAAGACAATGCAAATAAAAAACTACATTAATCTTCATAATTACAATTGTATATTTTGTTTTATTAACTGAATGAGTTGTTAAATTTCTGTTAATTCTGAGATAATTATAGTATGTTAATCAATAATTCTTTTACTGCAATTTTTGCTTTGTTACATCAATACTATTTACAGTAAATTTCATAAAAAAAATTACAAACCGGATTTTGATTATTTGTTCAAACGAATTTCAGCATCATACCTACCTCAGATATTTATAACTTCCGTATATCATCACTTTGTTTTGACATAGTGAAAATTTCGGCTTAAATAAACTAAATTTGTGCGTGTTTACACTTCTTTAGTTATCTGTTATCTTGAACCGTTTTGAATCAGGCAGGTAGGTACGCGATATAGTTGTTATTATATCTATATTTAGCATAATTCTCTTTGAAAAAGTCTATACATCTATATAGCAATTATGTAATCAGGGGTGGTTCTAGACCCCAAAAATTGGAGGTGCTCACAAAATTAAACCAATTTTTTAAAAATTTTGATAGTAACCTCGTCTAAATAAAAATAATAATCCTTGAAAATATTCACATTTTTTCATAATAATTTATATTATTCAGTGGGTAGAGCTTAAATTCACGACGATCACATTTTTCATTTTTTTTGGTTCAGTTAAACTGCAATAATTATTTTCTCAAAAATATTCTTGTGTAACCCCCATACTTATGACATTTTTGTAAGCTGAACATTTTTCCCTTTCAGAAAATACCAAGAACTTTAAAAAATAATGACTTGACCCCATATCTTTTGAGGTAACGGTCATATAAATTTCAAAATGACGTCATAATATACACAATAGTTCCTAATTTATATCCTCCAACTTTTATATTTTATTACTTTGTATATTATAAGGGTCGGTTAAATTATTATTGGCGTAATTGAGTAACAAGAGAATTACTTGCTAATTTAAATTTAGAGTTAGATTTAGAGTTAAATTAAAACAAAGTAAGATTTTTTTATTTAAGAGAATTGATATCAAATATCTATTTATTTAAGACGCTACTTTCAAATCTGTTGCATTATTGTGTTCATTGTAATACACAGAAATTTGAAGTACGGCTCTGTATGTCGCTAATTAGGTGTTTTCGGCATGTGAGAGCGCAGGCTTTGAGGTTTTTTATGGCCTAAACTATACTACTATTTCATTGTACAGGGTTATTCATTATAAATTACCCACCCCTTATCATCATTATTATTGCCTATAGAAAAAAAAGTTTTAAATAAAAGTTGTGTGGTTATGACCGAATTTTGTTAAAATGCTATCAAAAGTACAGCAGCGTGCAGATTTCAGGGGATACAAGAAAATAATATATTTTTTAAAATAGGATACCCTGTATATTATTAAATTTTTGGAATGATCCTTTGTTCCCGATTTCAAAAATATACTATATGTTACCCCTACTATATACCGTTTTTGATTTATTAAATGTCGATTATCTTAGTTAATCTAGTTACTGTAAATATGGAAAAGTTAATATTATTAAAGGGAGCTATGAAAATGACCACTATTATGTTTGAAAAGTGACATTTCTTTAATGAAATAATGAAAATGGTAATTTATAATGAATAACCCTGTACCAAATTTAAAAAACAGTCTCGAAAGATAGAGAAAATGATTATTTTTGTTTTTAGTTTAAACTTTGAAAACCTATAACACTTTAAAGAATAATTTTTGAATAGACGTAAATTGTGTAGTATCGCCATTATATTACTGACATTAAATTTATACGTAATTCTGTTACACACTATATAAAAGTTGCACGCTTTCAAAAATGCATCTTGCTATCAGCAGAACGGAAGATATTAAAATAGACTAAATCGATGGGAACAAATTATAGTTGTAGAGTAGCCTACTTAATCGCATTTTTCTTTATTTAAGCGAGTGGATAATGTGGATTAATTTATTATTACATTTTAGTAGTGAATTATATCGAATTTGTTATGTAAATCGCACTAGAAAAGGTATGTAGCACTATCACTGAGAAATTTACCAGAAAAAACGTAATCCGTTTATTAATTCTATATAAACGATATTATTTAAAATACAAAATTCCTTATACAGTTTATTTCAGACTTTAAAGCTGGCCGAGGTCACCTGGCCGACAGAACCGTCATTTGACTCATATGTTTACATCATATCATAATACTTGAATAAGTACAATAAATGGAAATAAATTTTAACAATAATGTTACATTTTATAAAAATTTGTATTAAACTCACCCTTTTAAGCAGATTTATGAAGTAGTTTGGTTGTCATCACAAAGTGGGGAAGATCTATAGTATAATAGCATCAGGTATGTTTCTACAGCTGTCTCCGTCAGCGATGTTCACTTTGGTGAAAAAATATGTTTGTATTTTGAAATGACCGTTCGACATCTACGGATGTAATACAGGCATAAGTAAAACAATCTGTGACCTCACTTAACGAAGTTGTAGATGCACCATCACAAATTTGTCTTAATTTGCTAAAATCAGGATCTTTCTGTAATACACTCTCGAATTTTTCACTAACGCGATTATTTTTTGTGTCATTTAAAGCCTGTAGCTGTGTATTTACTTCGTCCACTATTTGCCTCGATTCCACTAACGACAACGAACTATTTTGCAATTTTTCTATTGCGTCGTGTAGTCCTCTATAATTGTTATTAATAGTTTTTAAATCTGTTTCAAGGGAAACGTCTTGAAAGCTTGTCTGGCTTTCCCTAATAGCTGCAGCCTCGTTAGGGTTGAACTGTAGTATCACAGTTTTTATTTGTTGAAAATATTCAGCATAATAAAAAGCCGCTTTCAACCACGTTCCACAACATGTAAGAATCGGCTCTGGTGATTCAGGGATACCAGGACACTGTCTGTGAAATGCTCGAAGCCGTTTAGGAGATTTGAGAAATACTTTTTTTGTATTTGCTATTAATGCATCTACCTCTGGAAAACATTTTCGAATCGTTTCTGCCACAAGATGTAACGCATGCACTTTACACGTAACATGTAAAAACCTACAATTGTCTCTTTGAAGAGAACGGCCTACCACGCGCATTGTCGCGGCACCATCAGTCACAAACATCAATACTTGACTTGTTGAAAGTTCAAATTTTTCGAATGTCTCCAACACCACACGCGCAATTATTTCGCCAGTACACGCAGTTAGTCTTTTGCTTGCTAGTGAAAGTGGAAATGTTGGTTTAAGAGGGTCCAGTACACGTACTATAATATTTAAAATAGATTCTTTTTTACAATCTGTCGTCTCGTCAATACATAACCAGAGCCGTGTATTTTTTAATCCACATTTAATCCTATTTACAATGTCTTCACGAATAGCTGCAATATATTTACGTAACGATGTACGACTTGGTAAGTTCACCTGGGGATTGTATTTATTCCAAAACTCCCGAAATGGTTGTTTATCCAGTGTGTGTATCCAGTGTTAACATTAACAATAAATCAAACATAAACTAAGTTGTCAAAGGCATGCCATTTTTTTTATTTTGATGTTGCACGGTATTGATATGACGACGACAATCTGTTTTGTGCCAGCACATTAAGTCTTGATTGCAAACTTTACAAATTATTTTTCATCCGTCATAGAATAAATCCGGAAATTCACCGATAAATTTATTCACTGTGTCCGCATACGGTCGTTTTTTATTTACCCTTTGGCGCGTTTGACATTATGTATAATGTATAGGTACAACCTCATGCATTAACCTTTCAAATAAGACTGCAGCGTAAATCACTTCTAAATCGGCACGTGTGACGCCAGCGCAAGACCGTGGCTGTACTCCAGCCACCTCGGCCAGCTTTACTTATTAAATATAAAAAACGTCGGCTTCTTTGATCCCTTTACCGCCGTTATAGAAGCCGACGTTTTTATGTTGAAAATAAGTTTGAAATAAACTATACGTCCTATTTTAACAAGAGTACTCGCATTAGAAAAATCATAGCCTTAATAATAATAAATTATTTGACAGATAAGCAGTTCGGATACAGAAAGAGTAGAAGAAGTACATCAAAAGCTGTGCTGGATGGAACTTGTTAATTTTATAAGCGAGGGCACTGAAAATTGAAACTACACAACATTGAATTTTTTTTACTATCAACAAAGCATTGTGTTTCGAAAAACATTTTACTTAATAAACTACATCGTTTAAGAGGGGTAGTATTTGATCTAATGTTATCTTACTTATCACTAAGCCTGGCCAAGGACATTAATCCTACAGAGACGTATTGGGTATGCATCATATCATAATACTTGAATATGTACAATAATAAAAACAAAAATAATATTTTATATGTTGTGATGTATGTTTTTGTACTATTTCGTTCGCTTTAAATTCTTTTTTATGCATTTCCTTATATTTTGTAAGCTTAGTGCTGCACATTATTATTAAACTGTTAAATGACGTTCACACATGTATATTGTATATCTAAGTGATAACTAATAATAAATAAATAAATAAATAAAATAAATGGAAATAAATTTTATTAATATTGGTATACTTTATAAAAATATGTACAAAACTCACCTTCTTAAGCAGATTTATGAGGTAGCTTGGTTGTCGTTATCACAATCTGGAGCACTTCTATAATAGCTGTGTAGCATCAGATATGTTTCTACGGTTGTCTCAGTAAGCGATGTTCGCTGTGGTGAAAAAATATGTTTGTATTTTGAAAAAGACCGTTCGACATCTACGGAAGTAATACAAGCATAAGTAAAACACTCTGTGAACTCACTTAACGCAGCTGTAGATGCACCAGCACAAATCTGTCTTAATTTGATAAAATCAGGATCTTTCCGTAATACACTCTCGAATTTTTCAATAACGGGCTTATTTTTTGCGTCATTTACCTATAGTATGTAGCTGTGTATTTACGCCGTCCACTATTTGCAGCGATTCCACTAACGACAATGAAGTATTTTGCAATTTTTATATTTCGTCGCGTAGTCCTCTATAATTGTTATAAATAGTTTTTAAATCTGTTTCAAGGGAAACATCTTGAAAGCTTGTCTGGCTTTCCTTAATAGCTGCAGCCTCGTTAGGGCTGAACTGTAGTATCACAGCTTTTATTTGTTGAAAATATTCAGCATAATAAAAAGCTGCCTTCAACCACGTTCCCCAACGTGTAAGAATCGGCTCTGGTGGTTCCGGAATACCAGGACACTGTGTGAAATGCTCGAAGCCATTTAGGAGATTTGAGAAATACTTTTTTCTGTATTTGCTATTAATGCATCTACCTCTGGAAAACATTTTCCAATCGTTTCTGCTACAAGATGGAACGCATGCACTTTACACGTAACATGTAAAAACCTACAATCGTCTCTTTGAAGTAAACGGCCCACCAAACGCATTGTCGCAGCACCGTCGGTCACAAATATCAACATTTGACTTGTTGACAGTTCAAATTTTTCGAAAATCTCCAACACCACCCTCGTAATTGTTTCACCAGTACACGCAGTTAGTCTTTTGCTAGCTAATAAAAGTGGAAATGTTGGTTTAACAGGTCGAGTACATGTACTATAACATTTAAAATAGATTTTTTTTTACAATCTCTCGTCTCGTCAACACATAACCACAGCCGTGTATTTTTTGATGCACATTTAATCCTATTTACAAATTCACCTGGGGATTGTATTTATTCCAGAACTCCCGAAATGCTGGTTTATCCAATATGCGCAGGGGAACATCACAGGCAATCAGCATTAACAGAAAATCAAACATACACTGAGGTTCCAAAGAAGACACGCCATTTTTTTTAATTTTTATGCCGGTTACTATTGACATAAATTTTGCAGCCGTATTTATTCCAGCACATTAAGTCTTGATCACAAACTTTACAAATTATTTTACATCCATCATAGAATAAATCCGGAAATTCACCAATAAATTTATTCACTTTATCAGCGTACGGTCGTTTTCTACTCTTTACACTCAACATTATTTATTATTTATTAGTACTCTATGCATCGACCGACAGATAACAACTGAAGTGTGTCGTGTCATCGTCATCGTAAACAAGCACGCGATGGCATTGGTATTGCGCCCGACCCTGAATCTACCATCGCTTGGCCAGGCTTACTTATCACGAATGTATTAGTATATGTTTTGTAAAGGTGAACTTTTTGTCAGTACAACATGATGTTTCGCAGAGTAATGTGTTAGGGCTGCTACTATTTTTAAAATGTATTAACGATTTCTACGGTCCTCTTTTATGAAAGGATACTGGCATCAATGTTGCTGACTCGAAAATTAACATTAATAATAAGAATAAGCAGGTTACGCCTAAACGCAAATAAAACGAATACGTTACATTTTACTACCAAGGAACACACTTTAGAGACCGTAAAATTCTTAAGTCTAACTTAAGATACCTGATAGGCCGGGCCGTATTTTTTGCATATTATGAATTGTGTCATAGTGTACTGACATAGGGTTTTATAAACTGTGCTCGTCTAATTAAAATTCGAAGCATCTTCATTTTTCAGAAAATGGCAGGGCTCTAGCAGGTGTGACTCAGCTTGAAAGCTGTAAATCGTATAGTTCAGTAAATTTGATATATTAACGTTACCATCGGAAATAATTTGTTACAATTTGATTCATATAAATGAAAATTTAAGCAAATACACAAGGATTGGTGAAACTCACTCGAAATTGAAATACCACACTAGAGATCGGCATTTACAAAAATAAAGGAATTTATTTGCTTTGTTCAACTCTACCAAATAATCTAAAATAATTGCCAATTAAACAGTTTAAAACAAAATTAAAAAGACACCTTTTATCCAATAAGTATATCAGATTATAACTATGTGTAAATACAATAATTATATTGGTTTTAATGAAACACGTTTTGATTATAATATAACGTATGTCTCCAAAAAATTATAAATTTCCTGCTGTCGATTGATTTGTGTCTTAAGAAAATAATAATATTGTTACGCCAATGGACTGTGATAATTCTAAACTGTGCCCAGAGATGGCGTTACCGTTACTGAAACGTAAATTAAATAGCCAATATCGCCTGGACTTATAAAGAAGTATCTAGAATTGTTCGAGAAGAATCAGGGGGTATTCAAGAAAGTTCTAGACTCGACATATGGATATATAGGGCACACGGTGAGTCAAGCAGCTCAGTACTAATTTGTAATGCGAACAAAGAAAGAATAAGTTAGAGGCTAAAGTAGTGATTTCTAAGTATTTAATTGTGGTCATTAAGTCATTGTTGTTAATTATTAATAAGTTAATAAAGTGGTAAATAAATGTTACCAGGAATTTGTAAAAAAATTCACGGTTTTAGGTGTTTGTAGAGACAGTAAATACGTAACAATATGTCTAAGTATATGGGATACTCTCCATTGATCAAACCCGGATAATCACTCAAACAAAATATTTGCACTCCGCAGTCTAAATGTGTTACTTTGGGTGAAAACACAACACAGCGGTGCGACGTCGCATCGCAAAAACGACGTTGCACGGCGATGCGATGCGATGACGCAACGTTAAAACTTCATCGCCACGGCATCGCAGAGAAGACGCTTCTAATGATATGTGGACCGCACAATACGTGTCCTACGTCTGTTGCAGGCCACAACACTGCGGTGCGACGACGCATCGCAAAAACGAAGTCGCACCGCAATGCGATGCGATGAAAGTTCATTGCACGGCCACAGAAGACCTATACCAGAAGCGACACGTTTGATGTATGTATGGCGTGTTATAATTAAATATAAAAACCAAATAAGCTGCTGGCAACATAAAACATTTTTTCCAATAAAATAAATTATTTTTATACAATACTAAAGAATATAAACGAGATTTCTGTATCGCAATCCGCAGTACAAATCTAGCCATATGCATAAATATAAAAATAAATATTTGATTAACAATAACACGCAAAATACAATAAAAGATTTATAGGTTGACAATAATACCACCAAAAGTCGCATATAAAAGACAACCAGACTTCAGTGATTTGCGCGTGCGTTGCTTTAGAGAATCATTGCCGATCTTATAAGTGAAAACACAACACTGCGGTGCGACGTCGCATCGCAGAAATCAACGACGTCGTGGAAATTTGCGATGCGTCGTCGCACCGCAATGTTGTGGTATCGCCCAGGATTTGTACTAAGCGACGTCGCATCGCAAATTTCTACGACGTCGTTGATTTCTGCGATGCGACGTCGCACCGTTGTGTTGTGTTTTCGCCCCTTAATCCTCATTTTCGAGGACTAAAATGTCACACAAAAAATACCGTACATATCACGAGACAAGTGCATTTTTTAATCCCTCGTGTGATGTTGCCATCGACTTAAACAATGTACTTTACTCTCTTAACATATAATATATTATTTCTTGTTTATTTTCATCAAATACTTCTATCATTCATACCCCCACTCTGTATTGTTATTCAGATCAAATCTAGATCAAATATGCAGTCAAGACATGTTAGATCTTAACTAAACCTTCTGAACTCCTTACCACCACGCCACTGATACTTGGTAATACATTTTTTTCAATTATTTAATTATTCCTACCAATTTTATAAATTAATATAATTTAATTTATAAAGTGTTAGGAAGCACTATTTTCAGAATTAATTAATTAATTAAAGTATAACGTCATATCATAATTTGAAAACCGTGCGTACGATTATTTACAAAATTTCCTGTACGGGTATATTATTATTTATTTTTGTTATAAGTTCTTTTAAACTTCCCGTGGCCTACATTTAAAAATAAAAAAAAAAGCTAAATCCTTTTAATAGCATCCAAATATTTTCTACCATAATTTTACCTCCAAAAGGATTATACGAACGTAAAATATAGCCACAAACGCCATTAATCATACTTATAGGGAATCATACAAAGTAAAGTGTTCTTTTTTTATATGACATGAACAGGAAGACGCTCAGCATCAGGACGCCTTTAGGTGTCGATTTAATCTAAATCTAGCAGATCCAGTAGACACAGTTATAGTGACACTACCTCCGGCTTTTAAGATAGTTTCTTTTAAAAATCATTCATTCGTAAATATGAGTTCAGTTGTGTGAATTAAATCTATAAATTACTATGTATACGCTCTCAAAATATGGAAATATATCGCGGTACATCGTTCCGGCTCAGAATGTTCATGTAAGTAAATATTAAAATTACTAAAAATGTAATTGTTTAGACGAGCAGATGTTATTCATGTTATTAAAAACACAAATTTTTCAACTTTTGTTTCATTAGATCACAACAGACTTTTATACAGGTCCAGTCGAAAAGTGAAAAATTTTCAAATTTGGCGATTGAGTAACAAACACCCTCAACTATATACAAAAGTTCAATAACAACTGTTTTAACCAGGAAAACATGTGTGAGATGCATTTTTAGATCCTGATGAGAACCAGTTAAAAGTATGGGCGCCGCCGTTACAATGAAATTCACTAGAAAACTTTTCAAAAAAATGCATATACTGCTTACGAAGTCGAGAGATATTTGCGGTTAAATCGGAAGTGGGAAATATATATGTGATACGTATTTATAATCAGTGAAATGTCACATGTCTATTTCCGCGTTAATAAGGGTGTTAATTTTTGAACTTTTTAGATTTTCGGCTATAACTTTTTTATTTGACGTTCAATTGTTTTTTACTTTTCGAATTCGGATTCTCCAGAAAGAATATATAAGCATAATTCTGGAATTTTTTTTCTAAGTGAAAATCAACCAATGAAATCAAGTGAGAGACTTAAAATGATCAACCTGTACATGAATAATTTTTGAGGAAATGATGATTTTTAGTATCATATTCTATTTCTTTAAAATATATTTCCAACAAAATTTGTTAAATAAAATTTTCAAATCATTTTACAGTATTATCATGTTCATAAAAAAGGGACAACAAAAAAGTTACCTAGAATTGAGTTGCCGATGAAACAATATATGTCATGTGATTTGTCATATCAATAGAAAATGTATAATGAAATATAATAACGCAACTTATACATATATACAGGGTGCCAATTAGGTCGGTTATTTATTTTCAAATTGAATAACCCTCATTTTATATTGTTGTTTCTATTTCTTTGGGTGCGTCTTTTTTACTTTAAAAAGAAAGATTTTTTGTCAAGTTTCCATCGACTTTGACAGCTGGTTGCCAGATTTAAAAACGGTGAGACAATAGAAAGTGCGAGACTTGGTAATTTACCGTGTACCACAAGATGAAACAAAAATATAGACTTTATAGCAAGGATTTTATGATTCAGAAATGTCAAACTTAACAATACAGGGGCCGGATTTGTATTCTATTTTTCAGAACCGGCACTTACAAAACAAATATAGATATTAATAAACACACCACAAAAAATCATCTGGTGTGTTTATTTATATACCTGTAACATATGCAACCGGTGGAACCAGGATAGAGGCAGAGAGTTGCGCTACAATGCGGGTATACGTATATCTCTATAGTCAGAAAACTATCACAAATCATCTCTACGAACAAACCTAATATAAAAAACTACATGTATTAATAATTATTATCATGTTAGGTTTGAAGGGATGCTTATGTACCCAACAATTATTTTATTATTTTTTTCTAGAAATGGATAAATAGGAAGCAAATAAAATGTCATTTTTTAAAATAACGGAAATGGTTCACATATTCTGTGTACTCCACTCCATTCAATTGAGGTTACCCATTTGATACACGTCGTGATTGTGAAAGACATTTATATTCGGCTATCCATCGGTACAGTTACAAAAGAGATTTTTTTTATGATTTGTGTGTTATGTTCTGTGCATGTAGTTTTCCTTTACCTAACAGCCATACATTGCGTAAAACATATCTACCATGTGTAAATAAAAATGTTTCGGATTAAATATTGTATTCGATATTATGTTTAAATTCTTAATTTTGTATTATTTGTAATTTTTGCTAATAAACTATTATTATTATTACTATTATTATAGAGGACGTACGAAGTAAATTTTTGTGGGTAACAATGGATGTAATAATTGATTTTCGATGTAATAAGTTTGTTAATGTTATACTAAGAATTTTGAGTGCTCAAAAGGCTTTGTCTCTATCAGACAGCAAAAGTCGGGATATAAACAATAACCTAAAAAATGTTTTACACAGGAACCTGAGATACAAAACAATGTGCGTAAAATTCGTGAAAATTATCTGCTCGGTTTGTCAATGCTTGCTTATGTGAACTATGTAGAATTTGCACCATTAACCTCGGTAGATGTGGAACGTTAATTTTCCTTGTACAAATGTATGTACAGATCAAATGGCTCCAATTTAACAGCGATGGATGCAGAACGAATATTAGTTGTGACGTGCCATGTAAGCTAATGCGATGACGGACTTGTCATTCTGAATAATACATTGTATCAAGCGGTATGTATTTCATTATTCGTTTTATACTTTTGTTTTTATTTGTCTACATATGTCCTTCTGTCAACGATATGAGAGAGTAGTAGCCACCGCTCCTGGATTGTTGTATAGTATCCTGACCCTGCGAACACATACTCAACAGTTGGGAATTGGATGTTGTTTACTAGAGCAAGTATTAACATTTCTAGATCCTCGCCTTATTGCAGCACCCTCGACGTTCTACGTTTTCAAAATAGGTCAAATATTATAAAAATTACGTAAAGTTCAATGTTGAATTTAGTAAACAAGTTTGTTTGTAGTCTCTATTTGGCAGAATGTGACTATGTTTCGTTTTAAAAATTATAATATCATAATTTTTTAATTAAACGCCGACATTTCTACACCTTCCTGTCCAATTTCTATATGCCTCTTGAAATTATACATTTTTTGCAACGCGACAAAACAAACATAATATGAAAAGCGGTTGACACTTTGTAACCTGAGAAAACTTATATCGAAGGATGTTTCTTAAGAGATAAAATAGTTTGTTATTAAATAATGTGTCCATTTGAGTCAAATTGTAATTTAATTTCCGGCATACCTATGCTAGTGTATTTATATTAAATAAACTAAAGGGTTTGTTTTTTATCGTTTCCTGCAATTATAATTTTTTTCCGGACTAACTTATACTGGACAGTCCTCCCGTGACCTCCGACCTCTCAAAGGAGTTCCGCTGGCAAATTATTATTATTATTATTATTATTATTCATGGTAAAGTCTTCTGTGTTTGCAATGCATTTCACACATCCGATATGGTCTAGTGGCTAGGATACCTGGCTTTCACCCAGGAGGCTCGGGTTCGATTCCCGGTATCGGAATCTTTTTTATTTTTATTATTTTTTTAATTGTACATTTTCCTTTCCTTGTATTATGCTCCAACTATTAAAAATAAAAAAAAATAATTAACATCATTATCTACTTAGAAAATTTTAGCAGTTTCTGAAATTTTTTACGTGTTAAAAAAGCTGAGCTAGTTTTATAATTAGGTATAAATAATTAAATCATAAATAAATTTTTATTTATATAAATATAACTTATGATTTTTGTACCGGATTATGTTATCAATTTTCAAAGTCCGGTATGGTCTAGTGGCTAGGATACCTGGCTCTCACCCAGGAGGCTCGGGTTCGATTCCCGGTACCGGAATATTATTTTCTTTTTTTTTCTTATTTATTTATTTTTTTCTTTGTTTCAGACAACCATAAAAGTTTACGCAAGATGCCTACGGCCAGATATTGAATACAAAACCCTCAGTATAACTTTTCAGACAACATGTAAAGAAGTTGTTGGGACACTGTTGGGGAAATACAAGATGAAACATAGAGATCCGAAGCTGTTCTATCTCTCCATGGAAGTCACTGTACGAAAAGCTGGTGTTAGAACACACTTGGCTTTGGACGAAGAGGCCAGACCTGCTGTTTTGCAAAGCTGTCATCCAAAAGGAGACTCGAAGTAAGTATTTTTTTTATGTAAATCTTTTTTAAATAATTGAAAATAATTATTGTGGTGCATGGCGTCCAATTAAAATTGAAGGAACTCTCTGAGAAATTCTGCACAATCATCACTTGTAGAAAAAAGTAAAATCATTAGTGACGAGGATGTCGAATGAAATTTTATCAGCGGAACATCATCTATAGTGTTTTCGTAAATTCTGTAGAGGAGAACAAAAAATTTGTCGGCTATTTATCAAAGTGAAAGAGCATTTATTTAAATACAGGGGGTACATGCAAAATATAAAATCTGTACACGTGTCTCAAGCAATTTACATACACCTGTCTCTTTCGTTTGAGTGATCATCACTGATCAGGCGCCTTGTATAAAATAAACCTTGCCGGAATCGTTGTGGACCAGTGGACCATATAATTAAAACAGTTGATAACGTATACGAGACGAATGTTAAGACCGTTGGGCGACTTGGCGACCCTTCTCGAGAACAGGTAGAAAAAACTTAATTGCATAAACCCGAGTGAAGCGGTGCAGTCACAGGCGTAACGTAACGTTACATAACATAGTATAGATAGATCTGAAAATGAATTTGTTTAGATACATTATTTATGCATTAAATATTTTGAAACATTTAAAAGTGTTATTTAAATGAGATTTGAATTACTGTAATTAGTAATCAATGCAAAATAATTAAATTTAGTTCTCGATAATATGTAACTGCAATTGAAAATATTATAGTATATGTTGCATTATTTAGCTAATAACAATTTAAAGGAACAAAACTGTTATTCACTGTTTCTTTACTTTCACTACTGCTTTCACCTACTCTTATTATGACTGGATTAACGGGATTATCCATCTTGGTATCAAGGTTTCACATCTGTAATTCGATCATTTTAACATGATCTATATAGTTAATCCAATTTTCTGCTTTCACTTTATTTAATGCAGCTAAGGATATGTATCATATGTATATGTTATGCGTCCCGAATATTCCGATAGTACATATGTAGGTACCTACACACACGGAAATCGAAATGCAATTGATTTTAGACCATCCACTTATATTATTATTGCTATAAACATGGTGTAATGCAAGGACTATATCATTTATAGTCCTTGGGTGTAATGAGCGTAACACATAGGAAATACTTTCGAGCAGTGGGAGAAAACGTCTGGGGTAAGACAGACCAGCGAGTAAGAATCATATTCATTGTTTTTTATTTGGGTGTTATCGATTTATAAGAGAAAATATTAATATTCATCAATATGAATTCATAGGTATTCTTAATCAAATTATTTCATCTTTATTATTGTATTATTATTTCCTACGCATGCACGCCATTGAATGCGCATTCCATTACTCTATAGAATTTACGAAAATAGTATAGTTGTAGAGAGCTGCTTGACATAGGCAACAAGCTTTGCACAAGTGGTGAACATAATAGTGTCCACTCCGTTGGTAAAGAAATTATGAGATGTAATTCTGAATTTGTTCAATAATACCCAACCTAATTGATAAAGATAAATTAAAATATTGACAGTAAAAATTTGATTTATTATTAGTAAAACCCACGACGATAGGTTAGTGGAAATCTCAGGACCGTACTTAGAAATGTTTTTATAAATTTTACAAAATTGTAATTATATGATTTATAATCAGTATAGAGCTCCTTACATTTAAAATGAACAAGTGACAGGTGACCTTACCTTTTGCTAAAGAATCTAGTACTAGTGCTCCTTTTAATATTTATATAATTACAGTGTAAATATTATTAAAACGTATTTTCATGTCTATGATTATATTCCTTGTGGTGAAGTTCATTATTTTTTTATATATGTGTAGTGTTATTAATACTATCTTGTCTTTTAGATTTTCCCTTCAAACGAGAAGAGGAGGCCTAGTAAAAGTCCATGATTCTGTATTGAACAGCAATTCGCAATACAAAAGCCTACTTATAAGTGCCAGAACGACTGTGGATGAACTGATCGCATTGTTGTTAAACTGCTACAGTAGTAAAGAACGAGTAGAGCAGTTTTCACTCTACGAAGTTAACACAGATAAAGAACAACAAAGGAAATTGCACCCAGATGACAGGCCACTACAAGTACAGCAGACATGGTTACCTGCACACCGATGCCATTTCTTGATTAGGCGAAATCCCGACTACTTACCTCTATCCAGAAGAAAGGTATTTATTTCGTTATTTCATTATTTAATTAAGCAAGGTTTATGTTTTTTTAACTAAATATCTTTAAATACTTATTATGCACACTGACTTTCATAAAAAAATCTTCACACATGTTTTCTCAAAAATTGATCTCGAGAATGTACAGTGAGCATTACTGTATCTAATGAGCAAATGGACAAACCCGCCAATACCCACCAACTAGGGACACCCTGTACATTATCATATCACGTTTACACGTTTTAAAATTCCCTCATATGGAGATTTCACTGTAATTAGTTTAATAAAAATATTCACAAAAAGAGAAGCTAATTCACCTTAAAACACAGACTGACTAACATATGATTACCTGTTATCCTTCGGTAATTGATTTCACGATTATTAATTAAAATGTTTCTTTTCAGATTTTCTGGGTGTCTGATCTTCCACCTCTTCCCGCCTCAAGATTGTTCAAAACCTCTATTCCAACTACAAATAACAACAATAATTCCTCACTGCTTTCGAAATCTCAAGCTTCTCTAACACAAGAAAAAAAGCAAGAAGAAAAAATAAAACAGACAACGGCACAAAAATCAAAAGAAATCCAGAAATCGAAAGAAGCGGCAGTAGCTAGAAATAAAAATACAGAACTAAAAATCTGGGGAAGCAGCTCTCAGTTGTCAAACAAAAATGGGCACCCGTCATATGCTGATTATGAAAATTATTTCTACATATAATTTATTTCGAAAATTGTGTAAAAATTGTAAATAATTTTTGTGTGTCGTCTAGTTTTTATTTTGGATGTGATATGCGACCTATATGTTTCAAACCAAAGAGTATTTTGTAAAAACGTTAAATAAGACAAAATTCTCATTTGTTAAGTAACATAACAAAATTAATAACATTCTTCTTGCCTCACACTATATATTAGTAGAATCCCTGTTAATGTTAATTTAATCTTACCACTATATAAGTATGTAGGCGTTTCTGTTCTAGACTAGGATGTCGTTTTGTGAACGTTTCCTTTTAATAAATTTGTGTAAAGTATGTTTATAAAATATTAATTTTCAATTACAGTTTTATTCACAGTGTATCCAAAAAATTATCTAATTTAGACATATTTCTGTGTGTATGAATGTTGTTTTATTATTGTCTTGTGTCGTCCAAAGATTAGTTGTAGGGAAGAAGCCACCGTGCTTCGATTGTAAATTTTACTGTATTTGTATGCAAAACAAAATGTGCAATGTTTATAAATTAATGTATTATAGAAAATGTAATTTGTAAGTGTTTACAAATACCAAAGAATCGTTTAATTTTTGTACATAAAAATCATTGTATATTCATTTTATATTTAAGAATCGTGTTCAATAATAAAAATTGTAAATTAAATTTGTGTTTGTTTTTAAAGAATAAAATAAATATGCCTGATAAATAAACAAAATTAACTATATTGCCACCCAGCCAGTAGCGGCTCCTGATTTGAGACCTGGGAAGTGTAGAACACACAGGAAGAGATAGAAAAATATCTATATCAATCGATGTTTGATCATAATAAGCAAACAGTCCATAAAAAAAAACAAAAAATGAAAATATTTTATTTTTGATTTTTTTTGTGGACGGTTTGTTGATTTTTATTTATCCGAATGTCGGTGAATGGAAAAAGATTTTTCTTAATGTTCTAGAACACCAGGGCTCATGCCAGAAGCCGCCACTACACCGAGCACTTCTGAATAAAATAATAGATAATAAAAGAAAATGGTTCGATAAATATTTAAGAAAAAAACCTGTGAACATTGTTCTGTAAAATATAATGAGCAAAGCATGTGTCATTGAACTCTAATCTTCTACCATTGATCAAATAGTGTAAAATAATTAGAATGACTCAGTGCGGATACTGAAGGGTGAAAGAAAAAAAAATCAAGTCAGGATGTAAAAAAATATAAGTATATATTTTTAATTTAAAGCATGTTTTTCTAGATACTGTCTACAATTTTAGGGTGAAGCTAGCGTCATTCATTTAATAGGAGGGCGAAAAAACAGGTAGTGTCTAGGGTGCAAAATGGTCTTAATCCGGACCTGAAGCAATTGTCCTGCAACATAAAATATACTAGTACAGTTTATTTCAAATTTATTGCAACATAAAAAACGTCGTCTTCTTTGATCCGCCGTCAAAAAATCCAACGTATTTTATGTTGCAAATAAGTTTGAAACAAATTATAAACACTACATTCTGGTTGTTTACTGATCCTTTACTCGAAATTCAGATTGAAGAGTGAAGAATAAAGTCCGATAAAAATAACCATACTTACTGGGAACGATCTACCTGGACAAGGAGAGTCACGATGCTCAAGTTTAGAATAAATAGTATATAATGGACTAATTTAGCAAAATTTTTGTTGATTATTTTGAAGATACACGTCATAATTACTTTATAAAAAAAAATCAAAATTAAGTGTTAATTTTAAAATCACGAGATTTTCATACTAATTACAGAGTTGTATAACATGTTGCATATACATAAACAATCTAAGTTAATCTTTTTTTTATAGATTGTGAATATTAGCTGCGTTCTTTCTAACTGAGATCTCAGTTAATCTATCTAACTGGAGGCTACACAATATTGTGCCCTTATTTAGCAGTCCAACTAAACCAAAGAATATTTACGTTTAGAAGTTCGTTTCTAAACGTAAATATTCTGTCAAACAACTTAGATTAGCTGATATTTCAGTTAGAAAGAACGCAGCTAATGTGATATTTTTATTTGAAAATTATTTTAATAAATTTACTGTGACTACCATAATATGGTATTAAAATGTATTAAAATAATTTAATTATTATTTCTATTTAATTATATTTTTTTAACATAAATTACACCAACTTATATACCTGTTAAATCAATCTTAAGACATGCCTCGGTAGCGCAGTAGGCAGCGCGTAAGTCTCATAATCTTAAGGTCGTGAGTTCGATCCTCACCCGGGGCAGTATGTTTTGACTTCTTTTTCAACAATCGATCAATACTTGAACTTGTATTGATGTGCTTTTATGGAATTGGAATTGATAATGAATGAATAACGAAGGTAAAAATACTAGAGTGCTGTAGTCGTAAGCTTCGCAAAAAATGGATGCGATATAGTTGTAACCACTTGTAAAAAATTTATGCAATTATTGCCAATAGAATATTTATGAAATGATTTAGGTTATCAATAGAAAAGATAGTTTTTCCTTATAAGGCCTGTGGGGACTTGTTCTCGAAGGATTATACTCGACTCGATACCTGCAACAGAGACAACCCTCTGCCTGCAAAGCTGTCGTCTTACCTATTCAATATACCACAGAACAGATATAAAGAAGATAGTACAGTAAGTATATACATAGAAGGTATGGACGGACAGTTTTGAGATAAAATTTTAATAAAAAAATGTGGAACCTACTCTAGGAGATTTCTTTGTTAATTCCTCTGCAAACCCAAAATATACACTTTGACTGCTACGCGCAGCCCTCTTACTGCTCTGACTGTAGGAATGCTTATATGCTATCGGAAAACAATATGTATATAAGATGACGGCCGTGTTTGAGAGTAGGGATGGGCAAATTAACCGGTTATTTGGCATAAGTACTACTGCTTAGGTTAGCCGGATTGTAACCGGCTATCTTAACTTTTTTATGGTAAGGTCTAACCTAATATCAGTTACAATATCCAGTAACCATACTACAGTAATTTTACTTAAAATACACAGTAACACAGAATGCTCGCAATTTCGAAATAGCTTCAATAATTATAATCTGTATTTTTTCTCTGCCTTGTAGTAAAGAACAAAAAGTGGCACCCTGATTGATGTTACAAGCGGTTATGACTGAAAGATTGAAAAGGTTGTGTTTTGTTTTATGTTCTGTCATTAGTACGTAGGAACAGAAGGTTGTTAATTTAACGTTAAATTAACAAGCAGATTATGAAATCGTCGGTGATTTAGAGACAGCCAATATATTGTTGTTGAATGATATGGTATATGTTCTCATAATCTCTTCAGAAATCAAAACCTAAACATACCGCTCATGTAACCAATTCATTTCAGTATTTTCAGTTCACTGCGGGAAGCATATAAGCATTCCTAACAGTCGTACGACCACAGACCACAGACTGTGCGTACGACAATGGAAGTATTAATCGCAATTTCATTGGCCGTTTTAAGATACCCTCAGGGCATGCGCAGTTACATGACATGTTAAAGTGTATTACATCATTTTGGAATAATTTGTCAGCAATGAATTCGTTAGACGATAGAGAAGATACTTGCCTAGTAATTCTTAAATTGGAATTGGAATAGTACGCGGTAGGTCGAGGGTTCGAATCGGAAACTTTTTATTTTTTTTCTTTTAAATAAGTATTTTTTAGTTCGTTAGTAAGATTTTCCTTGCCCTTTATTACAGTTTGTTTATTTTCCTTGCCCTTTATTATAGTTTGTTTATTTTCACGGTGCCTAATTCCCCTTTAAAAATGATATCCGATGAGCACGCCATGCCGTGGCCTTGAAACGGCCAATGAAATTGCTAGAAATACTGCCATTTCCGTATGACTGTAAAGGATGCTTATATGCCATCGGGAACAAACAAATAAAATTTTCTGGATGACGATTCACGAATTCTGATCTGTCCGACGGTCACGAGGGAACTCGTGAAAAACACGTAAATGTTTACCACTTTCAACGTCAATATTTGAGGTTATATATATTATTTATTTTCTTGTATTGAGTTGGCCATATTTATATTAATAATTTGTAAAAAAAAATGGCAAATCCAAATGCTTCAGGCCAGTTAGGAGGAAATACTGAGGATGATGAGCTTACACTTCCACGTGCAAGTATCAACAAAATGATAAAGGAATTAGTACCATCTGTCCGTATAGCAAATGAAGCTAGGGAACTTGTTTTAAATTGTTGTACCGAGTTTATACATCTTTTAAGTTCAGAGGCTAACGAAATATGCAACCAGTTACATAAGAAGACCATTAATGCTGAACATGTCTTAATGGGTAAGACGTTTTTTTGTATTATATCAATAACGGCAAACCAATCGCATTGTTTACTTTTTTGGCTTAGCCCTTCTTAAGGTTTACTGATTTTTAGTTATTTTATTTTTGATTTGACAAATATATTTGATATAAATGTATGTATTTTTACAGTTACTTGTACCTTGTGATGGTATTTACGGTAATATGTTGGAAAATGCAAGAGAGTGTTTTTTTTTTCTAACATATATGATATGGCAATTTCATGAAATTTTTAATACGGCCAGTGGACCAGGGGCCCCATGGTTGCGCTCTAGCTCCGGTAATCTGTATTGATTATCCCCCCTTTCGATGGGCCTGTGCATTAGATGACATTTAACTATCTAATTTATTATTTTTGCAATTAAATAATTACATGAACATGATTACTGCTTCAGAGGTGCTCTGAGTACATATTTGAGGTCTAAAAATTGAGCGATAAATTTGAACACAATCGTGGTACATCTGTATAAATTAATCTTTGTGTGTCATATGAAGAAATAAAATTGCAGCATCAGTCGAAGAGAAAATTAACATTGAGTTACCGTTATACACTTGTTAATGTTCTGTGCCATCAGCATTTCCTTTTATTTTACTTAATTGATTTGATTTTCATCATTGAAGTATATAATAATGTTAATATAACTTAATTGTTAATGTAGAGTCCTTATAGCCTGAGGGACCACAATTAACTTTTTGGTTAGCGACTAAATAACATATATTATTAGGATACCTTCTACAGCTTATATGTATACCGGTTGGTGTATGTCCAGCGGATACAGGAGTACCTGTTAAGAAAGGAGTCATGTATAGGGCGACAGTACGCCTCTATCGTACTCTATCGCATAGCCATGTACCCGATATGAGTACACCACAATCTGTATCTTTTTGCATAAAATACAGGCATATTACATTTATTTATTATTCTTATTTTATAGCTTTAGATAAACTCGGTTTTGGGGATTACCATGCAGAAGCAGAAGCAGTTTTAAAGGATTGCAAAGCTGTAGCAGCCAAACGCAGAAGGCAGAGTACTCGTCTTGAAAATCTAGGTATACCTGAAGAGGAATTATTAAGACAACAACAGGAGTTATTTGCTAAAGCTAGACAGGAACAGGCTTATGCTGATCAACAACAATGGGAACAACTTCAGGCCGCAGCACAACAAGCACAAGCTTCAGCATTACCTGCTAGTGATGATCAAGATGACTATTCCTAAAAAATATATAAATATAATATTAGGTTAATTTAGATGCTGTTACAGATTTACTTTTTTGATTTATTTTTAATAAAATACGGTATGAAGTTTTGTTTATTTTTGGCATTTATTGCTATTTGTCGAACAACAAAATTAAAATAAAACTAAAAAGCCTCGACAAAAGGATTCAACAGAAATTTATTGAGAAACAGTTTTCAAAGGTTTTATTCATAATTTAAAGCATACTTAAGTCAGCTGATGCTGTACTGTCAATTTGTGACATTTAATATACCTACTAGCATGCTGCTATCCTTTTTTATAAAAATTTTATAAATAACTGCTCAATGTTACTGGTAACTAACTAGTAATAGTAATCACTGGTATGTGTATTTATGCAAATAAATTTCTATGTACAAAATTATTTTAAATCTACAATAAAACAAAAAATACTAAAAATCTTTGCAATAAATTCTTATAACGATACTAATAGAGATTCTTGTAGATACTGACGTTTTTACCAAAGACTAGTTTATGATTTTACATTATTAAAATTGGATGGCTTTCTGCAGAAAGGAATCGAACCTGTTAAACCCATAACAGATAAAACAATGAGCAAAAATTAACCTAATTAAAAAAATCTCTTCAGACCGAGCCAAATTCAATTTTGGTATGTTATATTTATCAATGAGTGTGAGGATGATGATCCGTAATTGTAAGGATAGAAATGACCATGCCCTCCGCCAATTGAGAAGTGTGTGGGTCGTGCTCATATCTCACCCATGTAATTGATTTCTTGTCTGTTTCTATTTTTATTTTATACTTATAATTGTCGGCATTGTGGTGTCTTCGTTGCTCTCATTGTTAAAGGCAAATATTAAAATGAAAATGCTTGATGAAAAATCCAATTTCATTAAATGTAAATGATAAGAAAGTAATGTACATATATGAATATGTTAAACAATGAATAGGTCTTAATTCCTAGATTTATTGCTCTAAATCGAAGTCGTGAAGTCCACTGAATCTATCTCTCGATATTATTTTGTAATGCTTCATCCCCATGCAGATTTTTGTAGAACTACTTGCAATCCTGAGATCAAATGTATAATGGATTTTACATTTTGCAGCTTTGGCACTGAATTTTATTTAATCTGACCATATTGAAATGAGTAGATTTTTGAAGGCTGAGGTTGTATGTCTACCATTCTCTTTATTCTTTGTACCTATTTTTAAAAAAAATTCAAATTTAAAAAAAAAAATTGAATAAGACTGGTTTTTCAAGGTAGATATTGTACCCTGAAACTCTTTATAGGATATGGAAATTTTACCTAGTTTAATTCATTGTATAATTTTTTTTAACATAAAATGAGCATTTTTCCAATATGGCAGCACCAAAGTGGCAAAGATAGAAGGTGGCAAAGTAAGAATTCGAAAGAGCACCTTCATGTTAAAATCTATAAAAATACCAAACATAAATACTCCAGAAAATTTTCCAGATATTTTCCCTTTTTGAGCAAGTAATTTCTGGAATAAAATAATATTTCAGCAGAAAAGCACCAACCCAGTTGCTGATCAGTACAAAAAATCTAACTAGTAGAATTCCTACTACTTTTGAGTGTTGGTTGGTCATTGTCCAATATGCCACTAGACGTTTAAAAATTGGTTGGATCTATTCTGCGGAAAGTTTTTTGGTTCATTGGTAATTTGTCTCAGTTTATTTATTTTTGTGGGTTGATTTGATTTCATTCTGAAGTTTATCGTTCCAATATAGGCAACTTACATTACAGGTTCAAGTATTGTATGTTGTGAAAATAAATAAATTGATGATTGAAGTATGAATTTTGCTCGCATGGCGGATGCTAAAAAGATTTGTTGGAGAAATAACTTTGACGCATCTTGAACGTGAAGTGAAGTTCTGGTGAATATAAGTCAATTGGAAATGAAAATGTACTTGGTAAAGGTGTGTAAATATATTCTAAAGTTAAATATTTTGTGATTATCTTATTCAACTGGTTTGAATACATTTTGACAAAAAACACTATGTTTTGATAAAATGGTGTAATGGACACGTAAATAATTTGCAGTCAGAGGGTTATGGGTTCGAGCCCCATCGCACATTAACTGGATTTGTATTTCATTTTATATAAATAATTTAACTTTTTTCTCTTTTTTTACCATTTGCTTATATCAATATGCTGAACTAACCTATATTTTTTTAAGGAGGACTAATTTTTATTGATTTATCATGGAAAATAAAAATACTAAAGAAGGGCCTGGTCCCAGTGGAGGATCAGATTTAATTATCATAACCCCAGATGAATTGGCAAAGTTAGGACTATTCCAAGATAGAAAGTCTACAGTGATACATCCCGAGACAAAAAAAATACATTGCCGATAATGCAAAACGGGGATTAAAGAAAGATTCGAAGGAAGACATTGTTGAAGATTTAGAAGACACAAACTTTGTTTCAAATAAGACAAAAGATAAAATCGATGTCAAAGAGAAAGGTCCTGTAACGCTAAAGTCTAAAATTTTGGGTCAACTATCACATTCCCTTTCAAAAAATGTTGTAAAAATGGGATGCCCAAAAATCTTGAATTCTGATATCAAGTTTGATCGTGGAACTACAGAAAAAATTGGAAGTAGTACTGAGCGTCAAACTGTGCTGAATTCTAAATTTTTAAATAAAAGCTTAAATATGGTAAGCCCACTTTTGGAAAAAAGGACACCCCTACCGATTTAAATTCGACTCTCTTGACACATGCTGGAAATAAGGCTACTATCAGAAATCCTTCAAAAAGCCATAATCTTTCAAAAAGTGATACAAAAGTTTTAAATTCTGATATTAAATTTGAAAAACATAGATTTGTTGTTGCACAGAAAAAAATTAATAAAAGGAAGCCGACAATTCCAAAGAAACAAGTAATCCCAGTGAATATAAACAAATCAAAAGCACAATCTTCAGATATTATTGAGAAAAGTATTCCAGCAGTGGCCCAAAGCATAAAAGCAACAGAGACAAGCAAAACAAATGTTACAATAAGAAGCTCGAATAAGGAGCCAGAAATATTAAGTTCGAAATTTACTCTTGGAAATATTAACTCTGTGGATGACAAAATAACTTTAAGGAATGATTTACCATTTAAAAATATTAAGGCTTTTGAGAAAACACTAAAACAAGGCTTGAGAGAAATATTACAAAATGATAAATCAATGAATAAAAATCAACTCTTGAATATTAACCGGCAAATATCAGAACCTGTTATAATAATAGAAGATAGTGAAAGTGACTCAAATAAACCCAGTACTTCTAATGTAACAGAAAATGCTTCCTTTGGAGAAACAATGAAGAGAGATCCTGGTGCTGCCCAAACCATTGAAAATACAAAACCTATGCCAGTGGAAATCATTGACTTAGAGAAATTGGAAGATGCTTCAGAACCAATTATAGCTCCTGCTGACATCAAAAAGGAAGTTAATATTATTAGTAACACATCAATTTGCCTGTCAAGCGAAGAATTAAAACGCTTAGTAATAAGAGCTAAAACAAATCCCCAAAACAATAGCCCCATTAAAGTATTTTCCTCGAAAAAATAATGAGGAAATAAATCAGACTTTATCCCCTGTAAAAATAAATACAGGAAGATTGGTGGTTTTAGAAGAAACTCAAATTTCCAATGTAATACCTGGAAAAGATAACGAAACTGATAAATCTAATTTTATAGAAAACGTTCCCATAAAAATAAAAGATATTCAGTTAGATCTGTCTAAAAATAAAACAGATGTTAATGTTATAAAAAATGAAATTCCATTAACAGATAGTGAAACAGTCATAAAGAAACAAAAAAATGATATCAGAGTTACTGGTATCTCCTATGTTGCCATCAATTAAAACAGTAGACAGCAGAAAGAGTGATTTTCAACATGAAACAAGTAACGGAAAGAGTGATTCTGGAAATAAAGATAAAAGTATTGTTGAAAAAGAACCAACAAATGTAACCCACATAGATCGTACAGTTGGGAAGAAAAGCATTATTCAAGACCAGACAGCTAAAATGCTTCCTAATTCATCTGATAGGAACATAATTAGGAATTTTGATAAACCACCTGCAACGACTTCAAAAACGATTTATGACCCAGAACAGGATGCGAGTCAGCAGCAGAGAAATGAAATAAAAAAATGTCGAAACAAAAATAGTTCAAGGATACCAGAAGAAAGAAAAAACTTAGGAGGAAACACTCAGCATATAAATGACAAGTCAATATTGGTAGAAGGTGCACATACCAATATAGACAATATAAACCCGAACAAACGAGGAACATTTTCCAAAACTGATAAAAAGAGTAATAGAAAAAATGTGGTAGATAGATGCAATATTAATATGGATGATAAAACCAATGGAAAGGGTAAATATTCTTCTAAAATTGCTAATTCAGAGACAATTTTGATTCAAGATGATATAAAAGGTAATCAACATACAGAAGCTGTAAATGATAATGATAAAAATAAAGATATCGGGATTAAAGATGAAGAAAAGTATCCCCCAGAAATGTTGTTGCCTAAAAAGCGTGGAAGAAAAAAGAAAACAATGCCACTAGAAAGTGGTTCATTTATTAAAAAGGAGAATGGATTACAAGAAACCAACAATTTGGATATTATTAAAGAAACTAATGAGAGAATTTCAAAAAAAAAGGGGCCGCTTTAAAAAATCTGTGAATTTAAATAATTCTGAGAAAAGAAACACAAAAATTACATCTAAATTTGAAAAACGACCAAGCAATTCCTCAACATCAGAAACCAAAAAAGATGACAACGTTAAAACTATTGATGAAGATATACAAGAATGCAAAATAGGTGTTGTAGGTCAAGATCATATTGAATGTAAATCTATAAACACTGAAGAAGATGAAGAAGAAACAGTGGACAATGAGAATATTACGGTGAAAGATAATGAAACGTACACCTTAAACAAGTCAATATCATTGCCTAAACAGAAAATAACAGCACAAGAAAGTAGTTCATTAATTAAAAATAATGTAGTAGCAACTGCTGTTTCTGCGCCCTCTCAAGAAATCAGTGGTCTAGAAGATATCCAGAAAATTCCTAAAAAAAGGGGCAGACCTAGGAAAAGTTTAAGTAAGATTGAAAAAGACCAGACTTCTTCTGCCGCCAAAGATGTACAAATAAATAATTCGAATATATATAAAGAGTGTAAAGCTGACTTGAGTGAAAAAATTGAGCATTGCTACACGAGTAGTGTAAAAAATGATGTTACCACACTAAATCTAAAAGAAAATATTTCTGAACAATCTTCGCTAGATACGTTAAATCATCCACAAGAAGTAACAAGTAAAACTGATATTACTAATATAGCTGCTTTTGTCAAATTACCAAGAAAAAGGGGAAGGCCAAAGAGAATTGTAAGTTCAGATGGAATACAAGAAAATAACGAATCCTTACTGCCGTTAGAAAAAAATAGTGAGGAAATAGTAACACCGTTACCAAAGAAAAGAAGTCGTAAAAGAAAATCTTCTATAATAATTGAGGAATTTGCTGAGCCAGTGATACTGGATGAATCTAGAAATGGAAGAAAACGGAAAAAAATTAACTACTTTGAAATGGAGAATAGTATAACAGATTTTATAAGTGAAGATAGCATGTCTATGAAACGAAGAAGACAACAAAATTATGCACGAGATAAAGACATTGAAATGGTCCCTTCTAAAAAACCAAAACATCAAGTTGAAGGAACTATGCAAGTTGCATCTGAAATTAACAAACCTGATGAAGATATAAAACAAGAAGATAAAGGTGAACCAGAACAAAAAGATCGTGAAGATTGTGCTTCGATAGTAAGTAACAGTAAAGATGAAACCGGCGAAATAACTAAACCTATTGAAGATTTAGGACAAAACGAAGAAAATGAAATGAAGCCAGATGATAAAGATAGTACTTTTGGAAACAAGGAAAGTAAAGATGAATCGCAAAAAAAATCTAAATCCAAGAAAAGAGGGGATTCTGTACTTATGCTGAATTCGGTTTTTTCTGCAGCCGTACGAAATAGCCTTAAAAATGATTCCGGGGTTGGAGAAAATTCTGGTAGTGCACTTGAGTAAGTGATTATTAAAATAAATACTTTTTTTCTCTATTATCTGTGATTTATTGCTTCCAGGCCACCCAATCTAATAGTAACAAATGATCGTCGAAAAAAGTAAGTTTTTGTATGCATAAAAAAATTTCTCTATTGCTTAAATTTTGAATAATATTTTAGATTCACATTAGCAGAAAAAATTGTCATAGATGAAGACAATATGGCTACTTGTATGATTTGTAATAAAAAAATAATTAATGATGAATGGAAGAAGCATAATCGAGATGTACATTATAATTTGGCCTGGCGTGAGGGAGAACTGGAATTGGTACGTATAATTGCATAGCTATGTGAATACAAACAGCTTTTGGTGTCATCAGAATTGTTGTCCTGTTTTCATAACGTTGTACAAATGTTTTAATTCATAATCAATTTGTATGTTAATTGTCTTTTGTCAAAATTTCTTGCTCAGTCGAGTTATTTGTTCAGAGTGTAGATTTCCCTCAAGTAATTTAAGACTTATTGTATGATTTCAGTTGAGGTTTTAATGCAATTTAAAAATGGCTCTATAGTTTATAGTAATTAGATTCAAAACAGAACTTATTCTTATTTTCTCTAGAATTTGAATGATTCAACTTTTGTTACAAAAACATTGAAACCGATATTAAAAAAAGGACAAGAAATTAAAATGTAACAAGTGCAAGGAAACCCATACTACAGTGAGTGACTTCGTTTCTCACATAGAAAAATGCAATGGGATAGTATCTTCGGATGGTTTAGTAATCTGTGCCATGTGCAAACAAGAAATGGTGTATGATAAATGGGCTCTCCACAAACAAAAACAACATAACAATTTGGCTTGGAGAATCGGAGATCACCCTTTGGTAAGAAAAAAACATTTTATTTTGTAGTGGAGTCTCTTTATGACAAAGACTTTATTTAATTTCAAACTGGTTGTTTTTATGATAATTTTAGGTAAAAATTGTTACAATTTTATAAACATGTTTGTCTTAAATACATATTTTTTATTAACATTTTTCTAATTCTTCATATTTCATCCTAGATAGTGCTGAATATTGAGGTGAGAAAATTATCAGAACTTCTAAACAATGTAAATTTTTCTCATTTTTTTGAAATAAAAAGTGATTTTACTAACATGAAATAAAATACATTCTCTAAAATAATGGTAGGTCCGAAAAAAAAAAAAAATAGAATTCAAAAACGAAAAATTTAATCAAATGTTCAAAAAGTCCCCTTTTTACAAGAAAGGTAATAACCCAATCTGCTATAAAAGCCATGTTAAATGTATTATTTTGAAAAACTTCTGAAATGTTAACTCGTCGTAACACTTCCAAAGTATTAGGCTTATTTTCAAAGCTATAAATCGCTGATGCCAATGCCCCCATAAAAGAAATCATTTGGTGTGAGATCTGGTGATCTGGCTGTCCACAGGATGGTTCCCCTTCCCGTTATAAGACGGTTTGGAAAAGTATTGTTCAAGTATTTTTGAACTTAACTATAATTATGGACTGGACAACCATCATGTTGGAACCAAATGTTACCAAATCCTGTCCGACGAATTTCCGGAACGTGTTCGAATTGTAAAATACCAATGTAAATTTTCCCTTAACCAATAACACTCTGGATGGATTATGTCGACCCAATAATGGCAATATAGAACAATGAGTTTCTTGTAGAATTTTCGTCTTCGTTTATTTTTTCTATTACTATTTCGCAATGGTTGGGAAAAGAATTTCATGTTCTTCTTTTTTACTAGGAATGGTATCCATTTTTCTTTAGAATTCGTCGGCGTTTGATTTTACTGCCGCAGCAATTTGTCTACTGAAAAAATATCGGATTCTTGTTGGCAAACCATGATTTCTAATATTTCACTGTTATCGTCAATGACAGGAGGCCACATGTGTTGGGAGGGAAATACGTAGCTGTGTTGCATCAAATTTTGATTTATTTTATGCAGCATAGATAGAGAAAGTGTAGGTCTGTCTTTAAATACCGCTGTAAATAATTCTTTTATTCATGTCACGGTATGATTTTGGTGGTGCCATTTAATAATTTGTTTTCTCTTGCAATTAGTATAGTTCCATGTTTAGAATGTAAATTTATTGTCTTCAGAACTCACCTTTATTTCTGTCGCTTGTGTTCGAGGTTTGAAGTGAAATGATATTGAAATTTGAAATGATGAATCGCACACACCGCCTCGTACTGTGGATCCCCCTCCACAGCCAATGGTCAAACGTAAATTGCCCATACTAATGGCTGTGTTCGCTCCTTCGTAGTTTTATCTGTATGTTCAGTGAATGTACTATGGAAATATATCTATCCATTAAATCCTCCTTTAAATGGCATTATTTTTTATCAGTATTAAACTAACTATATTTTCATTTTGCAGAACTTAAATGATAAACATTTAGTCATGGGCATACTAAATGCTTTATATAAGGCCAAAAAACCACTCTATTGTAATAAATGTCAAACATCAAAAAAAGTCAGTTATTGGATTTTTGTCACATCAATCCCAATGTGGACTGAACGTTGAAGAAGCCCAAGTAAAATGCGAATTCTGTGATAGAAGAATGTTACCTGTTAGTATACCGACTCATTTAAAAATGGTCCACGAAACACCCAAAATTGGGGATATGCAGCATACGTCAAGTTATTTTGGTGTCGACATCAATGCTTCAATGTCGAAGAGAAAAGCAGCTGAAATGTAAGTCTGTTTTTTAATGGGTAGCATCATATCTAACAAAGCCTTTGTCTTTAATCAACAATAATGTCCCAATAGATTTTTGGATTTATTTTATGAAGATTAAGAAGAAATATATCAATTTGCTTTGACATTTAATCCGATTTGACCCAACATACAAAATTGGGACATGCTAATCACATGAACCGAAGAGAGGCAGACTGGCAGACATGGTCCCTACTCTAGCAGCTTTCAAGTGTCAGATTATCACATACTTATAATTTCGTTTCTTCTGTAACTCTAACAAGATATATTTTTTTATATATAAAAATCATTTCATTTATTCTATTTGTATCTAAATAAAAGTTGCTTTGATAATAAATATATTATCAACAATTTTTTTTCATGAAGAACCTATATTATTTTAAAGTATTTACAGATGGTGCTGGATTATCTGTAGATAATTTATACAGTTTGCGAATTTAATGTGTATACAGCTGTGTGATTTTCAAATTTTGGGGAGAACAATGTGCCAATATCTGATCTCGGACACATAAATAGTTGATCCTACTTGCAATTTCATCATCTGTTGACCACACAGCATTTTGTTCTTACAAATTATTTAAAAATAAAGATGTTCTACAGTGAAATTTTTGGCACAGAATATATTACATATTACAGACATTAATGTACAATGTTTATCGTTGTCAGTATATTCCGTTTTGATCTTTACGTCGGATAATCCGGAGTCACTAGTATTTATAAATAAGGAATTCTATTATTTTAGGGCAATGCTTGTTATAGATACGTTCTCTAAGGAAAAAATTGTTCAAGAATATGCCAAGGTAAGTTTAATAATGACTGCTTAGTCAAATATTATCATGTAAAAGTGGTTTTTAGTATTTCCTACAGAATATAGACTTTAAAGAAGAAAATTTTGTAACTTTGCTTTTACAAGAGGAACGGGCAGAGAACCATATGATCAAATGTAAATTTAAGAACTGTGTGTTTGAGAGTGATGAAGTTAGAACCTTAATGGATCACTTGGATTTATGTGAGAACAAACCTGACCAGGTAAGGGAAAAGATGTTTGATGAAGAAGAAATTGACAAATGAGTAGTAGAAGTATTAAAATTTCCATCACGAAAAAATAATCTAATTTATTAGTAGCATAGCTAGCGAAATCCAACAAGCCTTGTAACAGTTTCGTCTGAACAAGAAAATGCATTACATGATTCTGTAATTTCAACTTGTTACCAGATCTAGTGTAAAGCTTCTTTTTATTTAGAGTTTACGAAAAGTATCTCTGTCTTTGATCCTTATTTACTCTGCCTTAGGAACTTGTAGGTGTTTCTTGTTTTTCGAAAGTAAAGGGTCTAGCCGGATAAGCATGTTAAAAATGCCCTTAAAGGAAATTACACGAAATGAGCGTTAAAGTATTTTATTAGTTATGAAAAAAATATTTGCTAGAGTATTATTCCAAAAAGTCCAAGGGGGGCTGAATTTTTGCAAAAAAAGGTAATTATTTTTTAAAAATATGTTGCAACTTACATAATGGGTGAAAAATTTTGAAAAAATTCTCGAACATAGAGATCTACCAAACGAACTCAGTAAAAATTATTATGCCGTATTTGGCGCGAAATTCAAATTTTAAAAAATTAACAAAAATTAAAAACGGCCTTTTCACCTCTTTTTTTAAAAGGTGCTACCATGATTTTTTTTAACAGATGTGCCTTTGCATTACTAATACCCCTAATTTTTTTTCAGAATTTTTGATATGGTGGCACATGCTGAAAGAAAATAAAAACTTCACCACAGCCCCACAAAAAAAAAAAAATACTGACTTAGCAACGAGACGAGTATATCCTTATGTATTTTTGATCGCTAATTCCGAATCCGGGGTCAAAAAAAGTCGTACATCCCCAAAAAAAAAATTTTAGAGCCAAAAAACACTCCCTGAATATGAGATAACGCTCTGAAAATGATGTTATCATTTTAATCAATCGTTTTGTTTAATATTTTCGGGAAAAATTGAATGTATTACGATAAAAATAAAGGTAAATTACAGCATTCACCCTATCGGTATGAAACGCACCCCCATAGAGGGTGAGAACCACCCTCATCTGCCACCAAACCAATTGATAACGACAGTGACTGAAAAACATTTAAAAATGTTTAAGTTTCGTTAGATTTGCAATAAACTGACGTATAATTCACCCCAAAACTACCGCTTTAGCGTTTCATACCGATAGGGTGAACGCTGTAATTTACCTTTATTGTTGTTATCATGTTATCATTTTAATCAATCGTTTTGTTTAATATTTTCGGGAAAAATTGAATGTATTACGATAAAAATAAAGGTAAATTACAGCGTTTACCCTATCGGTATGAAACGATATAGGGGTAGTTTTGGGGTATTACGTGAATTCTACGTCAGTTTATTGCAAACCTAACGAAACTTAAACATTTTCAAATGTTTTTCAGTCACTGTCGTTATCAATTGGTTTGGTGGCAGATTTGGGTGGATCTCACCCTCTATGGGGGTGCGTTTCATACCGATAGGGTGAACGCTGTAATTTACCTTTATTTTTATCGTAATACATTCAATTTTTCCCGAAAATATTAAACAAAACGATTGATTAAAATGATAACATCATTTTCAGAGCGTTATCTCATATTCAGGGAGTGTTTTTTTGGCTCTAAAATTTTTTTTGGGGGGTGTACGACTTTTTTTGACCCCGGATTCGGAATCAGCGGTCAAAAATACATAAGGATATACTCGTGTCGTTGCTAGGTCAATTTTTTTTTTTTGTGGGGCTGTGAGGTATTTTTATTTTTTTTTCAGCATGTACCACCAAATCAAAAATTCTGAAAAAAATTAGGGGTATTAGTAATGCAAAGGCACATCCGTTAGAAAAAAAATCATGGTAGCACCTTTTCAAAAAAAGGTGAAAAGGGCGTTTTTAATTTTTGTCAATTTTTTAAAATTTGAATTTCGCGCCAAATACGGCATAATAATTTTTACTGAGTTCGTTTGGTAGATCTCTATGCTCGAGAATTTTTTTTAAAATTTTTCACCCATTATGTAAGTTGCAACACATTTTTAAAAAATAATTACCTTTTTTGCAAAAGTTCAGCCCCCCTTGGATTTTTGGAATAATACTCTAGCAAATATTTTTTTATAACTAATAAAATACTTTAACGCTCATTTCGTGTAATTTCCTTTAAGGGCATTTTTAACAAGCTTATCCGGCTAGACCCTTTATGGATGGGTTAAAAAACTGATAGAAGACGGAGGAATATAATCTAAATTTGTGAACATCCAGTATTTCAATGTGGCTTATTCTAATACATTTCCCATTTAGATTATTTGATAAACCATAAATACAAAATTTAATGAGACCACTTTCTAGGCTATATTATTTTATTGGATAATTGCACATGTCACTGGGTTTAACACTCTTACAAAGTTTAGAAAGTGAAAAGAGTGATCAGTCAAATAATTGTGGTGTCTCGAAGTACTTTTTGAAACCACAAGTAAATTCTCATCTTCATTTTGCAAGATATTTCATATGAGTACACTATGAGACTGGTTTGACAAACTAGTATAATAAAGTTTACTGAATTTAACTGTCTGTGGGTGAAATTATACTCACTAGTTACTGCTCAGTCCATATTCTTTGCCAGATCAAAGAAAAGGAGTAGAAAAAAATGCCATATCATGACTCGTTAATATTTTCTATTTACTCGTTTGTCAAAGTTTGTAATTTTTATTTTTCCTACATAAATTTTACATTGTTTTCGTTTTAGTATTACACTTGCAAAAGGTGTCTGTTAATATGCGACACTGAAGAAGAAATAAAGGAACACATAAAGACGGCCCATAATATTGTCATAATTGATGATGACTTTAAAGCTGACTGTGGTGATGAAAATGCAGAAAAATATGATGAAGAAGGAATGGAAATGTATTATAACGATTTAAAAAAGAAAATGAGAATTGAAAAGAAAAAATTGGAAAAAGATGCAAACTATAAGAGTACGTAGAAATTAAACTATTTTTGTAAATGAAGTTTTGAATTGGGTGCCTCGTACATTACTGAAAAAATTTACAAATAGTAATGAATTAAATCGGTTATACTGCTTGTAGATATCAAATTTGATTTGTCATTTGCATTATAGAGGTGTGGTAGAGTTTACGTTTAATGGGGATAGGTCAAGTTTTATAGAGAAACCAATTTTTATATAGTTAACAATTCGATTTTAATTAAATCATCCTCAGGACTCTATACAAAAGATAACAAAAAAAAAAGGTAAATTGACAAATTTTAACATATTCTAAAACAAACAAACACTACTATAAATAACTAATAGTTGATAGTAAAAAAATTTGAAGTTTTATAAAATTAGAATTTTTTTAAAAATTATTATGAACATAAAAATGTATGCATAAAACACAAAAATGGCAGGCTCAGTACAAATGATTAAATTAAAATAAACAATTACAAGAGATATAAGGTACTCACATTTAAAGTAGGTTCTCCATGTTATATAACTAACTGTTTGAACAATCATTAGGTAGGTATAAAAAAAAGGTTGGAAAAATCCAGTCACAAAATTTAATTTTTAATTATTTGTCCAGAGGATTAACTACCCTTTGTCTTATTCGTCTCACAATTCGGACAACAATAAATTTGTTCTTATCATTGTAGCAAGAAACACCGAAGCAATAAAAAACGTGATGTAGGTAAAAATGTATTATTTACAGTTTTTTTATTTTATCAATTAAATTAAAATACGCTGTGTTGAGATATTCAATGCCTGATCTTTTGTTTACACCATTATTGTCCATTTTTATGCATATAATTTCCTTTAGTAACCTTTTTTTTTTTAAATTGTTTGTTTGTGCAGTAGGATTATATATTTTTTTATTTAAGTGGTTATATAATATATTCTTTTGATCATTTTTATGTTCGTCCACTCATGTTTTTAGATACCTACAAGTTTAACCTATATATACCTTAGTACAATTATTGTCACAAGGCTATTATCTCTATACATAATTTGATAGAGTGTCTTTATACTCTCCTTATATACAAGGATCTGTTGTAGTTTTTTTTATTGGTTGCGTTCTTGTTTGGTATCATTTTTTTTTTTTAATCATAGAGTTATGATATTAGGTGCAAAGTTATAGGTCCCCTTAGAGTGTAATAGGTCTGTAATATATGAGGTACCATTCAATAATAAAGTAGTAATAGTTTTAATAATTGACTACTTTTTATATTTTAAATCATCGTAACATTTTTTATTTTTAGTAAAACCAGCATTTTTGTTTAAATTTAGTAAAAGACCTGGCCGAATATTCCCCTATGCATATAATTACACAATGGAATTGTAAGTATATAATTTTATAATAAGTTAACCTAAATCATACCAGTCAAGCTTAACCCATAAAAATTCTGTATTATTTTGTGCTACTGTGTTTTTAAAAGGTGCGTTGTATGTAGGACACCTCGTATACATAACATATTGCAAAATGTTACGGAAACTTTTTTGAATAATTCCATCCAACGAGGCTAAATAGGATTTCTAACAATGTGTCCCATGTGCCATGCAAAATTCGCATAATGTGGTGATTATATTAACTGTGAGGAGGGACACCATTAATGTGCCGCGCATATAATTTTGCATTATTCAAATTATTTCATCACAGTGCTCTCCCTCCAAGTTGACGTCTTTTTGTAAACTATACAAGGGAACACAACCATAGGGTGGTGACTCAAATATATGGAATTTTATAAATTTCTTAACCAAATAATTCAATTACGACCATCAAAAAATGAAAAATAACAGAAAATTTTGCAAAAATTTACCTAGTGATATTTAATGACATGATGGTTTATGTTTTTCGGGAAAAATAAGATTCTTAAAATGTACAGAAATTTTCGGGAAAATTTGGAATCAGTTTATCCATTGCCATTTGCCATTTGATGGCAAAAATTTAATTTTGGAAAATTTCTAATTTCTGCCACAGAATTTTCCACTTTAACACGTTATTTACATAATACATAATAAATATACCTTAATTTAGCTCAAACTATATACAACTGACACATAACTTAACGTAATTAATTATTTTAATCAAAAAATGGAAAATTACATGGCTTAAAAACAATTTTTTACATATTCACAAAGAAGTCCTTTGTACGTTGTGGAGTTATTACAGATTTTTAGATGTGTTGGCATATTGTTAAATATTTTGAAACCTTTAGAGAAAAGAGAGTTATTAGTTTTGCTCCTATTTAATGTTTCAGTGAAAAAATCTGTAGTATTCGTAGTTGGACAATTGTGATTTTGACCTATAGGTATTGCATAAGACTGTTGAACAAAATTTTAAATGTGTTGCAGTCAATGCTTTGTATAAAATTAATTTTTTATACATACTAAGAGATGATCTTATTCTATATAAAAAGTAACATTTCTTTGACACTTCATTCATAATGAAATTTGCATGACTTATAAAGTTAAAATTTTATTAAATATTTCATTTTGGTAATTTTTTCCAGAGTTATTATTTATCGATATATTTAATGAATTATAAATGCTGCTTATTTTGCAATTATTTCCTATGAACATATATTTAGATTTCTTAATATTTACATATAAATCATTATTACACAAGCAATTGTACATGTTTTTCAATTCATCATTCATTATACTTATCATTTCCTCAAGATTTGTACCTACCTATCATAGTATCATCAGCAAACATACTTATACTACACGTTTTTACATATTTTACAATCTCATTTACATATAATAGAAACAAAATAGGTCCCAAGACCGTACCCTGTGGTACACCATTAAAATTTTCTAGTTGATCGGATACAAAATTTGTATATTTTACTTTTTAATAATGACTAGATAAATAAGATTTAAACCACTCTAGTGTTGTATTACAAATACCAATTTTCTCAAGTTTTCTTATTAGTAATTCTCTATTAACAGTTTCAAAGCTCTTCGGAAATCCAAGAAAACTGCCAATATAATATTATTGTCATCAATATCCTTAACCCAATTATCACTTATATTTAGTATTCCCGATTCACAAGAATGTTGTTTACGAAATCCTGATTGATTTGAAACAATCGCATTATTTTTATCACAATGTTGTAAAAGTTGGATTTTTACTCAAATTTCCAAGAGCTTTGAATACACTCACATAGTATTTATTACAACACATGATGTTTTCTAGTCACAGGGGAAAATTACACTCTGTAATGATGAATTTACAATATCCAGAAAACGATTTCTGGTAACCATAAACGTGTCCTTAATTATTTTTGTGGATATCCATCTTCTGTTCCAGCAGTATCTTTTAATGTGTGCACAATTGTATTTAATCATGCAAATTAATGAATTTATATGCATGAAATAGTTCATGACTGTCTATGTTTGCCATTATTGTATCAAAGTCTTTTGGAATTACTATTTCACTGATTATAATGTCGATACTTTCTAAGAAATATTTTTTATTAAATTTATTTGCTACAATTTGCTCATTTGAAACATATATTGTTATTTTTAGTTGCCAGGAATATTTCTCGCAAGGTTTGCTTTTCGATCACTTACGCTATTTAAAAACCGACTGGTTACTCTTGGATGATGAACTAATTGAGAAATACCTACCACAATCTGGAGAATCTTGTGAGATTACCAGAATAAAAGATAGCAAATTTACGAACGTACTGGGAAGAGATTATACATTTAAAAAATTTGAAATTTTTGAAACCGAGGTTGATGAGGGTAAGAAAAATTTAAATGTTGACATATTATTTATACATCTGTGAAGTTATCTAAATATTTTTGCCACAATAGGAAAACTCTTTTGTGGGATTTTAAAGCAGTTGTAAAGAAAAAAATAAATTATGTGGTAAATAATAAATAATAGCGATTGTCTGTTGTGTTAACAACATTTCTTTTGAATCGTTGGTGGAATCTGTTACTTTTTTGATATATAACTTTTATAAATTAATATACTTAAGTAAACTTAATAATTTTCTAGGAATTGCAACAATCTTTTGTGGTGGCCCTATCTATGCAATGGCTTGGATGCCTACTCCACACACTTCCTTAAACAAACAAATTCTTGCCGTTGCAGCTGCCAGTGATTTTGATACGAAATATCTAGTGAATGAAAATTACAATGACTCTTGTGTGATACAATTATGGAATTTTGGCATTTTAAAAAACAAGCAGAACATAACAGAACCAAAATTAATGTGCTGCTTGGCTGTTGACTTTGGTCCCGTGTGGCACATGGAGTGGTGCCCCTCAGGATGTTTGGATAGTACAGAAGATAATGAATGTGAAAATAAAATGTCAAGGATGGGACTTTTAGCCGTTGCAGGTTCAGATTCTGTAGTATATATTTACTCCATACCGTTTTTAAAGGAGGAACAAATGTATGTATTTTCGTACCTGTTTCTAAAATGAATGTAACTGATTTATTTTCAGGGGCTTAATTTATAAAACAAAACCTTTATTGAAGTTGTGTTTGGCAGTTAAAAAGGAACAATCTTTAAATACAGACAAGTTTTATGCTACTAGAATATCCTGGAGTCTGGTAATTATATTAAATTTAATAATAATAGAGATGTCCCACTGCATTAAAACTATTGAGTGTTGGAATTTTCTTAATGAATACAATTCTGTAATATCTGCAACGATCCTAGGAGTTTTTGGTCTTTTTTTCAAAGCAAAAAAGGATCCACGCGCATTCTGTCGACGGTTTTCTTAGATGAAGAACAATTTGATGCTCCTGTCAAAATTGTAAACGGCTTTGCAAAATACTTTTCTAGTGTTTTGTAAACTGGCGATATTAATTATTTAACTGCAATATCTGGTACCCCTCAAGCTTGCATTAATGTAATAAATTTTGCAGAAGAGGACATACGGCAATCCATCTTTAAACTAAAAAACAAAATGACTTGTGGGGTTGATCAGATCCCTAGCTATCTTATTAAGGATTGCGCTGGATCCTTATATGAGCCACTGCTTATATTGTTCAATCTCATACTCTACACACACCTTTCCTGACAAGGGTCTGTCCTATACTAAAAAGTGGAAACCCATCGGATATTAAAAATTATTGTCCCATTGTTATTCTGTCTAATATCGCAAAGGTCTTCGAGATGTCTTTATATGCTTAAATTTACCACAGTGTCCAAATTACTATGTCTCCTAACCAACATGGTTTTATCGGTAAACGCTCTACTGTCATGAATTTATCCGAATTCACTCAATTTATCGCAAATCATATTGATAATAAAGGTCAGGTCGATGTAGAATATACGGATTTCTTGAAGGCCTTTAATAAGGTAGGCCATGTCACTCTGCTCTCTAAATTAGAATTATATGGGATTTAGTAGAAATCTGCTCACTTTAATATAGTCATACTTGTTCGAACGCAAATTGTTTGTTTCATATAATGGCTTTAAATTTCAGACTTTCTTTGCCACTTCTGGAGTACCTCAGGGCTCGAACCTGGGGCCGCTCATTTTCATTCTGTTCATCAACGACTTGTCCTTAGCTCTTGAAACACATCATCTTTTTTTTGCCGATGATTTAAAATTATTCTTAAATATAACTTGCATTGATGACTGTTTAATGTTGCAAAAACTTATTGACCTTGTTATGATGTGGTGTACAGAGAATCAACTACCAATTAACATAGCTAAATGTAAAGTTTGTACATACACACTAAAAAAGCAACCACTAATTTATGATTATTCCCTTAATGATACAGTTCTAACTCGCTGCAATAATGTCAAAGATCTAGGTGTGTTTTTTCGATGATAAACTTTCATTCTCTGACCATATTCATCACATAGTTCAAAATGCATATAAAATCTTAGGTTTTGTTATTAGAAATTCAGCATCTTTTAATAACGTCACTGCTTTAAAATGTTTGTACTTTTCGCTCGTTCGCTCCAAGCTGGAATACTGTAGCCTTATTTGGTATCCTCAGTATCAGATATATATTAAGCAACTTGAGAATGTGCAAAGGCGTTTTTTGAAATTTTTATCATTTCGCATAGATAATTACTACCTGGTAAGAGGTTATGATCATACCCTATTACTTCAAAGATTTGACATCTTGTCGCTGAGTACTAGAAGAGCGCTAAACAGTTTATCGTTTTTATTTAAGTTGTTTCATGGTAACGTGTATTCATCGGCGTTACTATCTATGTTTAATATACGCGTCCCTAGAACTGGCACTCGCATGGAAAGCACGTTCTATTGTCTGAATGCAAGAACTAATGTATTTTCAAATTCTCCAGTATTTGTAATGTCGCACAATTTTAATGTTATATCAAAGTTTTGTGACCTTCACTATTGTACTTTAATTGAAGTATGAAAACAATATTTTATTAGTTAATGGATTTATTTTCTTGCATGATTTATTTAACTTATTTAATTTAATTTAATATTTTGTTTAATTTTTATTACTTATTTTGTCCTGTAATTGGATGTACATCTGTTGGGCAATAATAATAATAAAAAAATACCGTTTTTTCAATTCAGAGGAAAACGTTCGGTTAAGTTTGTGTAGATGAAATTAAACTCAAGAAATAGTATTTTGATGTGGCATTTATGTTAAATAAATATAACTTTCTGGTTTTTGCCTTCATCACTTTCGTAGTTTGATCAAATTTTTAAATCATTAACGGCCGATATTATCAACTTTTTAAAGCGACCTTTAATTTAAAGGCAGTTTTAGTGATCAGAAAACAAACAAAATATAAATGTCAGATAGCAGTCCTATAATTTAAATGAAAAATTAGGTTGTATGGCATTCCTATATCTCGATTTATATTTTGCTGGAATTTTCTTGTCACTAAAACTCCCTTTAAGTTAAAGGTCCCTTTAAAATGTTGATAATACCGGTTGGTATTATTAACATAGTAAGTAAGAAGTGTGTTGGCAAATCTTCAAATGAATAGAGAGGATTTCGACTTTGGTACCTATTTCGGTAGTTCTAGTTTTATTACTATTTTATAAATTAAAAAATAATAACATTCAATCGAAATTTAGTTTTTATTTGGATGTAAAATTGTAAGCAACTTTTTTTATTAAACATTTTGCTCCAAAATTAAAATTAGGTCAATTTACTCTTAAGCGAATTTCACATTTTTGTAATTTTTTGATGAGTATCCTGCATTCTCGAATAGTTGATTATTTTAGCAATATCACCCTTCCGTGGACATACCGTATACAGGTGGGCCAGGATTTTAGTCGCGAAACTTAATTTACCATTTTTCCATTAATATAATTGTGAATGGAGAGATGAAAACTATGGTTCGAGGAGTCACAAAAAATAAAACAAATACACTATTCTACAATTTACTACACTGTATTGCTAACGAATGTAGATGATTCCGCATCTAATGATATCAGAAAACTAGTACAACAGCATGAAAACTTTCTCTGCTTCACTTTGTTGACTAGGTTTTTAAGGCCCGCTTGCATCAGTGTCACTTAAAACAGTTGTTTAACAAAGTTGCACTTTATATAAAGTGAAACTTAATGGACTTTTTACTTGCACCTATCCATGTTTGTTGCGACTTAACAAAGGCAACAATGCATTTTCTTGGAGTATTTAGTCTCAACGGGCAACGAGAAATTGTCTACTTGGGAACATTGCCAAATCGAAGATATTCCGGAAATTTTCAATACCTGTTATGGAAACTTTCCCGGGAATATTCCCAGAAAGATTCCTTGGGAATATTCCCGGAGAGATTCCTAGCATTATATATGCAATATTTTGAATTTAGTATGCCAAAAGTAACGTCAAATTTCAAATCAGACCAGTTTACGTTTTTAAGTACATTTTATAATTTTTCAAATTCTAAAATTAGCAAAATGCCTAGAAAGAAATCAGTGGCTTGGAGCCGGAACAGCTTCCAGAAAAATTCTGGTGATTCTGGGTGAGACTTGTCGTTTTTTAAACATAGGTACTTAATAATACCTTTTTTAATGTTTATTTGTATATTACTCTTTGAAATAAAACATTTCATCACAATCATTTAATTAATATGTTGACTTATGCAGACATTTTAATAGACTACATAATATTGATGTCAAATTGAGATACATTTAAAATGTCATTTTTTACGCTATGCAAGAAGAGCTGTCCCATTTTTTGTTGTTGTCCAGTACTGTCCCTACATCAGAATATTTCATCAGTTTTGTATTAAATTACTATGTATTTGGTATCTATGGAAAGCTTGACATTAGTAGATTACGAATTTAACTTGAAAAAAAGGCTGGGAAATTTTCGGAAAATTTCTGAGGAATATTCCCAGACATTTTCCCAAAAAAATAAATTCCTAAAAATGCCCATTTCTAGTCTGAACATTTCCTAACCAGACAAATATGTCAAATTACTGTCTTTGATCTCTCCATTTAATCAGCAGTAATAGTTGTTTATAAATATATGAAAAAAATATTTACATTTTTTTAGTCTTTTGCATTACACAAAGTATGTAACCAACCTTCCATTTAAATTGAATGTGATTATTTTCACTATTTAAAATTGAGAAACCGGTGAAATGCGGGTGAGGTGCCAATTATACCAGAAATCTATTGGCATTAATTTTAAGTTTTGTATCACAAAATAAAATAATAATAGAGAATAAAAATTCAGATGGGGTGACTTGGAGAAAGAAGGACAATACGTGGAAACAAATAACAAAACTATTTAATGCACAGTCTCTGGTCTCCTCTGGTATTTAGAGTAGAGCAATGTCCGCTTATAACGAACCTCAAGGGACTGACAAAAAAGGTTCATTATAAAGCGAAGTTCGCTAAAAGTTATGGGTTAAAAAAAAGGCACTATTATTTTCAGTCTCAATTTTCATTTCTTTATTACACAAAGGTACATAATACACGTTTAGACCAATAATTTTTAAAAATCTTTCTTAAAAAATCATATCTTAGTTGGTTTCTTTTTGGGTAAGATTAATCTGATTGATATGCAATTCCACTTCAGCCCGTCTGTTGAGGACTTTCTAGAGAGTATTTTGTGATTGGAGTAAATGACCTGAATGACCTCAACATGTTGAAGGTTCGGGTTCCTAATAAGTGGACATTATTATACATATATCCATTTGGTGAAAATGATCTTCTCTAACATAAATTCTGTATGGAATTCCCATTTCAACTATTTCTAACTTCTATATCATCTTCTATCAAGTCATTATTGTCAAAAACTTCCACATTTTAAAAAATCTGCTATAAATTATGATATTGATATCAAATATTCTGACTGATACGTCAACATGATTTAAGGTTAAATAAACAGTATTTAAGCAAAACTTTAAGCCACAGATTTCTACAGCTTAAATAAAGTACCACTTTTGAAAACTAAGTGGCTCTTAAAAGTTGGGTGTAATGAAATAAGCGTTACTTTGCAATTGTAAGTGGCACTTTGTTTATAAGTGACACCGGTGCAAGCTGGCCTAAGAATAGTAAGAGTTATCTAATTTTAAGTGGTCAAAGATGAAAACAGAGGACATGTCTATTAACATCCTGTAGTTTTTAATGAAAAATAAATATTTAAGAAAACGGTAAAAACATTCCATTTTTTTTAGGGAGGTGGCCATAGATACTTGGCTGTAGGTTACACAGATGGTATGGTTGGGCTATTCGATTTATGTACTAGCTCCAAGCTCTTGACCCTTAAAGATGATGATGATGTAGATATGATATTACCATACAAGTCATTTCAGGCACATACCCATTATATCTCAGGTATGAATTATATGATAATGCAACCTCGAAAATGTGAGCACAATTTTTCAAACGATGGATTTATTTGTCATACGAAATGAAAATAGTTTCATTTAATTCAAATGTTTCTAAACATTGAAATGATACGTAACATGAAAGTATATGTTTTCTTTTTTTTTCTTGGGACACTACCACATGAATAATTCTTCGTTAGTACCCAGTATGTTACTGGAAAAATAAACCTTTACGTTTGTTACTTTACATCAAGATCAGTCAGAGAGTGTTTTTTTGACAACTAATATGAGACACAAAAATAATATATTTCCCCAACGTTTCGGAAAACAAAATAAACTGGGATTTGGCAAAAAATTTAATGAAAGAAGCAGACATTGAATGAAAAAAAATGTTTATCCCATTGCTCTGTAGATTTTGCTACAACGTGGTTACCGATGTTAAAAGAAGAATTGAACAAAATTAATATTGTATAATTTTTAAGTGTCAACAGTTCTATGTAAGTATCTATGGATATTACAAAAACAAATAATATATGTGACATATTCTAAAAAAAAGATAAATAACTTTGAAAAAAGAAACAGATTAGTTTTCCGAAACATTAGGAGAATATATTATAATTTTTGTCTCATATTACTTGTCAAAAATCACACTCTGACTGATCTTTTGACGTAAAGTCCCAAGCGCAGAGGTTTATTTTTACATTAACATACTGGGTACTAACTGTATTTTTTAGATAATGAAGAATTATTCATGTGGTAGTAAGTCCCAAGAAAGAAAAAGAAAAATTTAGAGAATGCCACAAATAACGTTCAGACAATATGAAAGTATTCGTAATGAATAAGGGAATTCAGGGCATGGGCGCTATGGATGCAAATCATTTGCATGATCTATCTGCATATAGAATGATCGATCGTACACAAATTTCGCAATATTAACTAAAATATAAACTCATGAAAAAATACAAATTTTATTTGGCTTCGAAATTTGATGTCTTTTTTTCTGGTTTGTTTTGAGTTATAAAAATTTCAATGGTTAATTTTATTATTTAAGACTTTGGATTAACTACCGTTATTCCGTTTTAACATGAGATAACTGCTAACATGACCTGAAACAGTGGTGGCTGGTGAAATTAGTTGTCATCTTTTCATATTTTATTAATATTTACCAGTTTTGATAAAACCCCTTGGGGAAATAGTGGAAGTAATCTTTGATCACCATATTCATTAATTTTTTTTTCAAAAATTGTTTTAAACATTTATTTTGTATTTAATTTATCAATTGTTTATTTTAGCTTTGACTTTGCTTCATGTCAATGGTGGTAATAGGTGGCTGATGACTGGATCGTTTGATCGAGACTCCATTGTGTGGGATTTAAGCAATGACTCTAAAGTTAGTGCTACCAAAAAACACATTATATCGGATGGTGTTTGGTTGACCAACTGGGTTGCTTATCTTACTACACCTGACGAAAGCTCTACAAACTCTTGTAAGTAGTTATTTCACATTCTTTAATATGAGAACTGAAATATTTATGTATGTCTATGCTAATGTTATAAGTTTACTTAGTTAAATAATATATAATTGTAAACGGTAACTATAGTAGAGTGCCTACGCCCTAAAAAATAACCGAATATTTAATTTCGTATCTTGTATGCCACTGGTATCTGTTGATCTGTTCTTCCAACAGTTAAACGAACAGTGTGGTGCCAAGAGAGGCCTGGCAGGTTGTAATTGTTATTTTCTATCAATGGTTTAGATCAATTACCGTAAATCACTTGCATGTCTCATGAGCTATTGCTCCAATGTCTTGCGATACCAGCAGCACTGGTGAGATGCATCAAACAGTTGCTGCCACTCTGAAGAACTCATTTCACAATAACATCTGGTGCACAGCGGGCCACAACAGAGCAGGTGGCATTTAGGAGAGGAGCTTTCTAGGGTTATTCGCTGAGCCCTCTCATCTTCTGGCTCTCACTGCTGCCTTATTTGTAAAGCTCCGCCTAACCTACGGGTACAGGTGCAGTCCAATCAGTGACCAAAGTTATAAAATCACCATTTTAAGCTTTGTTCCTCTAGAGAGCATGAACGTTATGCCAGAGAGGACTATACATACCTGGGCGTGCAACAACAGCACATTCAGCATGTAATACAAATAAAGGATTCTTTCCGTTATATAGACACCGAAAGATTTGGTCTTTCGGGAAGAAATAAGGCGTCTGCGACTAATATGCTTGCTGTAACGGTTCTGCTCTACTCCTTTAGAGTAGTGAAGTAAACGGAAGACGAACTGTGCCAATATGGCAAAGTACATGATGGTCTGCAGAGAGTCAGTCGAATGGTTGGCAGGCCAAATGGTTCTCTCCGTCTGCTTAGGGCACACGATTCTGGTATCTACAATCACCAACCTTGTGGAATGTGTGGGAAGTGACTATAGTTAATTCGCCGGCACTACTCCCATGAGAGGTCAGAGTCCATGAAAGGACTGTCCGTCATTGATTCTTCAAAACAAATGTTTTTGTAAGTAAAATTTTGTATTTTTCAGGCCCAGTTCAAACTGGCTTAAAATCGTACCGTGACTATATGTACGAACGTTCGTATATCACAGGTTCTCTAACAACAATTACTTCTATTTCTTCGAGCAATTGGTTGAATGGTATTATTCACGGCAACAGTGCTGGAGAGATTACCGCGATGTTTCCACATCAGTTGCTGTATTCTTTGGATTCTGAAAAACATTTCAAGTCCTACAGATTCGTAAGTGTAATTAGATTAAATTATAAGGTTCATCATTTTTTGTTATACATTCCATTTTGTGAAAATATAAAAAAATTTGTCAACTTATGTTGAGGTAGAGTTCCTGCAAACTAGAAACCTCTGGGGAATAACCTAAGCAGTGATTCCATTCTGCCCCAAACAAGTTTATCATAAATCATTTGTATATTTGCGAGATTTGATATGTATTTTATTTTTCATATTATTTTTATTCATTTAATAACAATGCATTCTTTAAATCAACCACATTTAGATGTTCTTAATGCAGATTTAGTTCTGTTGGACAAATTCTATGTAAGTATTTTATTATTTTTAGTTCTTCGGCTGTACGAGGTTAATTGACAAACATAAAGGTTCGAAGGAAAGAGTGGAAGAAGAAATTGAAAAACAAAAAGCCCTGGCACACATTACAAGATCAAAGTACGGTTCTGAATCGTCAAAACTTATACTGAACAGGGAAAATCATTTGTACAAGAAATATGAACCGATTACTTATAAAGAGGCCACTGAAAAATATGGATTAGTTTTTTGTGATAAAAAAATGGTATGTTTTAAATTTAGAGCAATAGTAAATAATAAATAAACAAACATCTTACCAGTCAATGATAAAAAATACAGTAATACCAGAGTATATTCTTAAATTATGGTTTTTCTTAGTAAAATTCTTTACAAAATATAGTTATCCTATTTCTGGTAGCGAAGCACTGACACTTGTGTACCATAAAAATTGAGAATGTATTCATTAGTGTAATATACCAGATGTTTATTTTAAATGAACCACTTGAAATAACTTGCTAGATAACTTATTTTGAGGTTAGATCAAAACTTCCTTGATCTTCAGTATTTGTAAATAATTTCCACTTCTATTTTATGGTAAAAACAAAATATCAATCCAATACATAATTTTTCACTTGAATAGACCGAGAGTATATTATGGTTCCTACAGCGCCGTGAATGCATTTTAAATGTGTAATACCCATAGGAAGAGACTGAGTCAGCGTCCAGAGAACTCTGTTGCTCACCAGTATAGAACTTACTGTATTTTTCGCAATTTGACGTTTAGTTGGGTCTATATGACAAAGACACTTTTCACATTTTTGTCGAAAATATTAGTTATCATCAAAAATGGAAGTAGTTTATGTTCCAACACATGAAATTGTACCTGAAAGTGTACCCATACTTTATAAAGTATGCTATTCTCTAAAAGTACTTCGAAAAAGTAACAAATCTAAACACTAATAATTGCCTATTATGGAAACTTTTATCCATTGATCTTTTTGCTTCTTTTAAGCCACCTGTACACGCACAAAGGATGAAAATAACAAAACAAGCATTACAGTACAAGGTAAAAACTAAATATCCTGTCATTTTTATCTCGTAGCCAACACATTCATATTATAGCCTAAATAATGCGATTTCTTTAAATTTCAAAATTTCAAGCAAAGATTTTTTTCATAAAGAGTAGGCCGAACGAGTCAGGCGAGGGGACTGTAATCAAAATTACAAAAAGAAACATCATGGTATTATAGTAGAGACCTTTAATTCACTATAAATATTACTAAAATATAATTTTAGTAACCATATTTTGTTTAATTGTGAAATGAAAATGCTGGAAATGAGGATGTATTTCAAATGAAAGCAATCGGCGGTCTCATAATGACGTAACAGCGTAGATACGACGCGCGCATTCCAGGGTAGAAAACTAAAACAAGGTTATTATAGTGCAGGTGTTATAATTATTGATAATGTAAATTTGCGTAACTGTAACTTCACTAACATTTCCACAACCAGGTACAAAACACTTCTTTACAGACATTTAAGTTTCAAAATAATGTAATGATATACAAAACAACAAACAAAACATTAAGGTTAAATATTCAACTAGCTCCGTTGCCAAATTTCTAAAAAAGAAGCATGTTCCCTGAAGTTTAATATCTGGCTTTTTAAAATAATTTCTTTTAACACAAATATAAACACAAAGCATATAAGCATTCCCTATATTTAATCATCGATTAATGTCTAATGGTTTAATAATACTGAAATATAATACTATAATAAAGGATTGCTTTACATCACAATATTATCTTAATTATTTAGAAACATGGCAATGCAGCATTTGTTTCCTCGCTGAATCTGTGCTGTCTACGCTGTACAATTGGCTTGGGAAAATGCGGGAATATCTGACCGTTTAAAGAGCGCTTAAACTTTACGAATTTTTTTTAAGCATGACATTTAATAAAAAAAAAAATACGGGTCAATTATTTTAAACTGTAGATGTTATTAAAGTAATAAAAAAAAAATTGTCCCCTTGCCTATTGTGGGTTTTATTTCTTCCACGATAAGTGCACTTGATCTCTGAGAAATATTAGCTGGTTGCGTTCAACAGTCTGGAGTCAGTTAAAAATCACGACAAATCAGTAAAATACATGCATTTTCAGCACTGTGTTATTTTTTGGGGGTATTGATTGTGTGAATTTATATTCTTTGCACAAAAACTACTACCTTTCAGCTTTGAAATGCCATCTTGAACGTGTAGATATCTTTAACATTTTTACAGTTAAAAATATTAAAGCATAAAAATGACGTTTTTTAAATGCTTTAAATCGGGCAGACAGGAACTGACGCATGCGAAAATTAAATGACGGTGGATTTCCTTCTTTGGAACCCTAAAAAAAGATTCTCACAAAGTTTGAGCAAAATCTAAAATAATCTAGCTTTACCGATTATATGATTTCATATGGAATGACTCGTATGTATTTGGCATGGTAGGAAGTTTTGAGTCAAACACCTTTGGCCTGGTGGCAAATATAAGGAAAATACACGTGGCTGTAAACGTGTTTAATGATAGTTGATTTAAACATTTGGAAAATAAATCGATGTAGTTTAAAATGTTGCATAAATTCATTTTTTCCATAGTAACAGGTCTTAATTTCATATTTTTGTTTTTACTATAAAATAGGGCTGGAAATTATTTTCAACTAACTGTTACTAAGTAGGTTTTGGTTTAACCTCAGAAATATACTTTGTTTATATCTTTGTGCATACAAACACAAGTTGTATGAAGTAAATAAATTGAAGATCATCTTTACTTTTGAGCAGTGGTGTGTACTGGAGAACAATATTTTTTATATAATTCAACACTGAGATAGAGCATATACTAAATTTCACCGGCCGCCACTGAGTTCTCGCCAATGGTAAAAGGTAATTTTCAAGTTATGTGATTCATACAGCTACTAATATAATGTCGAAAATATAACTGCAAAAATATTACAACGCCGCTGGATCAAGTGACAAATAAGCTGGTCAATGGAGCTGAGACATAGGTTCATAATCGTTTCTTTGTTCCACCAATTTTTAACTTATCAGCCAGATGTTTTAGCCTGTCTAGACATACGTATCTCAATATTTACTTATCTTATAAATGCATTGCTGCGGACGCAGGTCGTAACTAATTTGATACACGTGCAAAGATAAAAACAACAAAGTATAAGAGAGTTATTTCAAGTGGTTGACTTAAACTAAACAGCCTATATAGTAAAAGTTTTGTTTTGAGAATTTTCATTTTTTATGAATTGACAAACATAAGGTGCAATGATCTAGTTCCAGCATAAGTTGTATAAGAATTAGTCCTGTAACCTGCCAAAAAAACCCAGAACTTTGAAATGTTAGGGATTTTGTAGACTTTGGGGTCCATAAGTACATGCTAATTTTGTAGCCCAGTTTTACCGCTCGCACCGCCATTTTAGCAAGATGGCGCCTAAAACTAGTTTTTTTTTTTCAAAATATACCCAAGTAGCACACCTTGTTGTAATTTGGGTGCGCCAACGTTTTGACACCTATAGCAATTCATTTGGTTATAATAACCATACATGAAGACATTTTAAAAATCTTTTTAAAATGTTGACACAGCCAAAATGGGGAATGTGTTTTCAGTTGTGAAAACATCATCAACAAGGTGCAAATATGGCTAATATGGTATGCCTGCATTGGGCTGTACGATGTTCAGATTAATAATATAAAGATAAGTAACATCCATAAGAGATACGCTGATTATTATGACCGATACATAAACAATAATTTGCATATTTACATATCAACGTATCTAAAACAAACCAGGGAGCGGCTCCAGGCTTCAGCGTTTATTTTAATGCTTTTGCATAACTTAAAACTTAATAGGTATACAAAATTTGTTTGCTTGAGTAATGTATTTTTCAATGCTGTTCTGCTGTTATTTTAATCTCTGTTGTTTTTAAGTGATACGTGATAAGTGATAAACTTTAGTTTTGTGTTATTGGGTACTGATTAATAATCGATTTTTAGTTATAAAGATTTATTTAGTGAATATTCATTGAGAATCAATGAATAATAAATGTGTAGTGTGTGACCAAAGAGCAACACAACGGGGTTGTTTATCTTTTCACAGATACCTAAGTGAACAAAACAGATCAGGGTAGGCATAATGCATGAATGTGACAGTTTGAAAGCCCAAAAATAGATAAGATTAATGTTAACTGTACAAAAAAATAGAAAACAACATTTGATTCCATTTGAATAGTAAAAAAGTCTACATTTTATTAAAAAAGATACTTATGTTTTTCAAAAATATTTATTTTAACTTAAATGGAAATTTCATTCTTAAGGTAGCTCACAAACTGTAAATGTTTTCAAGTCTGTTGATATTTTCTTAATTCAATTTTAAAGGTTGTTATTAAAAAAAATGTGTTTATTTTCAGATTTCCCGAGAATCTGGTGAGAAGAGGAAGTGGGCTGAAAGCTCTCAAAATGAAAAATGCCAGTAAGTAATACTACAAGTGTGCAGAACACTTTAAAAAATGATTATACTATTAAAAGATCTGGATTAAAAGTACTGAAAATCAGTACTGTTCTATTTTTCCCCTGGCTACACTATAACCAGGATCGTCATACGTACTCTCCAGGTTATTAGAGAATTATATTGAACATTGATAATATAGCGAGTAGTTACTCATTCATACCTCATGACATAATATCAAGTAGATACCTACGAAGCATCGACTGTTTTGTTGATATGTTACTTTTACTGCAGTGATGTAGGTTTGTATATTTCAAAGAAATCTCACTTGTTTCAGCATTGAAAATTATGTTCCTTCGCCACGATTAGTACTCAAGATAGCAAGGTATGTTAAATTTAAATATACAGTGTAGTGATCCAAAAAAAATTTTTGGATTACTGCACGCTACATTTAAAGAACTTAAAAATATCTAAAATTTGATGTGCCAGACATGGCCGTTGCTTAAAAAATAAAAAAAAAGGACCAGGGGAGTTTAAAGTGGCAGGCCCTGTATATTTAAATTTAACATACCTTGCTATCTTGCGTACTAATAGTGGTGAAGGAATTAAATTTTCAATGCTGAAACAAATGAAATTTTTTGAAATATACAAACTTACATCACAGCAATAAAAGTAACATATGAACAAAACAGTTGATGCTCTGTAGGTACCTATCTACTTGATATTATTTCATGAGGTATGAATGAGTGACTACTTAGCATATTATTAATTTTCATTATAATTCTCTACTAACCTGGACAGTACGCGACAGCATTGATTTTCAACACTTTTAATCCAGATCTTATAATATTATAATCACTTTTTTTGGTGTTGTGAACACACGTAGTGCCACTTACTGGCATTTTCTATTTTGAAAGCTTTCAGCCAACTTTCGCTTCTCTCCAGATTCTCGGGAAATCTGAAAATAAACACATTTTTTTATAACAACCCTTAAAATTGAATTAAAAAAATATCAATTGACTTTAAAACATCTACAATTTGTGATCAACCTAATGAATGAAATTTCCATTGAACTTAAAATAAATATTTTTGTATAAGTATCTTTTTTGACTAAATGTGGATTTTTTTACTGTTCAAATGGAATCACATGTTGTTTTTGTTTTTGTAAAGCTATCATTAATTTTAGTTATTTTTGAGCATTCACACTTTTGCATTATGCCGGCTCTGATTTGTATTGTTTACTTACCTGTGAAAGGATAAACAACACCGTGGTTTTCCTCTTTGACCGCACACTACACACTTATTAGTCATTGTTTCTCAATAAATATTTATAAATAATTTTTTTATAACTAAAAATCGATTACTAATCACAGTACCAAATAACAAAACTTTAAAATCACTTAAAAACCCAGATTAAAATGACAGACATCGTCTTACAGAACACTATTTATTGTCAAGACAGGGATAGATGGGGCATCGATCGGGTTTCTTCGTGCTGTGTTCATGATTGTGACCAATAGGAATAAAACCAGTGATAATATTTATGTATCTCGCATGGGATGTAGATAAATCGAAAACTTTTTATGTTTTGTTACTCATCTTCTAAGTATTATTAATCTGAGATACTTTGGTTGCGATTAAATCATGCTGATACTGACTAAGATATATCCAAACTATAGCTATCTAAATGGGCATTATTTGGCCATCATAACGAAAAATCTCTAGGTATGGAAATGATAAAGAGATGTATGTTGCAGCCATGAGCTTATTGTTTAGTTTTTGTAAAAAATTCCTAGCCACTTGCTTATAATACTGTCATATTTCTGCTTTGCACATTTAGATATATAATCTGTAAAATGTCATTGCATAACGTATCGTATAATAACTTGTCTTCTAATGATAGTTTGAACGATCTTTTCAAAATTCAAATTCAGTAATCAGTGTCACTGAGATGATTGTCGTTACTCAATTGGATAACAACCATTTTTTTTTGTAAAATAGCTGTTTTCGAGATTCTTTTTTATATCTAACCTTACACCTTACCTTCATACAAGACTATACAGCAGAAAACATAAATAATTTCATTATCCAATTAAGTTCTCTAGACTGGTGTACTGTATATAAGTCAACATGTGTTGAGAGCAAAACTACTAATTTCTTGAAAATTATTCGCAGTAGCTTTAATAGAATTTTTCTTTTAGTGAAAAGAAAAATTCGTAAGGCACGTAAGTTAGACTGGTTCAAACCAGAACCAGAACTACATGACTTAAAAAATCAAGTAGCTCTGTTGGAAAATATTTCAAATATCAAACCTGAATATAAACCAGTTCTAACTCATGAAAAAAAATTAAAGAGGCAAAAAAATCTATATTATAACAGAATGATCAATAATGCAACCAACAAATCGAAATATACTTGGAACCTAGTTAATGCAACTATAGGTAATACCAGGTCTAATAAGTTACCTTCAAACATTGATTATATTGATCAGGCTGATAAGTTTAATACATTCTTTGTTGAAAATATTCCTAATCTAATAAAAAATATGAATCAGCGTGTAACATTTAGCGATTTTATTGAATTGATCAAGATAAATAAGGAATCCATGTTCTTATACCCTATCTCTGCTGAGGAGATATGCAATATAGTAAAAAATTTCAAACCCAAAACCTCTAGCGCTTTTGATGGCATATCAATAACGTTACTTAAACAATGCATAAATATACTAGCTGCCCCACTTGCAGACATTTACAATGCATCTTTCTCTCAACCAGTTTTTCCTGATTCGTTAAAATTAGCTATAGTAATGCCCTTGTTTAAAAAAGGTGATCAAGATCAACTAGAAACTTATCGACCGATAAGTTAGTTGTCAGTCTTTTCAAAAATTCTAGAAACTCATGTATACCAGGCTTCTTGCTTTTATAAACAGATCTAATTTCTTTCACAATTTTCAACATGGTTTTATAAAAAATAAGTCGACAACGACAGCTCGTCAAATTTGCTGATACAGTGTTGAACGCCTTGGATAGTCAGGAGATTGTTTGCGGATTATTTCTAGACTTGTCCAAGGCATTCGATACCCTAAGTCATACTTACCTTCTAAATAAATTAGAAACAATTGGAGTTAGGGGTCCTAGTTTAAGCCGGCTTACCTCTTACTTGAAAAATAGAAAACAAAAAACCTGCATATCTATAGACATTAATAAATACGAATTAGATGTATTAACCTTTAATCATGGTGTACCACAAGGAAGTGTCTTGGGTTCGTTCCTTTTTATAATGTTTCTCAATGACCTAATAAATGTTGTCAGTGATGGAAATAAAATAAACATTATAAATTATGCTGATGACACCAATCTAATAATAAAGGGTAAAACTTTCGCAGAAACCCAACAAAATACCATTCAGATATGGGCAAATTTAAAAGATTGGCTTTCTGTTAATCAGCTCATTTTAAATGAATCTAAATCAAAGTGTGTCATTTTTAAAACCTATCCATCAACAATCTAAACTCCTGATTGTTTCACCGATGAGATATCCATTCAAACATCAAACAGTACTAGCCTGTTAGGCATGGTAAAGGATAGTTAATATAAATGGGTTGCCCACACTGAAAATGTTGTAAAAAAATTAAACAAAAAATTGTTTCGCTTTTAGAATCCTATCACGGTCATTTAACGTGGATACTCTTAAAATTGCTTACTATGCCAATTTTTATTCCATTTTCAAATATGGAATCAAAATATGGGGTGGCTCCAGTGATTCAAAGTTCTCAAAGTACAAAAAAAGAGCTATCCGAATAATCTTCAATAAAAAGTTCAATAAAACCTGCAGAGGATGTTTCAAAGACAACTTGCCTACAGTTTCTGGATTATATATTTACTCTTGCTTGATGTATCTAAAAGCTAACAATTTAGCTATTGTTATGAAACCAGAAATAAAGAAAATTATACATTCCCCAAACATCGTCTACCTTTTACTGAAAAGCTCCCCTTTTATGCGACAATAAAATTTTTTAATAAGCTTCCTACAAATTTGAAAAACAATTTTCATCTAAATTGTTTCAAAAAGCATGTTTTCAGGTATATATGTGATATTGAGCCGTACTGTGTTCAAGAATTTGTTAATTTTAGATTTTAAATTGTGACATTGTACATGTTTGTTTTATTTTTGTACTTCTTTGTCTTATTTGTCTTATACATACGAAATTTTATGGTTGTACTTCTTCTAATCTACTTTATGTATTATTTTACAGATTGTTTTAGTTGTAGTTTAGACCTTAAGTTCTAAGTTGACCTGTTTTATACATATGCATTGTATGTCTAATGATATGGAATAAAACTTACTTACTTACTTACTTTACCTGTCAAATTTTCGTTATATTTTTTGACATTTGATTTTGATCGAGGTATCAAATCGATGTTTTGTGTTGGAGGTGGGAATTTTAGTTCGTTTTGCCGACTTCATTTCTTTCCTCGGTCCCATTCACCTAAGTGAATCGTTTAACCGAAAGATTCTTTTAGTTCAGTGAGTCAGGGAATGTTAGATTTCTGGGACTGTCGTTAGTCAGTAGGTAATATCGCTGTATCAGAAGTAAAGTAAAAGAAATTTGCTTTTGACAATATAGCTACCGGTCTTAATGAGAGTAGGAATTGAAAATAAAAGAAGTAAATAAAGGTATTTATTTCAGTAATTCTTTCTTTTTCACGACTATTTTTGATATAGGATGTGCTGCAAAAGCAATATTTCAAATAAACTGTTTTTGGGAGCCATGTTGCTAATATGGAGGCATGGGCGGTTGCAAAATAAGTTTTAGGGACACAGAAATCCCCAAATTTTCAAAACAGACTTTTTTCAATTTGGCTATCAGGATATATTTCACAAATAGGAGTGAAATGTTGCCAAATAAAATCAAACTTGTAATTTATATATTTTTTTTTTTAGGATGATTTTAGCGATTTTCTTACGAGCAGTAGGAAACAAAAACATGAGGATAAGCAAGAGCTATCTAAACCGAATTTATATTCAATGCAAGCAATAAATAAAATTGCGTATAATCCCAATTTGCAAGCATCTTTTTATTATGCTGCTGGTTATCAAGTAGGATTTGTTAGGCTGAGATATATAAAACTTTTGGAAAAGGAGGCAAATTATTAATTAGTACTTTAGTGTAATATATTGTATTTACTTTTAAAAGTTATATTCTAAACAAGTTATTTATTTTATTAAGTGATAATAAATGGGAAATCTTTTATTAACCTTTTTTTTATGTATCCACCTCATTTTCAGTATGCACATTTAAAACATCGTAAAACAGGAATTTGTTTTTAGTTCCATATTCGTTTTTTACAACTTGATTATCCCTTTCACTTTGCACTGTTGTTTCAAAGCTGCCCATCATATGAGGCATTTTTTTACCGCCTGAGTACATATTCGTCAAGAGCAATGTGAACCATTCTATAATATGGAAAAGTACCCGTCGTTTTACATGTTTGGTGTGTTTTAGTTAGCTTTTTTTAAAATCTTATAAAACAAAATTACAAAACCCAGAATTAAGAAAAGATTTATTTAAAAAATGATATATTAGACATCAAACATTTTTTGGTTAAGATGTAATAAAAAGTATAATTTAAAAATATTTTTTTGAACGATTTATTTGAAACACGGAATAATGCGCAGCGAAACATGTGCCACACATATATCTTGAATCACTTCTTTTACTATGTTTATTGCGAATTACACCACTTTGTAGTGTTCTTCTTGCGAGCCGTCGCACAGTGTGGCAGATACCCGAAAGCTGGCAAAAAATGAAAAAATAAAATGTCGCATCGAACAAAGTATTGTTGCTATTTATTATCAGCATGAATAGGGGCATGTTTTCCCCCACCACTTAATCTTGATGCATGCTTTTGTTTGGATTTATTTTTAATTTATGAATGAAATAATTTTAATAATATTTTGAAAATGCCTTTCTGAGGTGCCAAATATTTACGTATTGTTCTAAAATCCTTAATGTAATAGTTAACATCCTCACGCTTCCCCACGTAAAATTTTATATACCTATTGATATAGTAATACTAGAATAGATTCATAGTAAAGCTAAATCAAATACTCGTGTCTACCCCTTATTATTTTATTTGCCTCTTTCAACAACCCTACAGTATATTATTATACTCTTCGCAACTAAAACGAAGAGTATATTGCATTTAATCGGCACATTTTTAAAATAGTAAATATCGCTCATAGCAAAAAAAATTTCACATCATTGTGTTAGTCGTTGAATTCTGAATGACTTTCAAAATGTTCGTCTGTCTGTCCGTCCGTCTGTCTGTCTGTCCGTCCGTCCGTCACGTTTTTTGTAAGCACGATAACCTAAGAGTGGAAAGTCTGATCGTATTGGAATTTGGACTGTAAGTTACTGTTAGTTGGAGGAAGAACCCTATTGTTTTTGAAAACAATTGTTCGATAAATGTAAAAGTTATTGAACATTTTAATTAAAAAATGGTAACCTGAACAGGGTTACAACCCCTGATCAGATGCTACAAAAACATAAGTACTGTATAGTATATTACAAGCATTTCGCTAACCAAGCTGGAATCATCAGGGGACGACTAATATTAAAATTTATTATACCTAAAAAAATAAGTTATTTTTAAAGAACAGCGAAGAGGATGTGTTCCATTTAATGCTGATTACATCGGATCCAGTAATAACCAGTTATAGGCAACTTCCTAAAAAAAAATTAAACATTTTCCTAGGGAAGTATTCGACTTATTAATTGCCCCCAATATTTCTGCAGATAATTCAGAGAATGAGAATGACTGTTTCTTATCTGCATCAGACGCAGACGATTAATCACTACGGATAGGACATACTCATTTCTATTCACAAATATTAATAAAACTTTAAATTGTAAATTCTTAATTTAATAAAGTAAATATATTACTAGGTTCTTTAAGTGTTTTGCATACTCCTGGACAAATAATGTATTAAAAAATTAAGTACTATAAATTTTATTTTTATTTTAGATTTTTATTTTTTTAATTACACCCTGTATATCGCAATATACGAGCAAACATCATAAAGTTGATTTATTTATACATTAACAACCATCGTCGGCTATTCTCAATAACAAAAATTTTACCAAACTCGTTCTATGAATTAATGCCAGCTTTTGGGGTATCTTGCCACACTGTGCGTCGGCTGGAGAAATTTGGGACAGTGTCTTTCAGTAAAACTAAGTTCTGAATTAGTTTCTAGCATTCTGCTGGTGTATGGTATTTTGCACTGATTTGTTTTATTAGTAGCAGATGAAATGTTTCGAGAGGTACACATTTTTCACTTACATTTATAAAGTTTGTACACGTTTAGCACAGAACAATCCAACAAGTAGAATAACACAAATTGTACCATTCATAGATTTCCTCACACACTACAGGGGAAAGTGTTTTCATCATAATCCACAACACAGATTGGCTTCATGATAGTTCTTCCACTTATTCAATATTTTTTCCCTTGTCTGTTACACCAGGTGTACGACAAGACGAGCATATTATCCTCTCTTTTATCTTGCCACCTGATAGCAAGAAGGTTGACGTCAAGTAAACTCCTCCCTGTTTAGCTTCTCTGAAAACTTTGGCATATTTCTACATCTTTTTTTTACTGTTCCATAAGGTGTGGTTTTCTTTTATGTAAACAATCGAATAAATTCGGACTACTGTCCCAGTTGTCAATAAATAAGTTATGACCTTTATTTAGGTAAGGTTCAAGTAATGTCATGTCATAACTATATTTCCTGATTAGCCAATACACTTTCAAAATTTTTTACGTCAGTTTTTGCACCAGTGTAAATAATGAATATAGCCGGCTTCAGAATCACAATAAAAAAAATTGTATGCCAAATCTGTGTCTCTTAAAATATATTGTCCAAAGAATACGTGGCCTCGAAACAGTAACACATTTTTGTCAATACAAATATTATTGGAAGGGACAAAAAGCTTCTTTGAATTTAGTTTTTTAAATGATCAACAAAAATCCTTATTTTTTGTAAAAAGTGCTTTTTTTCAGGGGGGATTCATCATTGTCGTTAAAATGTAATAATGTAAGTAACAACAAAAATCGATCTCTTCATATGCCGAGTAAAAATGGGAGTTCTTATAAATTCATCATTTGACCAGTCAGAGTTAATTTTGTTCTTTTTTTACATGTGGCATCAATAATGAAACTGCGAAGAAGCTTTAGGGTTCCTTATAATCCATTGTTTTTCACATTTTTATACGGGAACTGTCGGAATGTTCCTGTCTCTGCATTCATAATATTAAGTTGTCTCACTTGCTATCATCACTATTTCTTGAGTAAAAAAGTATTCATGAATTGTTGGTTGAAAGGCCTTTGCTGTAGCTGCTAGTGGCACAGGTGCCTCAACTTCATCGTCGACATCCATAAATCCTTGCAATTTTCTAGTTCGGTTCTGTTTAACAAGAAATCTGCAGTATTTAGCAGTTTCAGGTACATCGGTATCCATGTCATCTTGATCAGAGCATTCATCGTCACTTATATTTTGTTCTTTACATTCACTGTCACTTTTTATTAATATTTCTTTAAGTTCCTTTTCCGTTAAATAATGAAGCCTCCGCAACATGACGTTTATTTTTTTTTGACCCAAGAAAGATACAAAAACAACATATAACAACTGAAATCAATTTATACACAAAAATATTTAATTTACAGCCTAACAGCTGATCCGTAAAGTAATGGAATTGCGTGAAATTGCGATGTACCACATATAACTCTTACGGTGTCGGCGTAATCGGGGATCCCCACCACGTCGGAATCGCGCGCACCGTGGTTTTTATCACTGTGTAATATATATCTCAAAATATCATACGAGCGAGTTTATTCGGGTAGAGCAGTATGATCCTATTTTTATTAAGAATGCGAGTAATTAACCGGTCGGCGAACATATGTATTCGTTAGAAGCAGTGAAAGGGTTTTAAACAAAATCTATATTATGTGTCACAGTAGTTAAACTAGAAGAGTATAGGGGGGTTGCGTATAATAATAGACAGTATTTTATAGATGGGTATTTCATTACAAAATACTTTTACTAAAAGGTAAAGCACGAGAACAAACGGTACTTCTCCACTTCCAAACACCATCAAAACGGATTTGGTTAAATTGAGAAGTGAGCGCTTTTAAATTTTTTATCGACAATCTAAGTCCTCATTAACATTATCGTAGTTGTCATGAATTTGAGTATCATCAGCTTTAGTAGGTAGTGATTTTGCTGATGTATTAGGTGCTGGAGCTGAGAGATATATACAAAGTACAACAAGAGGCCGGGAATCGATCCCTTGGGTACTCCCATTTCGGCTTTCAACGCATTTTTAATGTGGTGGCAGACGCTCCATATTTCTTTATAGTATAACAGAAGTGTTTTAATAAAAACATTATAAACTTGGGCCATTATTATTTAATTTATGTTTTCAATGCCCGTTGCCCAAGAAGGTAAAATAACTAAATTTATTTATATTTATCAATATGAATTATAATAAATCATCAACATTTACAAATTCAAAGTATTTCTTACAGTGTTTTACAACTACTTTAGGAACATAAAATATACTCTATGTAAACTTATTCAATGACATTTACAGAACAGGCACCAAATGAACATTTAATCGTCGATTAAAATCGGTTCTTCTTTAATTTCTAGAATACATTGTTTATTAACCAAAGAAAGTCTTCCTGATTTGTCAACATTTTCCTCCAATTCTTTATTCTGTCCATTTAACTCCTGAATATTTTCTGTGTCCTTATGCATCTCTTTTAGTTTTAAATTTTCTTTCTCTAGGTTTGAGTGTTTTTCCTTAATTTTTTCATTTTCATAAATTAATTTCAGGTTGGTATGTTTTTCATTAGTAAGGGATTCGTTCATTTTACTTAAAATTTCGTCTCTTTGGTTCATTTGTATTTCATATTGTGATCGACTCATCTTCCACTAAAAAATATTTTTTTTGTTTAAATATGAAAAAAAAGTCTTTCCTTACAGAGATAAAAAATTGTATAAAAATGAAAATAGAGTTACTATGTTTTGAAATAGATCAACCCTGAGACTGACATACACTAAAAAAAACTAAAAAATATTAGTTTTTTAGATATAGAATATATGGAGTACCACAGGACTCTAACTTAGGTTCCGTATTATTTTTCCTTATTAATGTATCATGTTGCCTCACTGTTTTTTTTTTCGCCAGGTGACGAACATTATTTTGCAGACATGAATAGTAGTTATTAGTGTTTCCATTTAATTGAACGTATAATCACGCTAATAACTGCTATAACACAGCCTACTTTTAATACAAGCTGCGAAATAAGGAGAAGAGGCAACACTGTCGCAGGCTAGCTAGTCTGAGTAGTCTGCGTTGCAATTTAAAACCTGGCGACATAATTTCCACTTGATTCTGAGAAAAAAACGCTTGCAAATATTGTCTAAAAAACCTGGGGATTGCAAATTTTTTTGAAATTCTTTTTTTGCAAATTTCAATCGCAATATTTTCTCTGCAAACTTCCTCATTTAGTCTTGGTAGTAACGCTTGGGTCCCAGGCCCCAATACTAAGATATGACTAACGTAAATTTCACTAGCAGCTACTGCAATACCGTCATTAGACACTACATGAGGTACATTAGTACCGAACTCGCAAAACGAGCATTTTTTCTTGTATAAACATAAACTTTATCAGGTATGAATACGAACAAATTTTTAGAGGTTCTCTAGTAATTAACCTATTCTGTGACCTAAACCAAGCTTTTGGCACCGTGGAAAACTCCTTTCTTCTTGAAAAATTGAGCCACTATGGTATAAGAGGTGTTGCTAGATTGGCTTAGTTCATATTTAAAAAACCGACCATAAAGTGAACATAAATATTTAACACGAACAAAGAAGACATAAAGATTGGGGTGCCTCAATGGCAGTGTCCTTGGGCCCCTCCTCTTTGCTCATTTTATAAACGATCTGTCAAAATATCTAACAGACGGATGAATTGTAATATTATTTGCTTATGACTGTACTATTGTAGTTTCTACAAAATGCAAGAAAAACTGCAATACATTATAATTATTATAAAAAAAATTCGGAATACTTTGGTGTTTACTGGGAGACTTTTTAAATATTGAAAAACATTATGCTCGGACCTCATACGTGTTTTCAACTTTACACATGATGAATCTTGTAAAGTATACTTATTTAAGCGCTAAATAATTATAGAACAAATGTATAGGTACTAAAAAGTCCCCATTGTAGAAGCAGCAGTAATGTATACTTAGGTACAATAAATTGACAACATTTTTCAGAAAAGTTAACGTTTTGAATCAATTTAAAATTGCTTCTCATATATTTTACGTTTTTGCATATGTGTGCCGTTTAAAATTTTTCGGCGGCGGTGTATCTATGTTGATCGTTGGCGGCGACGGCAGCGAAAACCCGCATCAAAACAAATCTTGTAGAAAACTTTCAGTAACGATGTGGTTTTCACTTTCTCTTTCTAAAATAATCACTGGCGGTTCTTCTATAAGGTCATTTAGTCAATGACCTCCCACACAAATAAAAAATAGAGCTATTCATTTTGTGAAGTTTAAAAATATGTAATATATATATATTTTTAATATTCTTAAAAAATATATTAAAGTTTCTAGTTCATTCTATGCACAATACCAGTGGCGGCTGGTGAAATTTAGGCTATGTCATATCTCAGTATTGGAGCATGGGATCCAAGCGATACTTAAAGGCGTAACTATCAGGACTAAATGAAGAAGTTTTGCAGAAAAAAAATTGCGCTTGAAATTTGCGAAAAAAAGTTGGAAAAATTAGTGCCCCCAGGTTATTTTTTTAAACGATTTATAAAATATTTGCGAAACATTTTTTTTCAGAATCAGGTGGAAAATATAAGTTCACATTTCAAATTTCATCGAAAAATATTGGTTTTCTATAAAGTTACACCGTTTTGAAATTTTATTTTAGATTCATTTTTCACTTTGCAAACTTCAAAACGGTGTAACTTTATAGAAAACCAATATTTTTCGATGAAATTTGAAATGTGAACTTATATTTTCCACCTGATTCTGAAAAAAAAATGTTTCACAAATATTTTACAAATCGTTTAAAAAATAACCTGGGGGGCACTAATTTTTCCAACTTTTTTTTCGCAAATTTCAAGCGCAATTTTTTTTTCTGCAAAACTTCTTCATTTAGTCCTGATAGTTACGCCTTTAAGTATCGCTTGGGTCCCATGCTCCAATACTGAGATATGACATAGCCTAAATTTCACCAGCCGCCACTGCACAATACTATGCAAATATCTAGATTGCAGGTTTTCGTATCCCCTCCGAGCACCGAGCCTCTACATTCATATTCATTACATTATTCATTTATAGAATTTAAAAATCTTGGGTCAATCCCACAACGTGTCCTCAAAACTAGCTACGGACCGAATTTACAACGAATTGTAGTGAAATAGACTTATGAGCGAATCGTCAGAAAGCAAAAGAGACAGAAAACACTGGCGGGGACAATGTCCCTGATATTTTACGGAAACAGTAACGTACGCAAGTTAAGTAGAGCAGTCACCAGTCAGCAGTCTTAATGCTAACTAGGTACGCGTTGGTCGGTAAATTCTGTCGCGTTTTTTTTAATGTTTTTATTTGTGCACATTTTATTAGCAAATCTCTACTTGTCGTGAAATTAAATAAAACAGTGTTTTTGATGTTTACTATTAAATATGTGTGTTGTACAAAATATATTAACACTGAAAGATGGACATAAGTTGGGTTATGAAGACCGAGTGAAATTCAAAGGTGGTGGCCGTCCAAAACCTAATATGACGATAAAGCAAACATATCTTGATAAGAAAAAAGAAGTTAATAGGTATTTTTAATTAAAAAAAGTTATCCTTCAGCAAATTTTATTCATTGTTACGCTCATCAACTAAATTTAATTTTACAAAAAGCATCAAGTCAGGATAAAAGCATAAACATTTTTTTTTGCTAATTTACATAGCTTTTCTTTATTCTTTGGAAAATCGGCAAAAAGAACAGCCGTGTTAGATAATGTTGTTAAGGTGAGATTACCTAAAGCGACTCCAATACGATGGAATTTTAATACAAAGTGCATAGAGACTGTTTATATCTATCGAACAGAACAAGTATTACAACCTTTAAGTCTAACCTCCGTATCCACCTCTGATATGTGCATAAGTTAAGCGTGCGCTACGCGCACCCTCGGCGCGTTGCAAGGCATCTTCCTCTGTCGAGGAAAATATTTGTATATTATTGGCCGTCACGCCGTTACGTTGCGTCGCATCGAATTCGGCCATAAGACTTTTTGCGTCTTCCGCGACGTGGAACGACGCGCCCTCCGCGATTTTGCCGAAAAGACGCGTTCCGATATTAGCCCCCCCTCCACGACCCCCACCCTCCAATTTTTTTCGCGGTAATCCCCCCTTGAGTAATGCCCGAGTATTTTTTCGGACGATCGAAAATTTTCGGCGCGTCGACGGCCGCCACACCGTTACGATGCATGTCGGTCATACGACTTTTTTGCGTTGTTCGCGACGAAGAACGACACACCCCCCGCGATTTTGCCGAAGAGGCGCGTTCCGAAATTGGCCCCCCTTCTCCGACCCCCACCCTCCCCACCAATTTTTTTACCGAAACGTCTCCTCGAATAACATCCGCCCACGGAAGCGCGGTTCTTAATCTACCGACGAAGTATTTCTTTCGGTCGATCGAAAATTTTTGGCGCGCCGACGGCAGCCACGCCGTTACGATGCGTTGGATCGAATTCTGCCATAAGACTTTTTTGCGTCGTTCGCGACGCAGAACGACACGCACCCTGCGATTTTGCCAAAAAGGCGCATTCCGAAATTGGCTCCCCCTCCCCGACCCCCACTCCCCCTCCAATTTTGTCACGTAAACCTCTCCTCGAATACTACCTACCCACGGGAGCGCGATCCTTAATCTGCCGACGAAGTATTTTTTCGGACGATCGAAAATGTTCGGCGCGTCGAAGGCCGCCACGCCGTTACGATGCGTCGGATCGAATTCGGTTATATGACTTTTTTGCGTCGTTTGCGACGAAGAACGACGCGCCCCCCGCCTTTTTGCCGAAAAGGCGCGTTCCGAAATTATCCCCTCTCTCCGACCTCCCACCCCCCACCAATTTTTTTACGGAAATACCTCCTCGAATAACACCCCGCCCACGGGAGCGCGGTCCTTAATCTGCTGACGAAGTATTTTTTCGGACGATCAAAAATTTTCGGCGCGTCAGAGGCCGCCACGCCGTTACGATGCGTCGAATCGAATTCGGTCATTAGACTTTTCTGCGCCGCTCGCGACGTAGAACGACACGCCATACGCGAATTTGCCGAAGGGGTACCTTCCGAAATTAGCCCCCCTTTCCCCCCTACCCCACCCCCTCCAAATTTTTCTCGAAAACCTCTCGTCGAAAAATACCCGCCCACGGGAGCGCGGTCCTTAATCTGCCGACGAAGTATTTTTTTTCGGTCGATCGAAACTTTTCGGCGCGTCGATGGCCGCCACGCCGTTACGACGCGTCGGATCGAATTCGGTCAAAAGACATTTTTGCGTCGTTCGCGACGTAGAACGACACGCCGTTCGCGAATTTGCAGAAAAGGCGTTTGCCAAAATTAGCCCCCCTCCCCGACCCTCCAAACCCTCCTCGATTTTTTTCGAAACCCCCCGCCTAAGGACGGCCCCCCCACGAAAGCGCGTTCCTTAGTTTGCATATTTACCATATTTCGCGACCGTTTGAAAAAAAACGCGAAAAAGCGATCGATTTGGTACCTGTACAGGCCAAACGGAGCGTCGTACGAGTTTCGCACCCCTATACTTTTTTGTAGGCCTGGTCATTATCCTTTCTATTTGGGGGTCACGACCCCCTACTCTGAACTCGGGGGTTGTATAACCCCCCTCCACGCACCCCAATGGTGGGGGGTGGGTCGAGATGGAAGTTTTTTCATCTCGTGTCGCCCCCATGGCCACCCCCGGGGTCAAAACGGGGCTCGGAGGCTCGGTGTAGGCTACTATTGTTGCTCATTGGGCGGCAAAGGGGGGGGGATTTTCCGGGTCCTATATCTCGGCGACGGGAAGAGCTATCGATGCGATCTCGACGGCGTTGTACTCGTCTAGTCGTCCCATACCTGCATTGGGGGAACCATTTTTTGGAAAAAACGATTATTTCAAAATTCACCCCCCACCCCCCACGAAAACGCGCGGACAAACCATCTGTTTATAATGGCAAAATGTGCACAAAAGCACCCTTTTTACGTAAAAAATTCGTCGCGCCTCCCAGAGCACTTTAGACCCAATTATTAGATTGTTTAGAAAAAATCATTGATAATGAATCAGAAAACAACACTTTAAACCAAGCTATTGGTTTAAAAAACTACTTACAAAATGAACATTTTCTTTACTGGTTAAATTTTTTTTATTTAGTTATGCCTCATTGTGATATATTGTTCAATCAATTACAAAAATGTAATGTCGACGTCATAACAGTAAATAAGTGTATTGGCGTTTTTAGTGGTAAAATTGAACACATCAGAAATAAAATTTTGAATAACTATTTGGAGGAGACATCCATGCAGTCTGCCCAGAGATGTAAAACGGAAGAATCAAAAAGGAGAATTTCATTAGAAGTTTGTGATATAATTACATCTGAGATCAAAAACAGGTTTGGCTTCAGTAATCATTTAGCAGTGTCTCAGTTATTTCACGCAGATCGATTTAAAGATTATAAAAAAAGCTTTCCTCAAGATATGTTTAAATTAGTTAAAATGGAGTATCCAGTCATAAATCATTTGAAACTTAAAACCGAATTAGAAGTATTATATAGCCCGAGAAGATTTTTCCAATAGTAAAGATGCAGTTGCTTTGTTACAGCTTTTTATTAACAATAATTTGTGCAATACTTTTTCTGAAAGTGTCAAACTGTTAAAAATCTTGTGTACTCTCCCTATGACTACCGTCGAAAGTGAATGTTGTTTTTCCACCTTAAAAAGAATAAAGACATTTTTAAGAAATACCATGGGTCAGGAAAGGTTATCTTCTTCAGCTATGCTTACCATAGAAAGGGCATTAATAAAGAAGATAAAAGACTTTAATGAAAAAGTAATTGACCACTTTACATCTCAAAAAGACCGGAGGACCGACTTGGAATTTAAATCACTTTAAAAGGTAGGTAATACAGTAAACTTTTCTAATTGACCTCCCTATCTCTTGACCCACGAACTGCCGTTGAATATAATGCTCTAAAGTAGCTCCATGTAAATCTTATTTTGAAACTGTCAACTACTACTTTAAACTTGGAAATAGGATTTGTATTTTTTTAACAATTTTGTCATGTACTTTAATGGGTCTATAATTGAACTGTCATTTCCATTGTAATGGACATATGATTAAATTTAATTAAAATAAATATGCTTATTATTATTATGTTAGTATTAAAGACTATAGACTCGGTCATTCCATTTGCTAGATGCTTCACCACGAAAGAGTCGGTAAGAACTGGTAGGTAGTGTTGAGCGCACAAAACCTAAGGTAATAGAGGCCGGCCTGAAGCGTCAAAATGCCGAAATTCGAAGAGGGCAACTAGAAACTATCGCGCTGTTATGTGGCCATTGAAAAATAATTATTAACATTATTTCAAATCGCATCAAAAAATAAATATGGACTGGGGCGCAAATTTTCAACGGGCCGGTCCTGTACATATCTGAAGATTACTCAAATAAATGAACCGAATGTTCTTACCTGATTAAAAATAATTTTTGTAATCAAATTAGGAGTATTTATCTTTGGATCAGCGGTCATCAGTTCCTCTAATTTCTCATATTTGGCTAGATAAACAATCATAAACTTATTAAAAGCATAAACAACTTATTTTTATTTACCATTCACTTTGATATACATTTCTTCAAAATGCTCCTTTTCTTTTTTTAGCTTCTCATTTTCACCAACAAGAAATTTTAATTTTGTTAACGCCTCATTCGCCAATTGTGCGTTCTTTGATAATTCGATGGCTTGGAAGTGTTCTGCTTGAAGTTTAACCACCATTCTGAAAAAATTAATTTCATTTATTTTAATCTAACAAATTAAAAAAAAATTCCCTCCCTTATTGTTCAAATCACACAATCGTATTCGTACAACTCGCCCTGTAGCAGAACGAAAATAAAGTTGTCCCTAGTATCACCAAATATGAAATAAATATTAAGGCAAGTAAATATGTTCAACATATAAAAAATATTTTCGCCGCCATTTTCTTTAATGTAAAAATAAATTAAAACAATCATTTGTAAATGTTTAAAAACATTTGTATGATATATATGTACTTACATGCTATTTTATTCAGAATATTAAATAAATCATAGAAATGTTCTCTATATTTCGAAAATGTTTATTATATTATACAGGGTGGGGCAATAGTGTGTCCGACTTCGGTATGTCGAGTTCTAGCTAGAAACTTGATTTAAAAACATAAATAAACTATACAAAAAAAGTCTATAACAGGAAATTATTTTCCAGTATACAGGGTGAAAAATTGGTGAAACACGTCGACCTTGTTTCCAAAGAGGACATATTTTAATGTAATACTTGTATACCTATCATCATCCCTCTACCTTACACGGCCACCCCCTCAAAAAATTCAAATGGCAAAGGGGGTCGAGTGATACATCTTTTGAGAGGTCTTTCAATTCTCTACATAACTGTGTATTTTTTTAAACTTTTATCGATTCGTTCCTGAGAAATAATTGTTTCATTAGCCTAGGTTGGGGAAATAAAAATAAAAGAAGCAGTTTAAATTATCGTATGTATTGTTCAAAATGACCCCCACCGACTTCCATACGGTAGTATAATCTGTTTTGAAATTCTGTACGAACATTTCTGAACACATCTGGAGTCAATAAACGGCATTCTCGAACAATTCTTTCACGTAACTCTTCCAGAGATTCGGGTTTTGTTGCAAATACCTTTGATTTCAAATGTCCCCACAGAAAGAAATCCAAAGGAGTTAAATCGGGTGACCTAGCGGGCCACTCCACAGGACCATCGCTCAGGAAACCATTTATCCAAAAATTGACGGACTGCTATAGCAAAATGTGGGGGTGCCCCATCCTGTTGAAAAAACAGTTCGTCCTCTAAAAGATTATCGTCTTCCTTGAGGATTTGGGTAATCATTGGGTCGATGTTATTTTCTAACAGATCGAGGTACTTTTCGCCATTTAAATTGTCAGGAATAAAAAACGGCCCGACAATGTGATCCCCTAAGATGCCAGCCCAAACATTTAACTTCTGAGGCCTTTGGGTATGAGTTTCCATGAACAAATGTGGATTGATTTCACTCCAATACCTACAATTGTGCCTGTTTACCTCCCCATTTAACTGAAATTTCGATTCATCAGAAAAACACGTATTGTACAGTAGATTGGCATTACCGTTTAATTGTTCACTAATACTCTCACACAATTTCTATTCTCTCTGAAGGATATAAACCATTTTAAGAACTCACTCTGGTAAAATGTATCTCGATTTAAAATTGGTTGTGAACAAATTAATGTTTAAGGACTATCAAATACTTATGAGTCTTTTATTATTCTAAAACTAAACGGACAAGGAAAGTGTTTTTTGTCGAAAAAACTAGTGTTGATTTGAGAGCACTAAAAAATGTAGTTTTTTTTATAAATTCCAATACCCAGTGCCGTATTTTAGATTTTTTAAACGATTTCGATTGTGTGTAATCATCAAAAAATAAAATTATTTTCCTTAAGAACAAATCGATAAAAGTTAAAAAAAATACACAGTTATGTAGGGAATTGAAAGATCTTTCAAAAGATGTATCACTCTACCCCCCTTGCCATTTGTATTTTTTTGAGGGGGTGGCCGTGTAGAGTAGAGGAGATGATGATAGGTATTACATTAAAATATGTCCCCCTGGGAAACAAGCTCGACGTGTTTCATCAATTTTTCAAAAAATTTTTATCTCCAAAGTTATTCAGGGTGCTTACTTTTTGGCTGAGACACCCTGTATGCTCATCAAACGACGCGACGGTTGAATTTAGACTGTCTTTATTATAAAAAGGAAATATGAATATGTACAAAAAGCACGTATATAAAAACTATATAATTATATGTTTTTACAATAGTTACACGACATGAACCCTCATATCATTCCTCACAAAATACAACAATTAGGGTGTCTACCTACATACAAATTTTATAATTTAAAATAATATTGTGACCGATACGTAAAAAGCATCTAAAAGCAAACCAATTCTTAACTAAAGATATTGAATTCACCCTACATACTTATTTATCATGTGTTTTTTTACGATTGTTCTTTCATTTTGTGTGTATAAAACTTGGTTTGAGGTGCCTACAGACAGACACACATACATGTCTTAAGTCATAAACTCATGAATGCACGTTCATATACGCCAGTGTATAGATAAAATTTCCATGTTTTTTGTTGCTGCTTGAATAAAATTAAGTGTGTGTGTGTGTAGGTATAGTTGTGGAAATCTATATTATGACGGGACGTCAGGGGTAAGACGCTAAGGAACGCAGAGCCTAATTTAACGGTATTGTTCGTTCGTTTACTTTTTTAATGTAGGTTTTTGTGCTCAGTTTAGCTAGCAATAATTTAACAATTGTACTAAAAAGTATTAACTTGAAATATAAGTATTGAATTTAACGTATTCACTACACATGCAGCAGTTACAGTATTCAAGTTCGCTTAATATAAATTGTTACTACCCAGCAAGAACCGCGAGGTATGAGCATTTCTTACCAGGAAAGGATGGGTATGGAATATTAGTATAGAATATAGCTATTTGTTTACCTAGGGAGGAAAGTGTATCATTTCTTCCCGCGGATGAAAGTTGCAATCATCCAAGGGAGGAAGTGATACTTTACTCCAGAGTTGAATATGATTTTTTTGACACCTTCACATACTCGTTCACACATATTATTTATGATAAAGCTTTATTTCTTATATCTTGCTGAAATCAAAAAATATTTAAATATAAAAACCATGAGCAGGCTAGTAAATGTTTCCAGTCTATGGTAGCAAGTAATAGTCAAACAAAATTGTTTACTGCAAAATTATTATTGCAACGCGAGTTAGTGCATTACGAAAAAGAAAATGAGTTCGGATAGTGACTGTGAAATTCCTGAAGCTATTGTAGAAGAAGCAAGAATTGCCACACTAAATCTTCTTCCAGCAAAATCGAGATTAAAATATGCAAACGAATATAATACGTTCAAAAAATGGATGACAACCAGCAACGTCAAAAAAATGATGTCATTTTGGCTTATTTTTCATTTGCCAGTAAAAAATACATTTCGTCGACCCTTTGGGCAAAGTATTCGATGTTAAGAACTACGCTTATCTTAAGAGAAGATATCGAGATAAAGAAACAGAAACTGATACATTTTTTAAAAAAGGCAAGCTGGATATAAACCGAAGAAAGCAAAAACTTTCAGTAGGGAAGATATAAATAAATTTATTTCAGAAGCCCCTGACGAAATATATTTGTTTATGAAGGTAAACTTAATTGCTCTTTAACTTATTAGTAGTTTTTCTCACACATCTTGTTTTATTTAAGGTTGCTGTGGTTATGGCAATTTGTGGGGCTTATCGGTGTGATGAATTAACCTATTTACGTCTCGAAAATATTCAAGATAAAAACGGCATTTTAGTTATTACGATTCTTGACACAAAAAACGCACATTGCACGTACTTTTATTGTAACGAATGATAAGATTAATGGAAATAACGTTATTGACATATATAGGAAGTATTTTGCATTAAGATCTGCAAAAACAACATATTCCAGATTTTTCGTAAATTATATTAAAGGAATGTGCACAGTGCAAGCGGTTGGAAAAAGTACAGTTTTCCAAATACCCCGTAAAGTTGCCGAGTATCTTAAATTGCCGGAACCTTCTAGTTATACTGGACACAGTTTCAGAAGAACATCCGCATCGCTTCTGGTAGAAGCTGGAGGGGATATTATAAGTTTGAAGAGGCATGGGGGATGGAGGTCCTCAGCAGTTGCTGAAGGATATTTAGAAGATTCTATCTCAAAAAAGTGTAATGTGGCTCCAAATTAATATTGGAGGTAAAAAATCAGTCAGTATCAACTTGCGAAAAGATAAATAAAGACAAGCAAATTATTATTGAGGGTTGTGAATCACTATCAATAATAACGAGCGAAAATCAACACATTCACAACAACATTAAGCTGTTCATCAAAATCTTCTATTGCCATTAGTTTTAATAATCTAACAAATTGTACCATTAATGTTCATAATGATAAATAAAAAATTGATATTTTATTTGGTTTCATGTTAATATTAGCTCCCGTCTCTAATAGCAACGGGAGTAAATGTATATTATCTCCCGTTGCTATTGGAAACCGACTGAAGAGAGAAACATCTATTTTCGCTAGTAGAAAATACACTGACAAACAATAGAAAATGTCACTTTCGGAAGCAGGTGTCAAAAAAAGAGATTATTTAAAAAAGTAACAAGAAACCTTTAAAAACAAAATAAAAACAAAAAATATACTCTCAAAATAGTAACAGAAACAAATATTTTTCTCAATAAAACAACTAAAAATAAATTCTAATAGTAAAGTTTTACTACAATAAAAACAGACATATTTTTGTCAAAATAAAAAAAAAAAAAAAATATCCTGAAAAAGAATGTTTCTCAAGCACTGAACTACGAAAGCACAACAAACGGAATTAAATAATGCAGTTGATTCACTTCTTCACTTCACATCATCATTACCTCACCTCACTCTGAATCCTCGCCCGTCTCACCCTCTTCTTCATTTTCAGATGAACTACTATCGTTCAAATTTATAATACATTTATTTCCACTATTTGTATGATATTTGGCAATTCTTAAATAATCATTCTCAATTGTTCCTTGTTAATTTTCAACACTTCATTTTGAATTAACTCTACGACTTTTTTATCGAATTTCGGAAAAAATATTTCCTTTTCTGACATTTTTCTTCAATTTACACCAAATTAATTCAATCGGGTTGAAAATACAGAAATATGGCGGCAGCGCCGGCCCTGGGGTAGAGTGAGGAGCGGTCGCTCTAAGCGCCAGATGGCAAGGGGCGCCAAAAAGCAGAAGTAGACTAATTAGAGCTACTTAATTTAATTTAAATTCAATAAGTGTTGATATTTGCAATAAAAGTTGATTTTTGAAAATTTTGGAATTATTATTTATTTAACATAAAACCGAAGTAGAATTAACGTGAAGTGAAAGCGTCGACCAAAGGGCGCCGAAAAACAATCTCGCTCTACCCTGATCAAAGGCTAGCACCGGCGCTGTATGGCGGTAATCTCAACACTTTGTGGCCATATCTCTCCGCTACATTATCTATAATATACTTCTCGTAATTTTTCGTTTGTAGAACTTTCAACAGTTGTGCTTTATTATAATTTTCCTCATAATAGAGATCATGTTCAAAAATTTGCAATTCAAAAGATTATTGTAAACATCAAGGCAAATTTGTTTCGCATGTTCGTTCACATGTAACCGATTTTTTTCTTAATGAAAACACTAATGAACTTTGATTTTCTTCATCACTGTAATCACTATTACTTTTATTTTCACAAACACAATAAGATGCAGACGTAGAGGCCTCCCACGGTCGAAACATTTTTACATCAAATACCTTCTAAAATTATTTTCAAAAACACACTAGCAAATAAACAGATATAAAATAATTATTTCTTATATTACACTTTTACACAACTCACTGCAACACGATAACCTTCTTAAATTATTTTCAAAAACACACCAGCAAATTAACAGATAAAATGATTATTACTCATATTACACTATTACATAACTCACTTCAACACGATAACCTTCTTAAAATATTTTCAAAAACACGCCAGTAAATAAACAGATATTAAATAATTATTATTATAATATTATACATACAAATATATCAGCATTGCTAGAATTATTCGGTAACAAAATTAAGTGCGGCCCTGAAGTATCACAGCATGTCAGGTAAACTCCGCCTTGGTCGCGTGCCAGTAAACAGAACAATCATCGTTCTCACTTTAATGTAAGCGGTGTAAAAGACGGAAGATGTTATGTGTTATACATTTCCCGCCCTCATGACGCGTTTTGCCCCGCACGTCCCGTCACAATATAGGTTTCCTCAGCTATAATATGGATACTGCATACATGAACGTGTGTACATGAATGTGCGTTTATGTCTTAAGACATGTACGTGTGCTTGTCTGTAGGCACCGTAAACCAAGTTTTATACACACCAAATGGAAAAACAATCGTAAACACATGATAAAATAAAATTATGCTCTCTTTTAGATGCTTTCTACGTATCGGTCACGACATTATTTTAAATAATAAAATTTGTTAGATTCATTTCGGGTCGACTCAATGGATTCCTTCCGCTGAACGAAAATTTCGTATATCGTAGCTAATCGATTTATACCGTATGCCTTATTTTCCCCCTACAAAATCGATTAAAAACGATTTATATTAAGGTTAGAAAAAAAATAATAATCGCAAACAAAATAAATTTTAAAAAATGTCTTTGCTTACTCGTTCACTTCTCCCATAAGATTTCTTAAATGAGTATCTCTTTTTTAAAATTTCGTTGTGATACATTGAATTATGCCGTTGTTTTACTTCAAAATATCTAGTTTTCTGGAAAGATCAATCTTTTCCATTTCAGTTTTCTGCAGTTTCTCTTTCAAAGTTTCTACTTCTGCAATCTAAAACATAGAATAGATTCGGATATGATTGTAATCAACCTACAACCAGCGGCCAAAGAGAATCACAACCACACAAAAAAAATTCGGGTCAGGGGATCAGACTATGTTTGATATATATTTTCGGGGTCGCTGAATCCGAATCCCGGGTCCGTTTAACCTCATTATCACGTCAGAGCTTTGCCATAACCTCAAAAACCCAATCATTTAGGCTTTTCAGCATAGGGTTATAGGGACATGGGTTTTCGGGGTTAACAACTTGGGTATTGTGTTTAAAGTTTGAGTCACAGGGTTATATGCGTTTAATAGTGTTGAAAAACCTAAATTATTGGGTTTTTTGAGGTTATGGCAAAGCTCTTGACGTGATGGGGTTAAACGGACCCCGAATTCGGATTCGGCGATCTCGAAAACATATAGTAAACATGGACTGATCCCCACACCAAAAAAAAAAATTCTTTGTGTGGCTGTGATTCTTAATAAGTCGTTTGTCAAAAATCTGAAATTTTTTAAATGTACTAAGTACGGGCTATATTTAGACTATAGTCGTCAGCAGTCAACTTTAAATTTGTGCAGTTAAAGTTGAAGTTTTTATATCGAAACTTGGAAAATGAACATCAAGCGTCACAAAAAAATATCAATCCAAATTCGTTTGTTGTGTTAATTTTAGTTGAATGGCACGTGGGATTTTCTTACATTAGAAATATATCAAAATGTTGAACCGTTCTTATGGAAAATGACAAATTGTAATTTGGTCACGCGACCAAATATCAACTTGAAATGTTTTTGGGATACGATTCAAGTACGTGGATATTTTCATTTGTTTCTTGTTTCCAAAATTAGAAAATATGGTTCAAATCAAGACCTTATAATTTACAATTTTCAATCAGTTTTAAGTTTCCAGAACGTCATTTTGTTGGTAATCAAACCCTTGTCTCAATTTCTTAATCATGGTTAGGAGAAAATGTTACAGTGGAAGAAACAAAAGTGTGTAAACTTTCAAAAAAATCAAATTACTCCTGTTTGAAAACTTTTTATAATTTTTTTCTGTTGGCCAAAATTTGAAGCTCAATGGCTTGGAATGGTTTTGCAATTTTATCATTCACTACATTGGTTTTGGTGATAGGTATTAATTTTTTTCCAGAAAGTTGCCTATTTTATTTCTTTGCACTTTGTGTGCAATTTTAGAATGACTCATTATGATTACAGGGCCATCTCTGAAAGCAAATAAATACACTACAATCGAAGAATATGAAGAAAATTCCGCTAT